>JBBPDA010000009.1:15944601-15965886 GCA_037974385.1 Arnoldichthys spilopterus | reverse complement strand
CAAATTTATTGTAAAAGGTTATTTTTTTTCTTTTACAAAATGTCACAACTTTTTCAGAAACAAAGTTTTAATATGTATATTAAGGTTCCCCTTCCTTCTGTTTCTATAGGTTACCCCAGGCAACCAGGCTTCAGTGGTATGCCCAATGCCAACTACCCAGGCCCTGGCATGGGTGGGACTATAAATCCTATGCCTGGTCAAGGGGGAGGACCACCTTTTACTGGCATGGCTTCTGGTAGAATGCCCCATGGACAGATGGGTGCTCGTCCTTATGGCCCCAACATGGGTCCTAATATGGGACCTAACATGGGGCCTAACATGGGCCCCAATATGGGCAACATGCCCCCACAGGTGGCGTCTGGGATGTGCCCACCACCAGGCCTCAATAGGAAACCCCATGAAGCAGGTGCCATGCAACATGGAGCCACAAATTCCATACACAACAGGTATGTTTATCAAAGTTCTGTCATACCTCTCGACTTGTCAACTCCCACATTGTAAGCTTGCATAACTAGACTACTACATACCAGTACCATCATGCAAGTAGTCTGCTAACCTTTAAACTGTTAATTTGTAGGTTTAACCTTATAACGTCTTAAAACGTTGACTGGAATGTTGCACAGAGTATTGAACGGTGCACTCTAAAACTGTATTGTGTTAAAGGTTTTGTTGCAGTGGTCCAAAGTTAGACCAGCTTGGCAGGGCCAGAGATTCTGCTCTCAGGGCCAGAGACACAGTGGGTTAGCCCAAATAGACAGATTAGACACAGAGAGATCTGCAGGGCATAGGACTGCACACTAAGAAGTCTTCCCACTGCTGTTGGGAAGAGCCAGACCAGACAGGTATCTTTCTTCAGAATTCAGGCCTTTAACTAGGAGTTCAGCATTTGCTGTGTAAGTCATGCAATGCTGTTAATTGATCTTTAACTATTTTGGGGGGCATGTTTAAAAGAGATTGCTCTTTGTACTTGAGGGGAAAAACTTCCAGAATTGCCTCTTGTTTGTTTCTGATTTGTTATAGTTAATACTTTTCTGGTATTGATATTTTGACTTGCAGGCTGCCTGGTTACCCCAACATGTCTCCTGGTATGATGGGCTCAGGACCACCATATGGGCCCTCCATGAATAATATGCCAGGAATGATGAACACACAGGGACCACCATACCCTATGGGTGGAAATATGTCGAATAACAGCAGTGGTAAGCGCTCAACACTTGACCATATATTTTTTTGCTGGTTCTTCTGCTCTTGGAATATTCTTATTGGTTGCGTCACATGTATTGCAATCAGTGACTTTTTTTTGTAGGCATGTCCCCTGGACCAGAATTTGCTATGGATGGCAAACTAAACCAGGCACAGAAGATGAATAACAAAGTTGAAGGAACACCAAAAACAGATTCAAAATCCAAGGTTTGTTGCCTGTTGTATGTGCAATTGAGAATAATAATAAAATTAGGCTAGGAATTCTTATTAAGGCCTTGTCTACACGGGCGGTCAGCTGCTGGATAAGTGAATATGCTCTGTAGTCATGTAGGCATTTTGTAGCTGCGTTTGGCTGACTTAAATATGATGTTACATTCCTATTATTGTTTTCTCTATTTAACGCCAACGCGCAGCCCAGACTGTAATTCTGCGTGTTCCCTGTTTGGGGCAGTAGTCAATGATATTTTTTTTTTCTTCATCCTGCACTGTATTAGTGAAATATGGATCAGTTGTCTTTATTAGACTTGAACCTTGACATCGTTGTTACAAAATACACTTGAAAGTATTGTCACTGCTACTGTGTTCACCTTCTCACCTAAGGAATCATGGGATGGATGCAGTCCTCCAGAGTCCTTTACTATGGCATGCAAATGCAATTAAGCCATTTTCTTTACGCATATCAGAATTTCATCAGAAATTGACGACAAAAAAGGCTGCATGCAGATTTTTTTTTTGACGGAACCCAAACCTTAGAAGGCTGTATGGATGGTCTTATTCACTTCAATAAACTAAAAATGGTCTGCATTTTATCCGGCTCATCTGATGCCACAAATGTTTGAAATAGGTGTCTATGTGGACAGGTCATAAAGGTAGAATCATTTAGCTAGCTGAAGCTAGCTGTTGGCTCCACAGCATTGCTCCTAAAGCACCTGCATGTGCACTACCTATGCTAGAATGCTGGTTCTGTCAGAATTTCTAACAGGTTCTTACAAGTATAGAAGGTGTTTTGACTGATCCCATGTTTATGGATGATTTAACTGAAAAGACTAATATTGGTGGTGGTTCATTCAAATTTATTAAGTAGCATGAGTTGTCCCGTTTTTTTTCTCAGTGATGTAGTTTTTCAGGCCAGTGTACTTGCTAGTGCTTAGTCCCATGAATCCCCTGTAACTAGAGAAGATAAGTTTTAATGATTGTTGTCATGCACATCATGCCTGTAAGTTAAATCATTTTGGGTTTAAAAAGTCCATAGCCAAATTGTAAATTGCTTTCTAAGGGTTAAGAAATCCAAGTACATCTGCACCACTTGAATGCAGCTTATGGAAAATCATTGCTGAGGGGTACAACACACAGTTTGTGCAAGTTAGATTGTTGTGCTTTATATGCTGCTTACAAACCCTGTTTACAGAAAAGTTGTGATTTATTTATTTATTTGTTTATTTATTTATTTATTAAAAATATTTCCAGTGTTTTCACTTATCTTATTGCCTTTTCTTTTAAATACACTGGGCAGTGTCCTAACCCTAGGACAGTGCCCTTAAGATCTAAAGTTTGCATGTTCAAGTCCTGGCCCGGGCACTACTGAGGTACCCTTGAGCAAGGTACTGTCCTGCTACACTGCTCCCTGAGCACTGCCCGCTGCTCCACATTTGTATGTGTGATTGGTTAAATGCAGAGGTCAAATTTTGTTGTGGTACTTGAGTGTGTTCACAATGACAAATAGTCACTTTTACTCCACTTCACTGTCTAATTATTTGAGAACTGAGAAAACTAACTGTTGCAGTTAGTGGAATGTTGCTCATTCTTGCTTAAATAGATTTAAGCTGCTCAGCAGTCCATGGTGGTCTTTGTCTGATTCTAGTCTTCATGCTTTATACATTTTCACAAGTCAAACATTCTTTTTTTTTTTTATTGCTTTTTGTGAAAAATCCCAACTTTTCTGCTAATGGGTTTGTACTTTGGAGGAGGTACATATTGGCTTTTGCCATCCCGGACTGGTGATATATTTATGTGATAAATAGAAAAATTTGAACTATGAATTACAGATTGATGGACATAATGGAACAATAGAAAATGCACTTTTTTCTTTTAGCTCTTTAGTACGACTACATATCACACAGTCAGTAGGCTGCCTAATGAAAACAAAAACATGCAGTTCCGCATTTTGTGGTTATTGCTGTTTTTCACTTTAAAGATCGGGTTCTCTAAAAAGTATATAAGGTCTTTTTTCACCTGTTTGTGTAATTCTTTTTAAAATTTGCTTATGCCTAGAAGTCCAGTTCATCCACAACAACCAATGAGAAAATAACACGTTTGTATGAGCTGGGCTCTGAGCCAGAGCGGAAGATGTGGGTGGACCGTTACCTAGCATTCATTGAGGAGAAAGCCATGGGCATGAACAACCTGCCTGCAGTGGGCCGCAGGCCACTAGATCTCTTCCGGCTTTACGTGTCCGTCAAGGAGATTGGAGGTCTCACACAGGTGAGAGTGCTAGCAGACAGTAAGTGGTTCCACCTATGCTCATCTATACTCAAACCGACCTTATGAGGTATGGATGGTCTGGGACAGCAGAGGAGCTGTTTACCTGTAATGTGCAGTTACTGACCTGGTAAATCATTTTCCTTTGGCATATTCCTGTTTGCAGGTGAACAAGAATAAAAAATGGAGGGAACTTGCCACAAGCCTGAATGTAGGCACTTCTAGCAGTGCAGCCAGCTCTCTAAAGAAGCAGTACATTCAGTGTCTGTATGCATTTGAATGCAAGATCGAGCGTGGAGAAGATCCACCACCTGACCTCTTGACTGCAGACGGAAAAAAGAACCAGGCTAAGATACAGCCACCCTCTCCAGGTAAGGGCTTCGTCCCCTAAACATGTAGATTATGGTTTGATGCTATTAGCCTTTGATCTAAACGAACTTTTTCATTTCTGTTCATGGCCCAGCTGGATCTGGTTCTCTGCAGGGTCCACAGACCCCACAGTCCACTAGCAGCTCTATGGCTGAGAGTGGAGACCTTAAGCCCCCTACTCCTGCATCCACACCACATAGCCAGATGCCCTCAATGCAAAGTGGCAGGTGAGTCCAGGTCATTCGCCATCTATAGAATAGTAATACAATTTGTTTGACTGTGAACAACTGCTTACCTGGTCTGTGTCGTAGGAGCAGTGTGAACCTTCAGGATCCATTCGCTGACAGTAATGACCCAGCCTTTTCCAGGAGAAACACTATGACCCCTAACTCTGGCTATCAATCTGGAATGAGCACTCCAGAATTGCCTGGTCGTATGGCCCCTTATGAGCCCAACAAAGACCCTTTTGGTGGGATGCGCAAAGGTAGGAATTTGAGCTGTCTGTGGTGTTATTTTTGTTAGGTTCCTTACAGGCATTGAAAGATCTCATGAAATATTTTGGAACTGCTGATTTTAGTGTGGATGTAACAATTTCAAGCTACTTTGTAGTGTTTTGTTTGAAATATGTTATTTGAGTCAAACCACTGGTGCAGTGTAGATCAATCAGCCATAACTAACACCATTGAGAGGTGAAGTGAATAACATTCAGTATCTAGTTATTTCATTATGGTGGCACCTGTCAGGGGGTGGCAAAGCAGGAAAAATGGGCAAGCCCAATCCAAGTCACTTTGACAAAGGCCTTATCATGATGGCTAGACAACGGTCAGTGCATCTCCAAAACACAGGTCTTGTGGAGTGTTCCAGGTATGCAGTAGTTAGTGCCTACCAGAAGTGATCCAAAGATGGACAGCTTGTGAATCAGTGACTGGGTCATGGGCACCCAAAGCTCATTAATGCCTGATCCGATCTCACAGAAGAGCAACTGTGGTTTAAAAAGTGAATGTTGACTATGATGGGAAGGTGTCAGAATACAAATGCACCACAGTTGTGTTTAGCAGCATGAGTGCGACCTACTCAATAGTAATCAGGTGGTGTTAATGTTATGGCTGATTGGTGTATATATAGAACTTTATAGTGTAAAATATTGAATATTGAATTAAACCTGAAAATGCGTATAATTACACCCCTGTAGTGTTGGAAAAGGCAAGTGTCTTAATAGTTTGATTTTGAGGAATCAAATCTACATTAAATTTATTGTATTTTTTTAATTTACTTTTTCTATTGTAACAAAGAGGGCATTAAAAATATGTTGTAAAATTCAGTTTGTCTGCAAAACGCACATTGTAATGTTTAGATCTAGTCACTGCAACTGATATTTTACTTCTAAATAATTTACATTTAAAAGGACCTGTTAAATTTGGTTTTACAGTAAATACAGGTTTGATAGAACTCGAATCAATCTTTTATTAATAGTTGTTGCTGACTTTTGTGAAATCTGTTGAAAGTCAAGTTGGTGTACTGCTGTAAATTATAATTGAATTATGTGGGGTGTAACTGGTACTGCTGAATGAGAGCTTCATTCTGAAGCTACGTGTGTCTGATTTTAGGTAAATCAGCTTTTAAGCCTGATTTGGCCATCGCAGACCAAATCTCAGGATCAGGCAAATTTGGCTTTTTTTCTGGTTTGCTGTGCAGTGTGAGAAAAAGAGGAAAGCAATGCCCAAATTAATTGTCCATACAAGCTCAAATTGAGCTGTTGGGTGATCATATATCTGTATTTTCCTACCTCTGTACAGTGCTTAGCAAAAGCATTCAACCCCCTTTAGTCATCAGATTTGTCTGGATTCATACAAGACATTTCAAACACACAAATGTTTGTGCTGTCATCTTATTTTGCCTCTGTGTTGCAGGCATTAAATATAATTATTGTTACAAAATACAATCAAGTTTGTCAGTCACAGCACTTTTGTCAGTTAAATAATGGAATAAGAGAATGTACAATTTTTTTTTTGTTTTTGCTTTTAACAGTTTTTCCAAAAATGGGATATGTACATTAGAAATGTTCAAAAGCTCTTTTGTCTAATAGAATTTGTCATTTATAGTCTAGCCAGACAATTGACGTTCTAAGCATTAAC
This sequence comes from Arnoldichthys spilopterus, assembly GCA_037974385.1. NCBI lineage: Eukaryota > Metazoa > Chordata > Actinopteri > Characiformes > Lepidarchidae > Arnoldichthys > Arnoldichthys spilopterus. Next base: position 15,959,701 of record JBBPDA010000009.1, on the reverse strand, counting down.
CAAGGTTAATTTGGCACTTTAAGAACAGCAACAATGTGTTTTTGTGGTTGTAGTTGGTGAGCAGTTCATACCTGGTGGACAGGCTCCCAATAGCTCTCTAGGAGAGCAGTTTAACCGTGGACCAGGAGGGGCCATTGGGAACATGCCCATGGGACAGAGACAGCAGTATCCATATGGGCCTGGCTATGACCGAAGGTAAATCACGGAAGACTTTTACCTCAGTCATGAATATGTATCTAGGACTGTGTAGTAGTAGATTGTAGTGTAAATTCTTATTTGGTTTTTATTATGGGATGCTGGGCTAGGCTATGACAAGGTAAACCACAGAAGACCGTAATCTCCTTAAGCTCAGTGATAAACAATAAAATGGGGTTTTCTGGGTGTTTAAACACACCACAATCTACTACAAACACTTAATGTTCACTTTTATTATGGAAATGTCATGAACCTTGTGCTGGGTTCTATAGGCCAGAGTCAGGGATGGTCCCAGAAGGCAATATGGGTCCTGGAGTACCACAGACAAGCATGATGCCTTCCAACTCTGACACTGGGATGTACTCGCCAAATCGCTACCCTCCACAGCAACAGCGGTCAGTTAATGTTTTTTATTGAACGGTTATGTTTTGCATCCAAGTATAAAGTTTTGGGTGAATAAATAGTTTAATGCATGTCTTTTGCAGGCATGATTCCTATGGTAATCAATATCCTGGCCAGGGTGCGCCTCCTAGTGGTTCTTACCCAAATCAGCAGCCAGGAATGTTTCCGCAGCAGCAGGCAGTAAGTGATTACCTGAAATTATCTTAATTGTAAAATGTGTTACAAAATCATAGCAATAAAAGAACTTGTGCATAAGTAATGACCACACTAAATGTGGACCAAACAAAAGGTAGTGATCTTTCAATTAGATACAGCTAACACTTCTCTAATAGAGAAATAGGGAGGAACCTCATGTATGCAACATTTAACTGTTACGGATCTGTTATGTATGGTTTATTTTTCTATTCTATTATTTTCTATGGTCACCATTGTACATTTAACTTGTTTTCAATCAGAACTACAAGAGACCAGGAGAGGGAGCTTATCCTGCAGCAAAACGACATCATGACGGCGAGATGTACAGTGGCCCATTCAGTGGCCAGCAGCAACAGCAGCAACCTCAGGCTCCTACTGGTCCCTCATCAGGCCAGCAGGAGATGTTCAACCAGTATGGCAGTTCGTACCCTGGATCTGAACGCCGTCCTCCTGGACCACAAAACCAGTTCCCCTTTCCCTTTGGGAGAGATCGGATGCAGGCTGGGTCAGGTCCTAACTCTCAAACCTCTATGCCCCCTCAGATGATGGGTAGCTCCATGCAGTCTGCCCCCGATGGCCCTCAGGGTGGGATATGGCAGGGACGAGGTGAGATGAGTTACTCCAACTTTCCCAACCGACAAGTTCCCCCTGGTGGTCCTGCGCAAGGCCCTGGATACCATGGCATGAATCGCTCTGACGATTTAATGTCATCTGAACAACGCATAAACCATGAAGGGCAGTGGCCAGGGCCACGGCAGCCCCCCTATGGCCCAGCTGGAGCTGGCCCACCCATGAGCCGACCCTTGCAGTCTAACTACCAGTCTCCCCAAGCCATGCAGAACCACATTCCGCAGGTGTCCAGCCCTACGCCTATGCCCCGTCCCATGGAGAGCAGGACTTCCCCCAGTAAATCTTACATGCACAGCAACCTCAAGATGCAGAAGGCAGGTCCCCCAGTTCCTGCATCTCACATCATCCCTTCCCCTGTACAGCCCCCACTGATGAGAAGAGATTTGCCATTCCCTCCAGGGTCTGTAGAGGCCACACAACCTGTTCTTAAAGCTCGAAGACGCCTGACCATGAAAGATATTGGTAAGTAGTCTGTCCTTTCTTGTTTGAATAATATACTATTATGTCTGGTAATGTGTGGTTTTTTTTTTTTAAGGTTTTAGTTTTTACATTTACAGTAAAAGATTTACTTTTATTAAGTTCTATTAGTCTTCTAGTAACAAAAAAACTTGAATATAAGGTTCAATATAATATAAATTTCTTTAATAATAATAATAACAAAAAAATGTCCATGTCCATATTAACAAGCTTTTAAGTGTAATACTTTGTTTGAGTCTGAAATGATTTTTATGACCGTAATTAAACTTGATTTTAAAAAACATGTAGTAGAATACCTGCACTAGTAAATTTAGTTTTTGTTTTCAGTTTATAATGACAAGAAATGGTTCATACCATTTGTTTTTACTTTTAAGTGAGATCAGATGTGTATGAAAATGTACTAATGAATTTTCTTACATTCTTTGCTTTTCTGTTTATTTCATTCCTCTATAGGTACCCCAGAGGCATGGCGAGTCATGATGTCGCTGAAATCAGGTCTTTTGGCTGAGAGCACATGGGCTTTAGACACCATCAACATCCTACTGTATGACGACAATAGTATCTCTAATTTTAATCTCATTCAGGTGAGTCTTAACTAAAGAACACACAAAACAATTATTATATAAAAATGTGTTTTTGTGTATTGTTTTTCCCCCACATGATTTTCCTACATGCCTCTGCATTGTATTCACTGCACATTTGTCTCTTTCACAGCTCCCTGGTTTCTTGGAACTAATCGTGGAGTATTTTAGACGTTGCCTCATTCAAATCTTTGGCATTTTGAAGGAATATGAAGTTGGTGATCCAGGACAGAGAACCCTGCTAGACCCAAATGCTCTCAAAAAAGAGGAGAGTGGTGAGGACGAGGAGGGGCCAATAGTGGAAGGTATGGATGAAGATGATGAAACAGAAGAGGAAGATGAAGGAGATGAAGAAAACATGTCATCATTACCACAGCAAGAAGAACGTGTTCCAGCGGTGCAGCCTCAAATAAAGTCCGAGCACACGAGTGAATCGAAGAAAGATGATGAGAGTAAAGTCATGGAGAAAATCTCTACTACAGACTCCAAAACATCAGAACCACCTGTCCAGGACCTTGCGGTCTCTCAGGAGAAGCCAAAGCAGGCCAGCAAATTTGACAAACTTCCCTTAAAGGTGGTGAAAAAGAAGGACCCATTTGTGGTGGACTGCTCTAGCAAGCTTGGTAGACTTCAGGAGTTTGACAGTGGCCTGGTGCATTGGAGTATTGGTGGGGGTGACACCACAGAGCACATTCAGACCCATTTTGAAAGCAAATTGGATTTACTGCAGCCACGGAAGTGGGTGCTGCCCACCCCGGCATCTGGAAGGAAGAAACTTTCTGAGAAAAAAGAGAATGAAACACCTGTAGTGCCCTCCTTTAGCGTAGAGCAAAGAAAAGAAGACCAGAGACCCTCTCAGCAGTCATCTGCAGGAAAGCTGATAGATGTTGTGTGTGATGCAAGGGAAGAGAAGCCCTCTAATGGCCCTGAAACTGTCTCAGAGCCAGCATCACAAAAAGACAAAGAGAAGGAGGAACCAGAGAGAACTAACCAGGAGAGCAGCAAGCTGGCTCTCCCCAACATCAGCTCTTCCTTACAGACTCAGCGCGCAGTCACTGTTCTAGAGGATGAACCTCACAGCAAGGATGAAGCTCCAATAATCACGCTCTCAGACTGGCAGGACTCGCTTGCCCGTCGTTGCATCTGTGTCTCCAACATTGTACGCAGTCTTTCATTTATACCTGGCAATGACTTGGAGATGTCCAAGCATCCAGGACTGCTGCTGCTACTGGGCCGCCTTGTGCTCCTTCACCATTGGCATCCTGAGCGCAAGCAGGCACCCTTAACGTACGAGAAGGAGGAGGAGGTGGATGAGGACATAGGTCATAACAAGGGGGAATGGTGGTGGGACTGTCTGGAGCTGCTGCGGGAAAACTGCCTGGTCACACTGGCGAACATCTCAGGCCAGCTTGACTTCTCCATCTACTCTGAGAGCATCTGCCTGCCTCTACTTGATGGCCTGCTTCATTGGGCTGTCTGTCCATCAGCAGAAGCCCAGGATCCCTTCCCTACTCTTGGGCTTAATGGGGCTTTATCTCCTCAGAGACTTGTTCTGGAGACCCTCAGTAAACTCAGCATCCAGGACAATAATGTGGACCTAATTTTAGCGACACCTCCTTTCAGTCGACTAGAGAAGCTTTTTGGGAACCTTGTGCGCCTGGTTGGGGAACGAAAGGTGCCAGTATGTCGGGAGATGGCAGTTGTGCTGCTGGCCAACCTGGCCCAGGGAGACAGCTTGGCAGCACGTGCCATTGCGGTACAAAAAGGCAGCGTAGGGAACCTTTTAGGCTTTCTTGAAGACAGTTTAGCAGCCACACAGTTTCAGCAGAGCCAAGGCTCCCTGCTGCACATGCAGGGGGCGCACTTTGAACCTACCAGTGTAGACATGATGCGCCGGGCTGCTCGGGCTCTGCATGCCCTTGCTAAGGTGGAGGAGAACCATTCAGAGTTTACGCTCTACGAGTCGCGGCTACTGGACCTCTCTGTCTCCCCTCTTATGAACTCATTAGTGTCCCATGTCATCTGTGATGTACTCTTTCTAATTGGCCAGTCATGACAGCTGTGGGGAGCTGTGGCTCCATCTTCTCTGGTTTTCGTTCTCTCCTCTCAGCCTGTGTCCCTTGGTGTGCAGGGAATGAAAAACAGAGAAAAATGACTGTTTCCCTTTTTTTAATTTATGCAAGCCCCTTCGGATACCACCATCTGATTCCCTTTTTTGCTGTGTCTCACTTTGGGGAGGATATTACAAAATAGCTGTGGATTGTGAACCAGAGCCTCAAAAAATGACAAAAAGGAAAAAAAAAAGACACCACACAAACTGTTAACCCTGTTGCCAACAAAATAAATGAACAGGGACCCCATGTGCTGCCTAAAAAGGGGGGTTACATTTTTATAGCTAAATAAATAAATGAATAAAATAAATAGCAGAAAAAACTCTTGACCAAAGTTGCTGTCTCGTTTACAGTGAGTTTGGGGATAACCGTGCCCTCGCTCTCCCCTACAGGGCACAGTGAGTGCAAATCTCTGGTTCATTTTTGGAGTCTGATTAGACAGATGAACTCTATGGTGGTGTTGTTGCTGTGTTGTGATGCTGCACATTCAGCCCCACAGGAGCCACCTTGTCAGCAGTGAGCAGGATGCCCTTACATTGGAGGCCTGTGCAGTAGATTGTAGACATTTTTCTGTGCAGATCTGTACTCCATTTTCCTTACGACTGTAAACCTACTGCAGCACTGTTTCATGTGGAGAAATGTTGGCTCAGCAGCTCCACTCTAGTTTTTAAAGTTTTTAAAATTTAGTTTGATGGTAAAGAGAGAACGGCTTTCTCCCCAAAGTATCGACAACCTTGGACGCCCTTACCTCCTCTCTTTAACCCCTCTGATTGTATGACTTGACCCTTATAAAGAAATCACCTCCTAGGACTGATTTTCAACATAAGATACAGCCCAGGCTGTAATGTATATAAGATGTTGTACATTACACTTCTTTTTTTCTCTGTCTCTTTCTCGCCCTCTGTCTTTCACTCTTATGCTTCACACTTTTTATCTATGAAGAATGAAAGTGGACACTCGAGTTGGGTTCATTACATAAAATCCTTAGGTATATAAAAGGAACCACCTTTTGGCCTCCCCACAGTTTCTCCATAGTACAGCGAACACAAATTAAATATTTTAATTTCATCTCCTGGTACAACAAAATAAACTCTAGATGAAGAAACACAGTTGAGATATTTTTTTTCTCCAGTGATATGAATTCTGCATATTTGTATTTCAGACTATGTAGCTAAAACTTAATGTAAATTCCTCCTTTTTCCCCTTTTTGGCTCAATGAATATCATTTATTCAGTATGAAATCTTTATACTATATGTTCCATGTGGTAAGAATAAATGTACATTAAATCTTCGTAAGATGTTTGTGATTGTTTTATTCATTTGGATGGCTGGTCATGGGGAAACAGCAAGAATTTTTAATGGCAATGTAACTTACATTGGTTTATTCCACCATAAAGATAAACCAAAAACAGGCTAAACTGTGGTTCAATTTGGTGATTTTGTTACTTTTATAAATTTGGATTCTGTTTTATATGTTTGTCATATTGTTGAGCAGCTGTTTTGAGGAGTCGTGTACCAATTAGGTTTATTCAGTATATAAAGAGCGATTATACAAGATCCAGCTTTAATTACCAGCACCCCACCCCTCTTGGAAGGCTTTAGTTTAGGTTGGGACATTGCGGTGTGGATTAGTGAGGTCAGGTAATGATGCTGGGTGAGTTAGTTCTATATCACAAACAGGACTTGAGTTCAGGTCAAAGGTATTGGGTGGAGCTCCGTTACTCCAGTCATCAAAGCTCTACAGTCCAATGTGGTGGGGCTTTATATCCATCTGGAGATGCTTTTCTGTTCACATTATACTCCCTATACATTTCTGAGCCATGGTAAGTTCGGCTGTATGTGTTCATCAGAGCATTTATTCAATTTGAGCAAACCTCGTCCACCTACACACTTCAACCCAGGCGGAGAAAGTGTGATAATGGGAGCAGGGGGTCTTCCACGCTGGTCTACAGAATGTAGTGTTTCATGGCCAAATGTATCATTTTGGTCCGTGTCGGAAGAGAGGGGGAAGAGGTAAGCGGTTTCGCCGTTTCTCCGTGTTCTGAGCAGCAGCGGTTTTTCTGCTGGGCTCCTGGAGGAAATCGGGGCGCTGCTTGCAGCAGTGTAATAACCGTTACAGTCTCAACTGACTGACAAAACACACGAACTGTTCCTGTGTATCGGACGCCTGGAGTTCCCCAGGAACACTTGATGACGAGGAGCTTAAAATGTACAAGTGCATGGACGGGAATGATGACTCCCATCGCGTCCAGTGTTACCCCACTATGAGGAAGTCCCTCCGCCTCAGCGGCGTCAGGTTTCGCTAATCTCGATAATAAATGGGCTTAATTAAAAGTTATCCTTTCAGTCGTATGTTGGGTAAATTCGACAGCTTCCACTGGGGAAAACACGTCACCAAATATGTATGATTATCATCTAAGCGAGGTGTACTCGCTCTCCTGCCTCTCGAGCACTCCCCTCATGGCTGTGATGTGCTGGAGAAAAGGGAGGACAGCCCTGCGCTAGGAGCGGCCTCGCACCACACCGCGGATACTGGTACTGTACAGTTTCTCTACTCGACACGTTTGTTTTTTGACAATACAAAGTGAAGCAAACTTATTGCTTGTTATTTTATGATTTTGTTATATGACCTGTACAGCCCTGAATGGGTCACATTTATTTAAAAAAAAGTCCATAATTGAATTGCACTTTAGAAACGACATTGTCCTTTTATTAGAACAGGACGTGTCTAATGTTGATTTACTTAGTATCGGATGACAAATGTTGTTGCCCATGCCCGTTTGCTGTTAGGGCTGAGAACTCCACTGACCCTCATTCACCAACTGTTCTTAGGGAAAGCGATTCCTAATAAAAACCCTCTCATGTGAACGCTCACACTCAGTGGTTTTTATTGGGCTGTCTGGGACTGATTCATAGCTAATGACAGAAACTGGTTATAAATGTAAAAAAAAATTTCGCACATTTCTCAAGAACTATAGACATATACTATTATAAAAAACTAAAGAGAACTAGTGAATGAGGCACAGTGTTCCCAGAGGCTCAGTAGGGACAGATTTATTAAAAATAGTTTAGCAGCATTTTGTTATATTTATATTTATTTATTTTTTATTATTGATAGGCAGACCATAAGAATTGAGCTCTGGTATAAGGCAGGACTAGACCGATTTAGGAAAACGGTGCAGACTTTTATTTTGAAGTTGTCAAAACACAACGCACCGGAAGGGCGCACAGTTCTGTTGCTGACTCGCGTTTAAAAGCGGTATACGATTTATTACAGAATGGAAGCGGTTGTTAGATGATTTCAGTAAAGGATACATACATGTTTCACACGTTGTTTCGTTCACCTAAGTATTTGTTACTTTCTTAAATGAGTTCTATGCTTTAAGGCTTTCCATGACGGGTTGATCAAATATGTTGACTTTAGACGAACATGTCAAACAGGACCAGAGGATAATTGTGCGATTTGCTGTTTTAACCCGAGTATTATCTCTCTTTTTACAGGTAGGAGAAGCAGATTTTTGTTAGTATGAAACGGGTTCTCTGTCTTTGATACTGAGTGATCAAAGTGAGGAGTAAAAGCTTTATTTATGTATACATATATTTATATCTACACACACGTACAGTAAAGAAGGCCTACACGTGCTAAGAAAATATGCCTTTTCCACTGAAGGTTGGGAGTGTGTGAGTTTCTTCACAGTAACCGTACAATAGAAAGTAAAATGGGGTGTATGGAAATACAGCCGGTCCAGCAGGAGTTTTGGTGGTTTCTCTTATTCCACATAATATAACTTGCATTTACGTTCATGTGCTTGTCTGCCACCTTGTGGTCAAACTGATAAAGCACGAATTACTTCAGTATCTCATATATTTTCTACAATCACTTGCACATGCAAGTGAAGAAAGGTTGATGTGTTCCTTTTTGTCTCCCATACAGGCTGTTCTAAATGCAGCTATTCCTGATCATGTAGCAGATGCCTTCAGTCCTCCTCGGGCAGAGAAACCACTACTCCTGGACTATGGTGTTGAGCTGCTACTATGTGGCCTAGGCCGTTGGGATGCAGAACATTTTCTCTTCATTGCAGAGCGTGGCTATGTGTATGAACACAACTTTGCTTTCTTTCCACTGTTTCCGCTGGTCCTGCGATCAGTAGCAGCTACCATACTGTGGCCTCTGAGTCCCTTTCTCACAGTCCGTGGACGTTTACTTTTGGCAGTGGCCATACTTAATAGCACGCTCTTTGTGCTGAGCGCAGTGGCACTTTATGGACTAAGCCGTGTAGTTCTACAGGACCGAAAACATGCCCTTGTTTCAGGTCTTATTTACTGCCTTACACCTGCCAATGTTTTTATGGTAGCAGGGTATTCAGAAACCCTTTTTGCCGCTCTCACCTTTGGTGGTCTGTGGTTACTGGAGAGGGGCTTCACACTTGGAGCATGTCTTCTTCTAGGTTTAGGAACTGGTACACGTGCTAATGGAGTAGTTAATGCCGGATTCTTCTTGTATCTACCACTGCAGCAGGGGCTTGCCCAGGCCCGACTGCTTAGCACAGGATCTGCATGGCCCAGGAGATACTACAACTACACTTTGACAGCTGTTAAGTTTTTGATTAAATCAGTACTTTGCATTACAGCTGTTGTACTACCATTTTGTGTGTTCCAGTTTTATGGCTACAGCACATTCTGCATACCTTCTGTGTCTCAGGGGGAAGTTTCTCCTGTGCTCCTTAAATTGGCCAAGGAGAAAGGATACAGGGTCCCTGATGCAACAGCACCCATTCCAAACTGGTGCTTCAACCCTGTTCCAGTGCTGTACTCTTACATTCAGGATGTTTACTGGGATGTGGGATTTCTCCGATATTTTCAGTTAAGGCAGATACCCAACTTCATCTTGGCACTGCCTATTGCCACACTGAGCATCATGGCATCGTACAAGTACATAAGGGCTAACCTACGTTTCTGTTTGCACCTTGGCCTCGGAGAGTGTGGATTGAAAGGAGAAGAAGGAAAACCACCAACAGACTTCTACAGTTCAAAGGTGTTCGTGTACATTGCTCATTGCTCCATGCTACTGATATTTGGCACTTTCTGCATGCATGTCCAGGTAAGCTGATCTTAAACTGTCATATAGCCAATGTTACTGCAATGTTATCTGAATGTGAATCCTCTGATTAAACAAGAACATGACAATATACCCTGCTTTGAGTATGATGTGAGAGCTCTTTAGCTACATGCTCCCTATTAGACACTTAAAGGGACAACTATGAAATGTAATAAATGAAAAATCAATAAAATGAAAATTACATGCAGTAAACATACCCAGCGCCATGTAGGTATTTATTAGGTTCTAGATAAGTGACTAGTAGTTTAGTTAGAATTTGTTGAGTGCTGTAGGAAGTTCCAGCAAGCTGTGTTGGAATAAGAGTACACCAATGAATGAAAACACTGCAATATAAATTGGCCTTTACTATATTATGTATAATTCTGCAGTGCAGCACAGTATTAATGGAAAGAGGTTGTTCTGTAATGACATTTGAATTTTTTTTTAGAGATTTCTGGTTAATTTTGTCATTTGTACCATAATGGAATATATTAACAAATATAGAACACATGTAACATGTTTATAACATATTACAGCATGAATGTTTTTAATAGGTGCTCACCCGTTTCCTAGCCTCATCTTCACCTGTGGTCTATTGGATCAGTGGCCACATTCTTCTCTCCAGTGAACCCTTATTACAAGAACATGAAGACCTTGCTTTTGTCCAGCAAGGGGACAACTTTAAACAAGGCTTTGTTCATTTTCCCTTAATGTGCATCACCAACCCCATCACTCAGCTACTGATACACTGGAGATCTTGCTCTTTTTACACCCGTTGCATCTTGGGATATTTCATCTCATACTGGCTAATAGGTCTGGCTCTGCACTGCAACTTCCTACCCTGGACATAATGAACATGTCCGAATGAGGAACTCTCAAAACTTGAAACATTCTTGGGTCATTATTGCTTTGGCTGCATTACAACATTTAACTTTTAGTAAAGGATTTCTAAATTAAAGAATGTGTATGACTGGTTTGTATTTGTATCTTTTATGTATTTTAAACTTTTTTTTAATTTAAAAACGTTTATTGATAAATTAGTCATTATTTACATGTAAAGGTAAAAGAGTAGTAAACATGGTAAAAGCACTGTTCTAGGTGACAATTTCAACTGCTAGTTCCTGTAGTGCTGGTAAAAACGTCTCATTGCTTTGCATGTCATGTATGGATTTTATGTGTATTGCGGCAAAAGACGTAAGTAACTATTCTAAATCTGTAGATAATCCTAAGTTTCTTTTATTACAAAATTACTGCTCCACGTGTGCACATGTGATGGGTTAAATGCAGATGTCACATTTCGTTGTGGTGCTTGAGTGTGTTCACAATGACAAATAGTCACTTTCACTTCACTACATTTAGTAGTGCTGATTGTTTTGCAGTAGTAGAGAATATCCACGGCTGTCGATCGTAAAGTGAAATTGTGTCGCCATCTCGTGGTACTACGAAGTAGTTGACCACCGAAAGGGAAGGCCTTTTTTGAGAGCCTCCTATTACTAAAGTTATCAGACTTCAGGACAAAGAACCACATGTTTAGCTGCATCTAGCCATTGTTATCAGTTATAATAAAACTTACATTTCTTCCAGCGAAACAAACCACTGCACATTAGGCAGAGTTTTACAGAGAGGATGGAGTCGTTTACCCGACTGGTCCTAGTCATGTTGTTAATGTAAATTTTAGTAGTTAGTTTACTGAGCGGTGCAGTAGCGCAGCAGTCGTGTGATGAATGAGTACAGAGACGCGTAGACTAGCGGCGTATACAGTTTTACACACTAATTCAAACACTTTCTAGGTGCACATCAATACTTTTTTTGAAGTATGTATAAAAAATAATTACGTCAATTTCTGTTTTGGGCTTCTGGGAAGCCGTCACCTCAGGTAAATCTTACAGGGAAGTGACGCGAGTATCAACAACAACAACAGCACAGGAGAGCGGTTCGCTGGCGCCTGTTGGAGATCGCACACCATAAACCAAACTTATTTATAAAGGCCAAGCACTGGAAACTGGTCAGATATGTTCGACATATAACTTTACCCACTGCGGCGAGGATAAAGTTTGGAGGTGTGTTGTTTGCGGAGTTATGCGCGGTCGGCACGGTCGGTAGGCAGAAGCGGAAAAGCGGCGGTGCCCGAATGGAGTCCGCGGTCAGATGAGACGATCGGACAGCTGAGCATTATTTCAGCTAACGTGGCTAGGTGACTGAAGTCCTGAGCACTATGTCTTGAATGTAGCATTCGTGGTGATGTGTTGGAACTGAATTAGTTCATCAGTTTAGTGTAACACGCCACGGTATCGACCAATACCGTCTTAAAATGTAATGGGCCAGATGGTCTTTACTGGCTAACGCCACTGTGCTAGCACACCCAGCGGGTAGTAAATACCGCTGTGATCTGGCTGAAGTAACGCTGAATTAGATATGATTGAATGTATTCGTTCATGGAATGGAGATATATGTGTCGGAACAAATAAAGGTTGAGAGGTTTTGACTTGGGGAAATGGCTGCTGTTGCAGTCTGAGTTATCGTTAGTTTACGCTAGCGAACTAGCTTTACTGGTGATGCTCGTCAATGCCTTTCTGCTTGGTATGTTGCTACCCGTGGCTAAGCACGCACAGGGTGCCTCGCAAATATTCAGAAACACATAAAGGAGTCAGGACAACGTTGTTCGTTTTCAGGAATTAGGAAGCTAACCAGCTCTGCTAAGCTTGTCGGTCGCAGTTGCTTACAATGAAAAACTGCGAATATCAACAAATCGACCCCCGAGCACTTGGTACGCCAGCCTCGACGCCAAGTTCCACTCTGACAGGTGCGAAAAACAAATCCCATCGCCTGCGTCGAAAATGGGAAGTTTTCCCTGGCAGAAATCGTTTCTACTGCGATGGACGTATCATCGTTGCCCGGCAGTGCGGTGTACTGCCCCTGACATTATGCCTTATTCTCTTCACCAGTGGCTTATTCTTCATATTTGAGTGAGTAACTGAGATCTAGGTGGCAAAAATATAGATATCCTTATGTATGTGCTTTACATTTGTATTCATGTTGAAATAAGCAATTGCATTGTTATTGTAGTTTACAAGAATCTCTTTTCCTACAGTTGCCCCTTTCTGGTGGTTCACCTCACTGTCTGCATCCCAGTGATTGCTGGGTTGCTATTTTTATTTGTGGTCATCACCCTTCTTCAGACCAGTTTTACAGACCCAGGGATATTACCAAGGGCTTTACCAGAAGAAGCGGCTGATCTAGAACGTCAAATAGGTAAGAGAGTTTTGAGTAAACTGGTGTGAGAAAACTCCTGTGAGATGAATGTGGTGTTCACGAATGTTGAAATGAGGGTGTTGATGAGTTTTTACTCCTTAAACAGTTAACTGTAAGTTTTTCCTGGTGTATTTCTTTTTTCTAGATAACTCTGGGTCAGGCACGTACCGGCCGCCACCGCGGACTAAGGAGATTCTTATAAATGGGCAGGTTGTGAAACTGAAATATTGCTTCACATGTAAGATGTTCCGCCCGCCCCGTACTTCTCACTGTAGTCTTTGTGACAACTGTGTAGGTAAGACCATACCTTAACAATTTTAGTGCTTTATTTCTGTGACTAGAATTATTATTTTATTCAAGTGTTTTTGTAGCATATGCAAATTCTAACACAATTATTTAACTTGTTTCTTCCCCATGCAGAGCGTTTTGACCACCACTGCCCATGGGTGGGGAATTGTGTTGGGAAGCGCAACTACCGTTTTTTCTATACGTTTATTGTCTCATTGTCATTTCTCACCTCCTTTATTTTTGGCTGTGTGGTCACGCATCTCACTTTACGTAAGTCATCTCCAGTTATCAAGTAATTACTCAGCAAGTATGACATTATCATATGCTATTTGCTGGAGAATTAGTTAAAATTTCATTGTTTGGCCCTCTCTTTACATAGTTGAATATTGTTATAAGTTACTGTATTGGAATAAATTGAAAATGTCACTAAAACGTCTGTTAGTTTCTCATATAGCGGCAAAAAGAATCTATTCAAATGACAAAACCTTAACATGGATGGACACTGGAATTTCTCTTTCATACTGTCACCTCAGTAGTGGTGCTTGTAGTTTGCTGAATGAATTCAAATTTTAATTCTGTAGTCTTAAATGTGTTTGGCTTAGTAGCTTTAAATCTTCTCTAATCTTAGAGTAACAGGTGGTAGCGCAGAGTCGTTCATTTTGGCATCAGACATCCAGATTTGAGTGGTCAAATGCTAAATGTTAATTATGTGCTGATGGACTTTACATGGGTTTTATGAGGACCAGTATCTCTATTCATGAAACCAAGCACATGCTTACATAACAGTAGCTGCTTTCTTCCAGCCTGAACTGAGCAGCACTGAAGGAACTCCACATCATAAATTATAGTTTAGTTATGGTGGTAGAAATACTTGGCCGTCCTAAGTGAAATGTTTGAGTTTGGAAACGTTTTAAAGCCTTAATTATTGTTTATAGGGATTGTTTCTTTCTTGCTGAATAATCATGCATATAATTTGCAGGATCACAAGGTGGATCAGGTGTCATTCAAGCCTTACAAGAGAGCCCAGCTAGATATCCTTTCTGTCCTTAACTACTGTCTCAGCATCTCACTGCCTAACACTGATGATTATGTCCTGTATATTCACCCTGTGGCCAGACTGAGAGAACTTGGCTGTCTGTTTCCTAGACCATTCCATTGCTTACTGCTACAGATCTTCTTCTGCAACAACTGACCCCATTCATCCCTTAATGGTTCATGTAGCTGCTGCTGCTGTAGACAAGCTGCAAAAGCAAGAGTCCAACATACTGAAAGAAAACATAATGTTGTCACTGACCAGGCAGCACGGACTGTGTTTGTGTGATTTGATTAAGCAGGTGAAAAGTATTCACTCTGTCCATATGGTTTAGCAAAGGGGCCTTGAGTTGTTGGCTTCAAGATGAGCAGGCAGCATTTTTCCAGCAACATAGTTAATTCATGCATGTGTTGTGTTATAATAATGCTTACTTGATGTTTGTAGTTTTATGGTTTAGATGAACTTAAATCTAGTTTTGTTTGATAGGAAGAGTGTCACAGATAAATAATTAAAAACTGATATCTATATTAAACCTTAATCCCTTTCGCAATGTTGTCGAGTTGGTTGTTTGTTTCTTCTCCATCTGGTCTATTTTGGGTCTTTCTGGCTTCCATACGTACCTGGTAGCCTCCAACCTCACGACTAATGAAGATGTAAGCATGAGCATACAATAATGTACAGTTTTTTTATATTATACTATTCTGTTGTATAGTTTAAATTCTATTGTTTTTGATGCTCTTCCGTTTGTACTGTAGACTTTCTGCCAAAGCAATCCAAGTTTCACAATTTCTGGGACTAATAAAAGTTGATCTTATTTTGTAAGCCTGAAAGACAGGAT
>JBBPDA010000009.1:15929967-15944021 GCA_037974385.1 Arnoldichthys spilopterus | reverse complement strand
TTATTTTGTGTGTGTGTGTGTGTAAATTAAAAATTAAAAAAAAACCCTGTAAATAGAAACATTTTTACAGAAGTAGAGAGCATATGCTACCACAAAATCATTGTTTGAAATTGAAATTTCCATGTAATTCAGCTTTTTCATTGTGACACTCCTTCCCAGATAAAAGGCTCTTGGTCAAGTAAAAGAGCAACAGAAGATTCGGGGAACCCTTACAGCTACCACAGTATTTTCACTAACTGCTGTGTGGTGCTGTGTGGACCCATGCCTCCAAGGTCAGTACAACTGTAAAGAGGGCTAGACATAAGAATGCCACAACATGGATGAACAGTAAAGGATTGTATGGTAGGCAAACTGCAAGAATAGAAATTTGTTGTAGTCTCAAAACAGGTAATTGTTTGTGCTCAATGTCATATTATTACAGATTTCGACAAATCACAGAATGCAGCATAAACCTCAGTCACGCTCTCTTGTTATGACTCCAAATGATCTCTTTTGTGTTTCAGTTTGATTGACAGAAGAGGCTTTTTACCTCCAGATGTGATCCCTCAAACTGTCAACTCTGAGACTGATGTCCATCCTTTCATGGCCAAGAATGAGGCCAACATGGTAAGCGTGTCTGCTCCATGTTCAAGAGACTTTTTGCCTGTGGTGTTTATTTGAGATGACCACAATAACTTGTGGCAAGAATTTAAGCTTTTACAATAAAATATAAATAAAATAGATCAGAAAAGTATTTTTGGTCTCACAAAATAAAAGTTCTAACTTTTGATTGGCACTTCAACATGTTTAGAAAGCTGTGTATGTCATTAGTTATTAGTTAGGAAATACTAAGTATCAACAGCTGAATAGCTAAATAACTAATCAGCCAGTTTGGCCACTTTAGGCTTGTATTTTAATATTTGCGTACAATAGGACAAAAAAGACAAATGTTTGTCAAAGTTATTTATTCAGAATTTTGTCAGCAGCTAAAATTTCATGATTGTGTCTGGCCGAATTCCTTTACTGCTCTTCTAATCTAGATCTCTCCAACTTGGCCTTTAGACCTCATGTGTTCTGTGTACCAAGACTATTAAAGTGATCCTGATTTAGGGTTATTTTTCGTCTTGCATATTAACAAAATTATAGGAACAGGGGGAGTTGATCTTAGAACAGCCTTCTTATATGAGGTCATATACAGTACAAGCATATTTATTACCCTAGAAGAACCTTTATACTCTCAGGCATGTTTGACTCACCGACATGCAGGAACAATAAAACATGTGCACTGTTGAATGTGTTGAATTTGTCAAAGTGGATTTCTTGGTTTTCAGAGTGTTGTAGTAGCAGTGTGTGTGTGCAAATAACCAGCTTAGGTTTTTTTCTGAATAAACAGTATTCAGTAAGCATTGATGCACCTTAATTTATCAATTTTCATTTTATTAGAGCTTTCAACATTCTAAAAGTACAACATCTGAGACAAAAGTTGTTCTTTATAGGATTCCGATCTAATGCTCTTGCTCTAGCTATAGTGTCATCCCCAATACCCTGGTGTATTGTGTCTCCATGTGTTGTGACCATTCACTGGCCTCTGTTTTGGGATGATGTTTAGAGAGAGGCAATCTTGAGCTGCATAAACAGTCCCTCTGAAAACATAATTGTCTGTCAGCCAATGAGCAGTGATGTTTCGCTTCCACAGTACTCATTGCTTTCAGCAAAACTCTTGAATGACTTCTAATGATGATATTATATAAATGTTCTGACTTTATTTAATCCCACAAATACAGCTTGTTCTGAAAGGCTCATTTTACTTCACAATGCCCATCACAGGCAACAGCTATGTACTTGAATTTTGATGGGAAACAAAATGTTCATGTTGGAACTGTATAAACTAATGCATGTTCTTACAGAAGTGCAACAATCTGATAAAAACTTGACAGAGATTTGTGGCCAGCGTAAATTACTTTCAATATCAGACCTTGTCTAAGTCCAAAGCTGAGATTAGCCACAAGCTTACACACAAGTCTCAGGCTAACATGCAAGTTACACTATAGCAATACAAAATAATGAACTGCGATACACTTTGATATAATACTGTAGCATAGATTGTATTGTTACCTCCCTACTGATGTCTAAATGCCCCTAAGCAAATGTTTTAGTTGAGTTTATGAACTCAATTAAGGTTTTCTTGCACGTGATTTCCTTAAACTTCATTGCAGCTTTACCAAATGAAATGTATGTGTTGAATATTTCATTTTTAAACTCTAGTATTTTTAAGTTGTTTTATTTGATACAGTACAAAATAGGAAATAGGAAATCCACATTAGAGCTAATAAGCTAATTTTAACAGGAGGAGAACTGTCAGGACTTTGCTGTTTCTTGCACTGCCTGAAGGCTCTGGCAGGTGTCCCGGTATGGATGGTAAGGATGTACTAATGGGCGTTTTGCATGCAACTCTGCCACCATTTGCTCCTCTCATAACTTAACCACCACTTACTGCGGATTCAGCTCGGTGTACCTTCATTTCCTCTTTTCTCTGTTGCAGCTTCTCTTCTTCATTCCTAGCCCTGTGAGTTTTACTAACACCCCGATTCTTCAGCCTTAATTGTAATGTGTAGTGTGTATTTTCTTGTTGCTGTTGTAAGAACTTTTTGGGGAAGAACAAAAATGTTTCTATTTTACATTGTTTATTCTTTTAAAGCAGACTTGTAAAGTAGTGACAGGGCTGGTTTCTCCACTTTGTTCTGTTCTGTGTGTTTATTCTCATTTTTGTTCATATAATACCCTTACAGGTTTCATACCAGTTTTTCAGGAAGGCATACTTAAGACCCTCATCCAATTTCCTCTTCATTTTCAGCCATTCTACAGGGCTTTTTTGTATGGGCTCTTAGGTTTCACAGCTTGAAGCTCAGTTTTGTGTGGTGTGCATTCACATGTATTTTTTGCGTTTCCTAATGTAAAACCGCCCATATTTGCCAGTGGGGAAAACATTCACCAAGCATAGTAGTCCTTCTTTCTTATTCAGTGGTTCTTGGAGAGTCTGTGCTATTCTCTTTGCTAAGCTAACCTTCTATAACCATAAAATGTGCCCCTTTACCACTACCATAACTATCTTTTCCAGTGTTCACTGCATGTTTTGCTGTGCTTTCTTAATCATGCGCCATATGTCATTGCGTAGTCTTTAACTTCCTGGTTTTGTTGTTCTTTAACTGAATTGTTTTGCTTTCTTCTCTTTTGCTCATCCTTCCTCCCTCATTCCCTTATTGTGCACAGTGCACACAGGGCACTAAGGAGCTTCTGGAGTCAGTTGCCCACTCGTCATTGGTCCAGAGCGCCTGCACCCAAGCAACACCTAAGACTGCCCCGGTGACACAGGAGAGCCTCCTCAATACTGTCTCCAGCACTCTGTCAGCATCTAGTAGGCCTCCGCCTACTGGCTGCTCAGGACGACAGGCTCGCCGTCCCATGGACAAGGCCTGCCCTGCGAGAGGGAGCAAACAGGCCACCCTCCACACACACAAAGCCAGCTTCCGTATGCACAGTCCACCGTACTCCCTCAGCCATAGCCCTCTCATTCTCAGTGATGCTCCTGACGTGGGCTTTATCCCACTGACCTGAGTGTAGCTAAACCACCACTGGCATACTTGTTGTTTGCTTTCTTTTCTGTGAATACCCATATACTGTTCAAAGTAACTGAGAAGAAGGGTTTTTCAACTCAGGAATTTATAAGGAGACATGCCATCTTGGAAGAGTAAAGAATATTCACTCAATTTAAGACTTTTGAAAAACAAGTTTGTAAGCAGCAGATTGATCTTGGGATCAAGTCTCTTTCAATTGAGTAAACTGAATAATAAAAAGCACAATACATGTTTCATGTTCATGAGAAGA
The DNA here is from genome assembly GCA_037974385.1 of Arnoldichthys spilopterus. Lineage (NCBI taxonomy): Eukaryota > Metazoa > Chordata > Actinopteri > Characiformes > Lepidarchidae > Arnoldichthys > Arnoldichthys spilopterus. The sequence goes on along the minus strand of JBBPDA010000009.1, from coordinate 15,940,157 downwards.
TTGCATCCTGCTTTGTTCACGGTGATCACTGACGTTCTGTGTTCCACTAAGCCTTGAGCTATGTTCAAGCATTCATTTATTAGCTTAAAATTATCATGACTTTATTTTAAATACCAGACTATATAAATGTCTTGCTTCTCTATTTCTATGGCCAAACAACAGACATCTACCATTTAACCATTTTGCAGGTGTGGAAGTATAAAATAGAGAAAGAGAGAAGTGACCAGTATTTGTTAGATGAGAGTATTGGAAATGTTGGTTAATGTCTGTTTAGAAGTATTTCAAGTACAATTTTGGTTAGAAATATAATTACTGGACCCTTCTTTTGGATTTTATGTACAGGGCAATGGTCCTCAAACTCTTACTGCAGCATTAAAGTGATTATTCAAACATACATGAACCCCTGGTTTTACTCAGCTGATGGCAAAGATTGACTTTTAGTGAGGCATTAGTAATGTAATGCTTTGTAAAGCTCTGACACATTTTTGCTAGAGTAAACCATTTCATTTGCATATCAAAACACTAATAAATATTTATATGCACTTGTGTAAGCATGTTTGAGAATCACTGTCCAAAGTGTTTATGACTGGAAAAAAATCTTAAATTTTTTGTTTGCCTTTCTGAGGTTTCTGAGAGTTGTCAGTAATGTTGGAGTAGCTGAACAAGAAGTGTAACTTTGTTACACTGTTAAGTTAGTTGTTAAGCTGAATGTTAAGCTAAAATGTTTAAAAAAAGAGTTGTGCAAGGAAGTGTAAATGTGTGATGAGCTACTGACTTACAGAGGGTTGATAAAGTCATGGAACTAATATATAGATATCAGTAGTGAGCAGAGTTGACTTTTGTTACATTAGCTTCACATGATGAACATGCAAGCAGAAGCTATATAAGTTCAGTGCTTTTTAAAAAATTTTATGTCATGTGATTATAGATTTTGGTTGTAAATGGTCATTACCTTTTTTCATTTCATATTTCCATTTTTTTGACAGTTTCTTGTAAGTTTAACTTTGAGTGACTGACTATGGCTTAGACAGTACTTTAAGAGTCAAGTGTTGCAGTTATTTATTTTTAACCATAAGCCTACTCAAAGTATTGTACTTTGATCTGCACCTTCAACAGAAAGTAAATTGAACACTGCCAACTGGACACTGGTGAAAGAGAACTGAACTTGGTGTGTGTTTTCTCCTTTTGAAAGGGTTACAGGTTCTTTTTGTAATTTTGAAAGCAAACATGGTACATTTGTGCTTTCAAAACACAAATACACTATCTTCCATTATGTATAAATAAATATTTGTAACAAGTCATGTTCTTATAAAGAGAGACCTTTGTAAAGCATCCCAGATTAGAAGAGTGCTGTAATGCAGATATAATTGCCAAATATGTACACTGTGGGTTGTGAGGAGCAGTATGAATATCACTTGTGCCCCCAGCTGAATAGAGCTTTGACTGCAAATTGCTGTCTTCAACACTAGATGGCATGTTTATCCTTTGTGTCCATCACATTAAAAGTAATCAGATTTCTTCAGAATATTTCTGTTAAGCACAAGAGTGTTTTAACACACCTAATGAAGCTCACTGAGCCTGATGAGCTATGGAGTTGAAGCTGGTGTTTATGAACAAAGGAAACTATTTTAGAGTATGTGTATCTTTCCTTTTGTGCACTCAAGTTTTTCATCTTAAAGTGCTCACTCTTGTGAGTGAGTGAACCTAACCTAAGTTCCTAACCTAAGCTTCAAGCAGATTTAAATGTATTGATTATTGTTACATTTGTGTGACTGTGGCTTTTTCTAGTTTAAAAATGGGTTGTGTGGACTGGGAAGTAACCTATTTTGACAAAGAGTAACAAATAGTATTTTAAATACTATTTAAGTCTGCAGAGATTGTCCAAAATGTTAAATACCCAATAGCATTATTTAGAGATACTTCCAAATCACAAAAAATTGAACATTCTTGTTTTTTATATGAACGAATAAACAAGAACATTTTGTTTTCTGTGATATTGGCCTTTTAAATCTCTGTAATTAATTATATTGGGTCAACAATCTCTGCATCTTTTCTATCAACAACTTTCTGTCTTTACTGCAATAACAGTTTATACTCACTTGACAAAAGGCTTTAGACTAGATGTTAGAACATGCTGTAAATGTTTAAATGCATTCAGATATAAGAACATTAGTGGTATCAGGTTCTGATGCTGGGCGATTAGGTATGAATCACAAAAACCACTCAAAATTGCAAAGCACAGGGTTTTATACTTTGCTTTGTCTCATGTTGCCTCCATTCTGCTGGAAACTCTTTCCACAAAATTTTGAAGCATTTGCTTCCATTCAGGGACCACCCTTTTGAAATCTGTGTGCTCCCAAAATGCCCAAATCATTAGAACTGCTGCTGTCCCCAAGGGGTACAACTTATCGGCAAGTCATTCTGATACTGTAAATGAAGATTATCCTAAAATGCATAATTTTTAAATAGTAAAAAAAAAAGTCTGGCACCCAGTTTACATTCACCTTAATTAAATGCCCAGAAAGAACCACTAGGAAGTGATGAGGTTTGGCTGGTAAAGTGGAAAAATGCTGAACTACACTGTAGTTGCAAAAAGTACCTGACATTACAGTGTCATAAAAGGTGGATGACCTCCTACTGCTGAGGTGGGATGTGGTCAAAAGACATGTTTGTGATATCTGACTGACTTCTCCTGATTCATGGTATTCTGGCTTATACTCATCATAAACCTGCTGCTTGTGATCTATATAGCTAGCTATAACTCAAATGTAGACAATGAATAGCTTTAGAAGTAATAAACCTATCACTCTCTCTTTACCAAGCTAGCTCATGAACTAAAACAAGATGAGTGTGCAGCCAGCACCTCGACCCAGAGGACTATGAGAGAGATCAACCACAGTAGAAATGACATTTCCATCTTATTTGACACAAATCACACATTTCTTGCCATTTCAGCCAGTGAAAACCTAAACCAGCCAATGCCAGGTGTGGTGTCTTGCTATTTAGCTTATTAGGTTTTCCTCATTAGTGATTTTATATCTCCAATAGTAACTTTTTTTGGAAAAGAAAAGAGCAACTTTCAGTACAAATTAACATAAAGAGGTTTTATTCTTCCAGAATATTTCTATTTGTCCACTCATCATGAAGTGTTTACAGTGTTAAGTACAGCTGCAATTATCAAATTGCATTTAAAAAACAGACTGAAATGGAGACACAAGGTTTTACAGTGACAAAATACAAGTGAATGGAGAAATAGACAGTTTGGAACAGATGTACTGCATGAAACAGTTAAGCAATGATTCTTTGTCTGTGCTGTATAAAAAATGCTGAGCAGACTCAGTCAACCTTGGTCTTGAGCTTTGGATCAGAAAAGCAAGAGAAAAACATCTAAGTGACTGGTGTTTTAGGAACAGTGATGCCAGAATTTAGATCTATTGGATAGGTCAGTAAAAAGGGTGGGAAATGAGAGTGAATTGTCATTTTGAACACACTCAATCACACAAAGTAACCCAAACCAAAATGTGACCTTTGCATTTAACCCATCACACATGGAGCAGCAGGCAGCTATGTAAAGCAACTGGGGAGCAGTTTTGCAAAACGGTTCCTTGCTCAAGGGTACCTTAGTGGACTTTTGTTCACAAGGGCAAGGTCCTAACCACTAGGCCACCACTGTCCTGAAATTGTGGTTGAAAATGTACATTTAACGAACATAGTGGGCTATATGCAAGGAGAAACAGAAGAGCAGATGTTCTTCAGTTGACTGAGAATAATACATAAAGTGATTCACTCAGAAGTGATCTGGTGATCTATGGGTAATGTGAGGCAGCTTCTATGTCCTGTTCTTTTAGCACAGCTGAAAACCTATGTCTTAACTGAGTAAACTAAAGTAGCTTATTCAGCTCAGCTGAATGTGCTAAGTAGAAACAGTGTTTGGATACTTTGAGAGTGTATATGGTATCTATGGAGAGAATTACGTTTGGAACACCAAGCAGTTCAACTCTGTTTAGATGAAGGTACAAAAAACATAGGCTAACTTCCTTATGAAGCATGAAGAATCACAGCATAACTTTTCATTTAAGTCCAGCACATCTACATGATCCTATTCTTTTGCAGCTGTACTGGTACACAGATGCCTCCCTCAGACCATAAATATGGTTTACCTGAAATTTGGTCTTTTACTAACACGTGTACATGGATTTTCTACAGCTGTAAATAACTCTAGTAACATAACCAAGTTGTGGTGTCTAGATATGGCACTGTCTGTGAATAGAAGAATTGGTCAGTTGGCCACAGCCAATGAATAAGGCAAGATGTGGGACAAAGGTAAGCCACAGTGCAGGCTTTACATGTAATAGTCTTGTCTCACCTAAATCGCCCTTCATTTGTAATTGGATGTGAAGCCCAGCAGATATGGGATTAGACAAAGCTGAAGGTAATAATTGTCTACTGAGTTGCATTCTCTTCCAGCATAGGCCCCCATAAGCATTACAAAAGAATGACATGTAGTAGTGGCCACAGAATAGCTCAGTAGAATCCACAAATAAATGGTTATATTTAACTAACAAATCCCCAAGTCCTAATACAGGGACAGATGGCTTTTGTATGCTGTTATATGAAGGCTGACATAGGCAATGAAAAGATTCCTTTAACAATTGCTGCAGACATTTTCCTGTCATCTGCTATTTAGAGCCCATAAAAGATACTGGGCTTGATTAACATCAATAAATATAGTTTTAAATAATTTTTGCATCCTTACAACATAGCTTTAAATTTCCTGGAGTCTCTGATGAGCAGTTCCAAATTACAAATGATGCTATCAGCACAACATAACAGAAAAGTAGGATCTAAAAAATTTGAACATGAATTTCAGAAATTAATTTCCCCATTTTACTTTCATGACAGTTTGTACACGTAGCACGTAGCATGGACTCAACAAGTTTGGAAAAAAAGAATCTAATCAGTAGGTCAAGCATACATCTGAGCCCTTTTAATCTGACTTTTTGTACAATGACCTTAATTGTGGTGGAGAATGCCGAATACTTTATTTAATATTTTTACTGTCATAACTTTTCTATATTTTTATATTGATTAGTTCCAATTAAATTCTAAATTATTCTGTTGTTTATTTCCAGGTTCATATTAAAAACCACAATCATAAATTTTCATTTTTCAGACTTTTAGGCACCACTGTATATATGCTGTAATTCTCATGCAAATAGACATTCTGCCATCAGTCAATCAGTATATATGTATGTTGATGACATTTTGATTAGGCAGATTAAGTTTTTGAATGACTTTTTGGTTAAGTTAGCACAGTGAAGACCACCCACTCATTCTGCAACCTGCTGTCCAAAGGTGAAGGTTTCAGTCTTGTTTTAAGACAAATAATTGCTCTGGTGATTAGGCTGAGTGGTCAGCAGTTTTTTTTTACTCATTTGAACCCTTTCTGAACAGATTTGTAGTACAACAGAACAGTTTCTTCATTGTTCAGGTTTCCTGATCTTAAACTTTGATGTCTGATTTAATTTTTTTTTTTAATCTTTCACTCCATGACCAAATGGGTTGTAAATCAATGCCTCTTACCTTCATATATATAAGTAGGATAAATGCCAAATAAAACCAGTCAATGAAATTTGCATTAAAGTTAGATATTAAGCTATAAGAAGGGTACTGCTTGGTTACTGAGTATTCCTTGGGTATTATCACTCATAATATTATTGTAGATAATAAGAATATGTGCAGTACTCATGCTTTATTGCAGTGGTTACAACAGAACTCTGATAAAGTTGTAAAACTTGTAGACAGTTTAAAAATATGACTTTGCTCAGTAGTGTGAAGTGCACTGTAGAGAGATGTGAATGCAAAGCATGGAAAATTTATTTAAAGGTCAGGCTTTATCTCTGTGCTACCTTTTGAATTTATGAGAATAAACACTGATGGAGATCATTGTCAAATGCATTAGTGTAATTGCTGAGCCAAAAAACCAACATCCACCTTTGTATTACCTTCATGCAACTTGCATTATGGTCTCTTTGTTAAGCTTTGGCATGCACCACACATACATACAGTGCGCATGGACAATTAAGTCATTTTAGCAATGTGCATTTATTTAGCATTAATGTAAAAGTATGTTAACTACGTGGGGAAACCTGCTCTTATGTAATAGAGACCATTGAGACCATGGGGCAGTCACTTGGTCATGGCAACTTTTTTAAGCAATAACAATAAAAAGAGTGCTGATAAGCATGTTGCCATAAATGTTCTCCTTCTTGGGGCCTGATGTTGATTCCCGAGCTTTAGATGACTAGCAGATATGCAGATTGATAAAGTGGTTTGTACATTTCTGTAACTTCAAAAGTAGTCAAAAGTCAAAAGTAGCATTTTAGCAGGTAGTAAAAACACAAAATGTGTTTGAAAGCAATTCATGTATCATTTTAAAATGCTATATGCTTCATTGTATCCACATTCAAGTGGAGTGTTGACAACAAATGGAAACTCTATATGTTTCCTGCAGAGAAGGGTTCTAGTGACTCCCAATGGACTGGACAAATGGTTTTCCAAGGCATTCCTTTCAGCCTCCCACAGTAATTTTGAGCAGTTCTTCACAGTTCCAGGGGAAGTCTGGGCTAAGGAAGGGTACTCGTAGGTCCTGAATCTAGACTTTCTGTGGAAGTTGTTGTGGGGTTTCTTCCACCTAACTAACTGACAACTGTGTAAATAGCCTCAGTGGAGGGAGATAGGGCTTGGCTACATTGCAAACTTTGAGCCAATCTGCAACACAAATGGGTCACAATGTCTTTATGACTCTGCCTCTATGCTGATGAGCAGGATTTTATTAGCTAACACTACCACCATCTTTCCTCAGAAAAGTCTGGAAGCAAGTCTCTCTGAATTCATGCTGGGCATGAATATATTTTTGTCTCTGGCTGAGGAGCAGCCAGCTTCCAGAATTAGAAGTGCTTGTGATGCAGACTATGTCTCCCTACCAATTCCTGAATTAATGAGCTTGGAGAAGTCAGTTTTACAGCTCAAACATTTTAAAATGTTACATTTATAGTTATTTTTGAATAGTTAAAGTGTCTATGCTCATGTGTACGTAAACACTGACAGTTGGCAGGGTTTTTGCTAAAGTGTCTGAGGCTTTCTTTGATGATGAAGGGGAAAGGTTTCTTCTTACCAGTATTCAGTGACCTCCCCAATGAGGCAGACAGATGTGGAATGAATATATAGTACTCAACAAGAGGCTATTAAGTAACACTTCATAGAATCTGTTTTAAGATATACATTCCTTTGAGAGGTTCCATTGAATGGGTTGCCCTTATTTAATTTACATTCTCTCTTTGTGGCTCACAAACTGTGCTGTAAAATGCTTTTGTTAGAGTGTCACATGATCCAGTTCATTTGAATGTACATATCTCTGGTATGGAAGCTATAACAACAACATAAACACACCACCTACTTAAAGTATAGAAAAATTCTAACATTTATTCACATCCCAATGTAGCCCCAAAAATTTCAAATACCAAACAATAAATAACTGAATGAGAGGTAAAAGGAGGTTATTTATTTATTCAGTGTTGTAGATGTCTGGTGTCATTAAGCACATTTTTATTTTTATGCTGCTGCAATTTAAACACTAGCTAGATTACATGATGCCATATTCTCCTGTTAGTAAATGTACACCTACACAATATCATATACATGTATGTTATCTGTGACATAACCCATCATAATTCATACATTTATAACATATTGTTCCTCTAGTCTGTCTGCTGTTTACTTGAAACTTATATAACTGAGCAAAATACACTCAGCTTGACACACCTTGCTGTCTATGACGCAGACAGAAAATAAACACTGCAAAACAAAGTGACTAAGAGAGAGAGGTTGGGACTGAGAGAGTAAGGGTTGGGTCCTTTCTTTGTGTGTTGTTTCATCTGTGTTTTAGGTTGTATATACTGGTGAGCAGGAGCGAGATGCTTCCTCTTTTTTCTTTGATCTGTAGTGTCAAAAGCTCTGAAGTATTGTTGCTGTTGTAACAAAATCTATGAAAGTGTGCCTTCTTGGTCCCATGAAGTTTTTATAGGACAGTGCCAATATTTAGCTTGAATACTCTAATACTAATATAGCAGTAACAAAGAAAACATAATCAAAAAATAATTAAACTTAAAAATGCACACAACATGTATCTGAGTTTGGTTTTGTATTATGGTTAGCCATGTGAAATTAGACAGTAGTCCAGCTTCTGCCATTACCATTTATTTCACTGGCAATAGAGCTATTCAGTTTCCATTGTTTGCTCACAGCTCTGAAGACTTCTCAGTGAACAGTCAATGAGCGTCACAGGTAGGTCTCTGCTTGCGTAACTCTATCCAGAGTTTAAACTGCTACAGTAGGGCTGCAGATAAGGGCCTGTGCATCTTATCAGCTCAAGCATGTAGATTACATGACCTAGAATATGGAAAATCCTGGCCTATACACACCACAATCATTGTTTGTCAAGTGTTGCTGAGGCTGACACATTATTGCCTTTTTATATACATTAATTGAATATAAGCCACCTGAAATGAGGACTCTATGTGTAAATGTCAACTTTAGAATAGTCATATGATTCATGCCTATGCACTAAACAGCTTCGTAAAGATACTCTGTAAAAATACAGCCATTAATGAATACAGTGGGTCAGTTTCTTTTACATTTGAAAGACACAAAATGCAGCAAACTACTGAGCATCTCCTATAAGCTCTGTACATGATCTGTGGTGTTGTCTCTTCGTGCAGTCCTGTAGAAGTAAATTACTAAGTCAAGTTACCCTTACACATGTGATGACAGTGGGAAGTGGGGAATAAGGTAGTTCTTCTTTTTTTATATATAAAAAAAGGATTTGACATGTAATGAGTTCTCAGCTTATTCTCAATTATGTAGTAGAGACTGAGTTATGCCCTGAAACCCATGAAAAGGCCTTTGTCTGTTGCAATTCACAATGTATGACACAATAACCTCAAACTCTAATTGAAAACCACTTGTGGATGAGTGTAAAGCAGAGTACTCAGTGTCATTACACCCAGCACTCTTTAGTCATGGCTATTTACAGCTTTATTTTGCACCATGATGTCAATCTTGTGACATTCCCATGCTATGTTGTCATTCTAGCAAGGCAGATGTGAGTTTTAACTAATAGTCTGCAATACCCCCTAACTCATTAGAGAAAAAAATAAATGAACAAATGCAGAAAAACTGCATATATACACCACACTGGAAATTGATTCCTTTGTTTACCGTGCAGATGATTAAGTATTGCTTTTTATTGTATTAATGCTTGGCAGAATACTGCCACCGATAAGTTTAATAGACTCAAGAAACACTTTCGTCATAAGCACACTAAGAGCCTTATTGAGTTCTCAAAGTTCTAGCTATTTAAATCTGTTGAAAAATCAACAGCACTCACAGTCTTGCATTGGGAAATGACTTCATTTTTCCTTTAAAATTCAGAAAGCCATTTAAAGACAGGACAAATTAGTGCAACCATACCATGTACTTTGTCTGTTTGAGCTGTAACTTTGAATACTTAAGGTGTGATCAAATAAAGAAAAATCCTTCCCCACCCACAAGACTCACAGCTCCTGCTGCTCTAGTACACACAGACCTAACACCTTCTCAAAAGACTGCTAGAAAATGATAACAATAATGTACACCCTTACACTTAGGATTTAGAGATGTACTAGTTACTGGGTGTGGACCCCCAACATCAATACTATCAAAATACTCACTAAAACAGTTTTTACTGGTAAGGGAGTTTTCCCTACCACAACAGTGTTTGACCACTTGGTTATCATTTACATCTGCCTGCAGACTGATCTTTAATGAGCAGCACCTTCTTTTATGAAGAGTTTAGGAAAGCTTGGTGCGCTTTCTTCTCCTCCAAATGTGTTCTTATTTAACCCAGGCCAGGGCATCTCCTGTTTGGTCTGCTTGCCTCATGGCAGGTTTTTTATAGGTCAGTGAAGATGGTGCCATCAGCTATCAGCACTTGTTAAACCCCTGGTGAGGGCCTTGTCTTTCGCTGCTTAATGATCAAAGGTTGCAGTTGCTAGGGCAGGTAAGATTGGTTAACACCATGGAATGTGAGATGGAGCATCCCATTCAATCAAACAGGTACAAAAACAATTGTCAAACCTACACACACACAC
>JBBPDA010000009.1:15902966-15915224 GCA_037974385.1 Arnoldichthys spilopterus | reverse complement strand
TAGAGGGTTCAAATACTTATTTCACTCAATGAAATGCAAATCAGTTTCTATCTTTTATTTAAAGTTATTTTTTCAATCTTCCTTTTGATGTGCTGCTACCATTAAAATGATACTGTTCTGAGACTTTTCATTTCTTTGTCATTGGACAAACTTAGAAAATCACTGAACTGTATGTGAATGTCAGAAGGAACAACAGAATTAACTAGAGAAAATATCCTTTCAACACAGTGAAACTAAAATGTTTCTCAGAGGCTGTACTTCACTGCAGTACATGCAATGATCTGGACTGCATACAAGAAACAGGCAGCATGGTGGAAAATCTGAAAATTTGCACCATGGATTGCAGAGAGAATCCACAAAAGTATCTTTAAAATCTTTGAGAGACTAACTATGTCAGGTAAAAAACATAACATTCATTAGTGCTGATGGGGACAGGTTGTTATCAGTATGTGGGTTGCAGTTATTATTAACCCACATAGGTGGGTTCAGAGGTTTTATTCCACATTACACCTTCATGTATTCTCCCTTTTTCATGTTGTTTGTTGTTGAAAATGATCTTCATTAATACACATCTGCCACTTGGGTAAAACTCTTAATGATACATTGCCCTACACTGGTAACATGATTTATAAAAAAAAAAGTCTAGATGAGCCAAATGCCAAATGAATAAATGTAAAAAATATCAGCCCTGTATTTGTATTACCTTTAAAATAGTTATATTATATGCCAGTTGTTACATTCTTCAGACTTTATTCTGTCATAAATCATAACAAATAGATATATAGACATAGATATATACTTGACTTGACTCGACTATAGCATTTTGGAATGAAACTCTCCAGATGTTGATAGGAAGGGAGCAATTATGGCCTAGACTTTTTTGTGAGTTTTACTCCAGAGGGTATAGTTTGTATTCTTGCTTTTTATGTTTGTGTAGTGAGTGTATATTATAAAAGGGATGAAAGCACAATTGTTTTTTTAATGGTGCCAAAGAAGCACATATGGTTCTTTAAAGAAAAAGAATATTTCAACCCTTAAATGTCCAGGACCAAGTCCAGACTTAAGAATAACTCAGCCATGTAAATACACAATAAATACTGAACAATAAGCTTCAGGGAGTTGCAAGCCTGGGAATTTAAGAGGTTATGGGATCTTTTTTTGTAAATGAGGTCTGAATGTGAATAACCTTTTCTAAATGTAAATAGCTTTCACATAGTATAAAGTTTCTTTACCAGTTAAACCAGTTGTTAATTAACCAGTTAATACTGTAGAAAGAATGAACAAGGCCTTCCAGGAAAGTTCAAAGCTAAAATGAGCTAAGGGTCCATACTGTAGCTAACTATAATATTTAAGCCTTGGCAGTGCTGTAACAGTTCTGGACAGCACCTTATGCTGGAGCTCAGAAAGTGTTGCACTGGTTTCGCAGTCCCATGTGAGAAAGAGCTGCAGGTTGGTGAAGCAGATGGAGACTGACAGCAGTAGGTGTTTTTAATTAAACTTTTGTTTTGGTGATCATATGATTTTTATGAGGTGACATCATTCTGTAAGAGTTAAGAGGAAACACATGCCTGTCCTGCATTGAGCTGGACTGACCTGGTGGGCTGGCTGAAGAGTACATGGAGTACATAATCCATCTACGTGGGCTGTCTCTGACCACAGACAAGAGCTTATATGGCTCTTTTCCATTCTGTGTCCCTATGTCACTATTAAGTATGCTTGTGGGGACAGAAGCACCAGAGATACTCCTTCATTTTGTCAGCTGTGGGATTCCACAGAATAAGTGTAGTTTCACAACATATTCAGAGACATTTTTCCTAAATGGAGACGTGTCTCCTTGAATATTCCAGCTGTCATGATGGAGGGCTGGGTAGTGTTCTGCTGCCATAACCTATAGGATCTATACAAAGAAGGATGTGGCATGCATGTGAGCTGTGCATGAGCATTTGTGTTTGTTAGTGTAGAGGATGATGTCACACGAAGTGATAGAGTGCACTGGGAATACCAGTGAGGCAGGCCATGTGGTGGATATGGAATCCTCATGTGGTGGGGCTGAGTTCCGATGGAGGCCTAGAATAGCTCACCAGTAAAAAGTCTGATCTCTCAGAACCCTCAGTTTTTAAAATTAAAGTTCCTAAATGATTATTGGCTTGGGCACATGGTTCTAGAAAAATGCCGGAAACTCCTTTAACAGCTAGAGAACTTTTGCAATATGTGGAGGATTGTTTTTAGGTTTTAGAAACTTTGTTCTAGCGCACATTAACAAAAATTGTAATTCAAATAACCATCCATGTAAAGGTTCTTTATGGAACTAAAAATTGTTATATGACTCCAAGCAAACTTCTTTGTTACTCTAAGGAATACTTCTTGATCCCAGAAGTCCCAGAGGGTATGAACACCTTAAAATGCCTCAAAAGTGTGGATTCCTAACTTTCAGTTTGAAAGTTTGTGTCTGTAAGCATAAGGTGAGAAATGTTGGTAATACTTTATTCAAACCTTGCTACATAGCACTGATATAACTGTACCATATAAAATATTAGACATGTTATCATAATTTGTCATGTTTGTTTATGTCAATTAGTATAACTGTCACATTACCATTACTGGTAAATGTCATGATAGTTATTGCATTATTCAGTTATACCATGACAAATAAAATGTGACAAATTGTTAAGACATCAAATACTGCATGTCATCTGCTATAACATGTTAATGGTGTGAGTTTTGTCAATACTACATAGAAAGTAAAGCGTTAACAATATTTTATTGTGATTAGATTTTTTTTTTTCACAATGGAAAAATTGTAAAAACAAAGTTAGGAGAGCAGACTTGAACCTGGTATTACAAATATAAATGAAATTCTTTACATAAGTAATTAATATACTAATGTAATGACTTATATTATTGTAATTTTAATAAATTGTATAGATAAATGACCATAATAAACTCTAGACCTTTAAAAAAGTTCAGTCACATCTTCTAATTGTAACATTTTGAAGGTCCAGGCCATATGATGGCAAAAAAAGAAGTAAATGTAAGAATGAGAGTTGGTGAAGGGGGGACACAAAGAGGGAGTGAGTGTGAGAGTGGAAAAGATGGGCTAAGTCCTCAGAGTCTCTCCCTCTCATGCTCCTTTCCCAGAGGGGAACCGGAGCACTGCATTCCACGCATTACAGCCCGCTGACAAACAATCCCAACTTTATCCCCAGCACGTGGACCAGCTGAATGGGGGCAGTGTCTGGGCTGCAGGCTGGAGTTTACCCAGTGAGGGGGGCAGAGCCACTGCCTGCTCGCCCAAGCCCCAATGCCCTATTCAGCTTCCGCACTCCCAAACCAAACACATGCCTGTGTTAGGTGGCCCAGTAGTCCCAAGCTACACAGAGAACACTCTGGTTGCAGATGGGCCGCCAGGGGCCAAGGGCAAACATCTAGTAAAACAGGGCAAGTAAGGAATAGGGATGAAGAGGCAACTAATGAAAGCTGGTACTGATCACATATTAAGGTTTGGAACTACATAGAGTTATTTGGAGTGATATTATAGAAAAGCTACTTGATGATTCTTTAAGAATATATTTTATACATTCATATACATGAAGTTTTTTTTATAGTTTTAAAAAACACCACATACATATGTTCCCCCAGAACTGTACATCTAAGACATTATCCATTAAATGAATTGTTTATTTTTAAGAGAGTATTAAGACACTTACCACTATGGTTTTCTCACCTAATATACTCATAATATATTACTGTGCAAGAACACTTCTTGTCCTTTTCTCATCTCCTAGTTAGACTATTTTGCTACATTTGAATGTTAGTCTGAGAAAAGCATAGCCTTGAGATCAGATTTGACATTTTAATGATTATTTAGGTTATGATTTGGACAGGGCAGCTAGCTCTGAATATAGTTTGGGAGAAAATAGTAACTTCTAGCTTTAGTGTCATTGTCTGTGCTACTCTAAGTGCCAGAAGTGTAGAATATCATTCTGCTGGATGCAGTGACCAAGACTGCTCTTCCGCTGCAGACGTGGCATACATTTATGCTGATGAGGTGGGGAGAAAACAGAGAGCTCTCTCAGTCTGTCTGTATTTACAGTATCTGAGGATCCACCCATCCCTCATCCCCCCATCCTGCCCATGGCCAGATGAAAGCCGTGGGCTGTTATGCCAAAGGCCAGATGTTCAGGTGGGGCTTCTGGCCACAGAGGTGCTCTTCTGGTTGTTGTCTCACCCTACACATGTGCTTCTTGTGTGAAGTCTACAGGGGGGATTAGCTTATGATGTTATCACAGCTTGTTTCCAGAGCTGAGACCAGAGTCCTATGAGAGGGTTGCAAAGTTATCTGCAATACTGTCAACCCTGACATGAGCTTTTCCCAGAAAAGGGAACGGATATCATGGTCAAGCTCACAGAGCATCCCACTGTCTGCTCGAAGAGTGTGCCATTGTCTGGATTTTACTCCTCACTGTCTCCAAGGCCAAAAACTTTATGAGTGTTGTGGAGGCGAAAGCTTTTTCCTTGCTGTGAAACAAAATAAACACAACTCCAGGAACACACTCACAAAGCTTGGCCTCTATAAATAGCCTCCCTGTAAGCCACATAAAACTGTTTCAAAGCACATAGTGATTCAACAACATCCGCCCCATTTTGCAATTAAAACATTTTTATGGGAACATCTAATTCTACATTTAATTGTTCATATCAAGCATGTGGGCGACATTTGTTCTTCTGTGTGTGTGCATTTCTAGATTTATTCACTCATGATATTCCTCACTTTTATTTGTTTGCTCTTATGCTATTTAATGGTTTTCAGAATTGTCGTGTTTATTTTTACCTCTTGTCTCAAGTCTGTAATGAAGCAGTAGTGCTGCTGAAATTGCAAATCTGAATCTTATTTAGTCTGTAAAGAAAATCCAGGAAAGCAGATTATCTTCCATTATAACTCTTAATAACCTTTGTTAAATGTAATGTTCTTGCCTCTAAATGAGTCAATTTCGTATTAAGTCTTATTGTCAGTACTTTGAGTGGATGTTTCTTGAGTTCCAGAGATTACAAAATCAACATATGATTCCTAATTATCCACATTTTTAATTGAAGCCAAATCCTTAAGTAGATAAAATCAAGTCACATATGAGAAAGATTACAATTACAATTTAAAAACAGTCATTGATATTGTTAGTCATCCTATCCTATCATAAATATACATTTGCCAAATAACAGACTCAATGGAAATGATGGGACTAATTTATTCTGTAGCCTAAACAGTCAACTTTTTCATTTTTGGTTTTATATTATTGAAAGATCCTGTATTATTACACCCTTTTGGTTGATGTGAAGACTGCTGAAATCACTTTATGTGTAATTGTGATGGATAGGTCATGCACTTTAGGTACTATTAGTTCAGTAAGGCAAATGGAAATTAAAACAAGCCATTTTGGTCCCCTGTCTAAAAGCCAAAGATGAGGATGACCAGTTGAACCCCTTTCTGTCCTTGATGAGAGAAACAGGTCTGCTAAAAGTATCACTTTACTCTGGTGATGGAAAGTTAATACTGGAACAAAAGGGGCTTTGTGAGAATTTAGGGTGGTCCACAGTTTGACCAAGGAACATGTCATTTGTTTTAATTTTGACAAATTGCACCAATGGGTAATCAACTGAATGTCCAATATTGTATTATCTGTTCAACTATTTAAACGACCATTCATACTTTTTGCTATTTTTCCAAAAAGCATACCTGCTTGGATTCAATCATTCCACATTTTCATGAGAGAGGAGGGAATGAAACTATGGATCATTCTGAAGAATCAGGAGTGACTGAAATATACATAGCTGATACACACATGGAGTTGAATCTGCAACCTTTTTTTTCCAGAGGTCTTAAGAATGTTAAAGACAGCACCACACACACTTTAAAAGCAAATAGAACACCAAATCCTAAATGTCAGATTTAAATAAGACAGGTTCCACTCGTTCCAATCGTATGTGTCATTTATAGGAGCATAATCTCCTCTATCTGTAGAAACTGTACCAGAAGTGTGAAATGTCAGCTTGTTCAAATATGTCAAAAAAATGAGCAGTTTCCATGGAATGTACATTTCCCCTTGATCTTCATATTTTTTCTGACAAAAAATCAGAAAACATTTATGTCAGAAACCAGTGATTGACACACACACAGACAAAGAGTTATCTTTTATCATGAATTTCCAGGCTTCTGTTTCATCATGACATTTACTTTAGCCAAAGCAGCATTGTCCTTTTTAATAGAGTCAGATCATTTAAAACAGATGTACTGTGTCATTGCCAAGAGAACCCAGTCTCTTACCCAATCAGAATTTAATTTGAGATTATAATAAACATTACATTTTCCCTAGATAGATGTGATTAAGATTTTTCTCTTAAGATGTGAGCCTTTTTTCCCTTCCCAGTTGCAGGCTTAATTTGACTGGGAAGTAGATTTTGGGCCGTCTACTGGAATATTTTCTCTGGCATTTAGGTGGATTTTCCAGGGCCCTGAGCTAAAGTGCTGAACCAAATGGGAATAGCAGAATGAATACTCTGTGAATTTGTTGCTCATGGAAGCTGAAAAAAATACAGTAGCAGATCATTTTTGCAAAACAGCTTCAGCTTTACAGAGTTTAATATGTGTAGTAACAATGTACGTACATGAATGTTGGTGTTTTGTGAAACAGTTTACCACCCTATAAACTTACAAGACTTATTTATCTACATAGTGTTAGGACCTGGATTGAAGAAGTTCAGATGACAATGGGTGGAGGCCTAATCTGAAAGTGAAACATTGTCATACCTCATGCCTCAAAAAATATCTATATAGCACAGTACTACAAACCTACTGCAGCTGAGGAAGGTCCTTAATCAGAAAACATTACATTCACTGATGAACTTATAGGGTAGAAATCTGCTGTTCACAGGACTTAGATCACAGTCTCACAGTTTCAGATTGATATGAATTTTCATCAATGGACTGCAGCAAAAGTATCAATTAAGGCTAAGGCTAGAGGAGGGTTTAGAGACTGTTTCTTAACATAATCCTGTTAAATCCTGTTACTTGCTCATTATGGTTCCTATGAATTCTTTGGAAAAGACTTCACTGCCAAAATGATTTATTATCTACTTAGTAAAAGATGCCTTTGGGTTTATTTGGTGCCTCACAATATAGTTACTGGTATATCAAAGTGGGTAAGTGTGGTTTGAGTCCTCATTGAAGTTACACCAGTAAGAGTCCCTGAGAAAGACTCCTAATACCCTCCAGCCTTTCACTTGCAGAAACAGTTCACTCTGACAGGTTTAATTACACACAACTGAAAACAGCTGTAGAACAAATGTAGAGGAAGATCATGGGCAAGTTAATATAGAGAGGTAATACGACCTCCCTTGATCTTATCAAAAAATACAGTAAAAGCGAGCCAGAAATAAGAAGAGTGAGAAGAATATAATCCTCAGGTGTACTGTAAACAAGATGCAAAGAAAAACATTCATGAATGTTATTAATTTCAAGAAAAATGTTCTGAATAACAACAGTTCTGTATTTTTTCTATGTTAAAACTATTTCTACACATGAAAAATATTACTTTGAAGGCTTGAAGTGTTTTCTGCTCCTCTTCTTAACTGCTTCATCTAGGAGCTTAAAGTCTGATTTGGAAAACAGTCTCAAACAAATTGACCATGAATGTGAGTCACACGCCCTCCTCTCTCTCGAACCCCGACCCCTTGGCTTCTGAAAGCGGCTGGGGGTGGACAAAAAGATCTTTCATGAATGGTGGAAACCCCAGGATTACTTCTGAGTCCCTGAGGACTGCTTCTGCTCTTGTGGGCTGAGCATGTCTGTGTTTTGTAAGTGACCCAGCCAACAGGCCCAACCACCTTCTGTGGGCCTCTCTCTGATGACATCACCTTTATACCTTAACTTTACTGGCCATTTCCTTCTGACCTGGCAATGACCTAGGAGTCCTCTGAAGGGGTTTTTCCATTGGAGAGTTTGGATAAGGTTTCTCAGTTTCCTCCAGGCTTCTGGAACCTCATGCAATATCTATAAATCTTACAAGAACTTTAAAGAGCAGCTCAGAAAAATGTGAAAGCCCCTAATGCTTTCACTGTTATTGGTACCATTACAAATTTTTTTTTGCTTTTTCACTGTCTATCACAGACCAGAGCCACGTCAGTATGTAAGGACTGTAATTGTATCATTATACTACTAAATTATGCAGTAAAGTTTAAAATATTGATATTGCTTTAGCCCAATCCTGGTCCTGGAGATCTACAAGTTCAGATCCAGCACTCTTGCAATACATCTTGTATTCAGACACCTCTGAGGATCTTTATTTACCTGGATCAGGAGTATTAGATAAGAGCAGGGGCTAAACACTGCAGGGTGGTAATCTCTAGGACCAGAGTTTGGCCATGTTTTAGTTGTTAAATAAGTCTGGAGTACAGAGACATTACATCTTGAAAAAAGTTGGCTCCTTATTTTGTCATAGCATAAACATTTCCAAATAGTTGTGAAAGCTTCTAAACCTGCCCCAGTTAGTTTAAATCAAAACTTTGCCAATCACCATGGTTATCCACCTAACTCTAACATGCTGAATGACGTTACAGGGAAAGGAATTCTCTTGAAAACATTGAGATGGTCAAATGTGTGAACATGTCTTTTGGTGATACGAAAGTTTGTTCATAGTGCTGTAAACACTGGAGAGAGGGACAGTTGAGCTAATCTAATTTATAACAGTGAGGCATGTCTGTCTTGTAGATAATCAGTCCAGGTTTAGACAAGTAATTGAAGACACTCGCTTGTAGGAAAAAAAGGACTTCACATTTGAGCAGTTGTACCAATGATGTTAGGAGCAAAGTAGTTTACTACACTGTTCTGGTGTTGTGGGTAATGCAGTGAAAAGTCATTTTTAATTTGCATTAAATTGAAACTAATTTGTGTGCAAATACACTTCTTATGATAGCTGACTATTTGAATTGTGAATGTAAACTGTGCAGCAAAAGCGTAGGAAAAAAAACTTTCCAATGATGTAAACTCTGTGAGCAGTCAATAAAATCACCTAGTCCTGCTCAGTTTCAGTGTCAAAAAAAGAGAAAAACTTCACCTAATCAGGCTGGACTACATTTTTATTCAAAAACAGCTCTGTAAAATTTACAATTTATTCACAAAGATTGGATTTTGAGGTGGTTGTATTTTAATTATTTCTAGTGGCCATTTTCTGAGTGTTCACACAGCATCAGGCCTGCAGTGTAAACTGTCTGTTTTGTTAGATAATATTTATGGTGATTATTCAACAGTGGCTATTAAATTTTAAAATAAAGCACTAATTAATTTGCCTTTGTACCTTCCAGATTTATGTGGGTTTTATAGAAGTAATGTAGAAATAATTCCTAAATCTATCTATCTATCTATCACAAATTATTATAATAAATTATATAATGAAATATTACTGTTTCCAGAAAATAATAAGTACTACAGTTTGAGATAAGTAATAAATAATATGTAATGGATTACTTTTTAGTTTAACTTCTGGAATAAAAATGGAACCGCCTTCTATTGATTTTTCCACCAGTGAGTGGTAGGGCATATTTGTAATTTTATTGTTTCAAAAGGGGATTAAAAATCATTCAGCACTTTGACTTTAAAGTGACAAACATCTTTAGTGTCTCCAAGAATTAAGTACACAAATGAGGATTAATTTAAAAGACAATTAGGAAGGAAACGATTTAGTTAAATTATACTTGTTAGTTTCTATCGCTCAGAAAGAACTCATGAAGAGATTAACCCAGATAGCGTCCTGAACATATTATGTTGTGTGGGGATCTGGAGTAGTGTCAGTCAATGGCAGTTTTAATACTATTATCTCATTTTGTTTCTCACAAACAGATTAATTGAGGAATGAGTGAAACTGGGCTTGTAGGTAAGTAAACGCTTTAAAGTAGGCGCCTGGAAAAGTGTAGTCTGTGTAATGGGATTGGGATGTCCTCACAAAGGATTAGTGGCAGATGGGCAGGGAAATGAGAGCAAGCAGAGATTTGCACACTAACACACTTCTGTCTTTAGGCATCTTATTAAGGTAGACACCGTTGTCATAAATGTAAGAGAAACTACACCAAGTGGCAATCCTTAAATGCAGTAGGATGCACAATACTAGCTAGTATAAAATTCTGTGAAAAGTGGAAAGAAAAGAAAGGTTTATCTTTGCAAAGTCAAGGTATCCATTCAGTTATTCAGTTATCATTTACCTATCCAGGCCTATCCTGAAAATTACAACATGTGCTTTATTCCTGCATGATACTTCTATGCTTAGGAATCAATGCATGAAACTATAGATTTGACTGAAGGTTCAAAAAGCATACTGCCAGAGCAGGTGGCATGGAGAGCTATGCCATTGTGCTTGGGTGGCCTGTCTCTTCAGCAAATATCACTTCCTGTAGAATCTTCATAAACGTATGTGGTGACAAACCAACCAAAAACCATTCAGCCAACTCTGATGCTGTAAATACTCCATAAACCAATGGTAGATGTGCATGCCATGGAAACCCAGCCTAACCATTTTTGTAGGGTTTCATTAGAGGGACACACAGTGCCTAAAAAAACAGCAGCACAGTGAAATCATTCATTTTCTGGTCTGATGTCATCTCAAAGCCTTCATAACTGCCTGAGCATGGCGTCTTTGGTCTGTAATTGGTTTAAACAACACAGGCTTCTGACAAGACACAGTAGCTTAGTGCTTGCAACTGGTAGATGCATTATCTTACTATAAAAATTGTAGTGGGAGGTCATCAAGAAGAAAACCAAGTTGTGGCTTTCTGTGGCCTAGAAAACTAAGTCTAACGGGGAAACTTTGCTTGTTGTCTGTCTCCTGGTCTTGAGAACTAGTCAGAGCTGTTGACTGATGTGGGGTAAGTAATGATAGATCTAGTGTTTCCCACAACCGAAACCTGCTATAATGCAGCACTTTTTAAATGTATGTTGATGCCTTTAGTATCTTGCTGCAGTTGGAAGCATAAAAATGTTGGAAAGAGGGTATTTAAGGTGAAGTCAGCATTGGAGGAGTAATTGGAAGTATGGTCTGCAGTGCTTACAGAGATACTGTGTAGAGTGAGTGATTTGGTGTTTAAGTAAGTGCTGAGTTAGAGTGGCTTGTGATTACATAAAGATATGAGTATGGTGAAGGAGTTACATAGCTTTTTAAAAAACATTTTTTACAAATTTACTTACATTTTTCCCCCTGTTTCATTAATACTTTCCTGTGAATGTGTGTATGTATCTTGAGTCCTGTTTAGGTTTTCAGTGCTTTACCAGGTCCCAGCATAAATAAATCAACAAAAACTTATCTACACTATGTATTCTTTACACTCTGTTTACTTTGGAAATAACATTGAAATAATAACCATATGCAAACATAGGACATGCAACTGTTACCAGTGCCACAGCATAGATATGTAAGCAAATGTGTGTATGTTCAGATTAAAAGAACTCAAAGTATGTAGATTAATAAAATGAGCAGCACAGATTGAATGTACATAATCTTACTGATGCTGTTGGGCTAGTATCTTTGTTTGCTTGAGACTAAAATGTAAAAAATATGAAAATATATAAGTAAGTAAGTATATTTACTGTGTCTTTTTTATTTGTGGTCTGTTAAAAGGTGCTTGCTGGCATTGAGCAATCCCTCTGATGGTATGCTTGTTGTCAGGATGCACAAAAGCTTTCCAGTAACCTTGGCAAGGGGAGGCGGCTCTGATGCATGAGCCTGTCAATGCATCAGTCGATCCTCTTCTGTTTGCATGGATAGCAGAAACAAACAGACCTTGACCTCGAGTTTCACTCTTCAGCACTCAGGGGTGGTTGGACCCTCTTTAACTCTCTGTTGCCTTTTAGAGGCCTTGTTTCTCAGCTTTCTCAGGCCTTTCTTTGCAACAACTTGACAATTGCAGTTGTCAAGGTAGGTAGAGGTGGAGGTGCAGCTGGTGGCTCTTCCCTGATCAGTGCTTGTGGCAGCTTCAGTGCATTTTGGACACTGTTATCAGTATGGCTTCAATAGCAAAAGCCTCTCTGTTGTATGCCAAATTTAATTTATTTGTATATAAAACACAAACATACAAACACACATACATTGTGAACCAGCTTCACTTTATTCTAAAGTTCAAATATGGATATTCAACTCCTTCGAGGAGTTCATTGCATCGACCTCACGGTCATGCAGATTCACACTTTACAACATCCGCAAGATCAGACCATACCTACCA
>JBBPDA010000009.1:15871505-15889251 GCA_037974385.1 Arnoldichthys spilopterus | reverse complement strand
TGATTGTTTCCTCTGTCCTGGAAGTCGCTTTGGATAAAAGCGTCAGCCAAATGAATAAATGTAAATGTAAATGTAATCTCATTCTAATCTTTATTAGGAATCTTGCTAACATGATATTTAAGGGTCAGTGTCTCATTTAGCCACAAGCCACATTTTCTAAGACTAAATATACTTCAGTAAAACAGTTGTCTTCGTACTTCCAGTGTGATATTCAGGTAAGTAACCACAAATCATTTTTATAACCTCTTTACCATAGCTGTCATACTATAAAAGTGATACCTTATTGTTTAACATTGTTTGACTGTATCTGCAGCGTGATTGCTGAAAACTCCTCAGAGGAATTCATGAATGAGAAATAATTCATAAAATCACAATGACTGATTGAACTGCTACATGATAACATTGCTTCCAACCATCTTGGAAATATATAGCCCACTAGCACTGTCACCAGATCAAACAATAAACTAGACTTTTATAGGATATTCTGAAGCACACAGCATCCTCATTTATCATAATCCTAAGGATTTGAGGCTTTTGTTCACAAAGAATGGTCCAGTAACCAACTACACACAATTTAGAACCGGAAGCATCTCAAGAAGGTCTCAAGGGCTAGATCAGATATGAAGGCAAAGGATGAATTTGGTCCTCATTTGGTACTTAATATTAATATAATAGTATGTATTCCTGTTAGATGAGTACATATGATATATGTATATGTACTTGTACAAATGGTCTTAAGGTCAGAGTCAGAATAAAATAGACAGCAGTACATGCAGTTTTTAAGCTCATGAAAAACAACTTTGTGAAAACATTCTTACTTGTTAAACAAGCTTGAAGGATAAGACATATAAAAACATGTATTATCCTAGCACTCCCTACACAGATTAAGTATGAAAAGAAAGGTAGTTGTACCTGTACTGTAAATTTCACTGATTTTACTGTAAGTAAAAATGTCTAGAAAAAAAAGTTGTATTTGTGTAATGTGAGTTTTTCTTCTAACTTATTGAACTACATATAACTAACTTATAGCAACAAAGAGGCTGAAACTATTAAACTATAACCATTCAAGTTCTTGTATGACACAAACCCCAGTCAAACTCACTTTATTTCAATCCCACAGGGAAAATGAAAATGAACTATATCCAAATGTCCTTGAGGAACTCATAATGGATTGAATTGAGACAAAGCACAGGCTATAAAAAGAAAATACATGTAGGTGTGTGTAGGTGAAGTTATCAAAGTATGTCAGAAACTGAAACGTCTAAAGTGATCCGAAGCCATGATCCTCTTCTTTGCTAACTCCTGTGTGAGGTGCTGAACTGTGTACTGGTCAAAGTTAGTTGGTGTGAAGATATGTTGCCAGGGAGAGTTCATATTGGGCTCGCTCTGAGGAATTCACCTTATGTCTAAACCTTACTGACACTAAATCCATTACAACAATGTGGACATGCATTTGCAGTGGCACTGTACTGACCTCTGTGAGGACACTCAGATGAGGTGATTACCATTCGCACAATGGAGGAATGCTTAGAGCAATTATGGAGTAAATGCACAGTACTAGAGAGAGAATGAGTGAAAGAGACAATTTTTTTATTCATTACTTTTTACTCCTAATTTTATTAGACAGGTGCTGTTTTCTTTGTTTTTTATCCATGAGATATTTGTTTAGGCAGTGACATTTATTTCTTTGTTTCATGTTCTTGCAAAACACTTTTACATTATTACAAATAACTTGGGTTACCCTGTGGAGCAGCAGAACAATCTCTTGTTTAACTGACCAAAGGTTCATGAATGAAAAAAAAATCCTGGCTGTGCTTATAGCCCAAAGGACAAGCTCATTTCTTAGTGCAACCCGGTTAAGACATTTTGTAAAATGCAATGAAAACAAAACCTGCAGTGTGTAAATTATCTTATGCCTGCAACATCTGAGACAGGGGGAAAATAAGAGCAGAAGTTTTTAGAATATTCAAGTTTTGAAACATCCCACAAATAAACAGTTGAACTGGTAACAGGTGAGGGGGATCATGCCTGGATACAAAAGAAGCATCCACCAATGGCTCAGTCTTTGAATGCAACAAGGGAATCTTGGCTCACGACTTTGTGCCAAATGTCATGAGAGAACTGTTAGTACAAAAAGAACATTTCTCAATACAAGATTGCAAAAGATGCTTGGGCTGTCACTATCTACAGTACATAATATTGCAAATATATTCAGGAAATCAAGAAGTCTATGCAGGGCAAAGCTAGAAACAATAGCCCTCAGGAGGCACTGCATGAGAAGCCAGAGTCACTTAACATAGTCACTTAACATTCCCCTGCATCAAAAAATATGATCTGAAACTGTGTTACACAAAAAGAAAGTCATACATCAATGCATAAATGCTGCTGTGCTCTCTGTGCCTTAGCTCATCTCAGATAAGGGCAGATGAGTAGTATATGTTTCAGATCTTTCCCAGGAAAAATGGATTTTGAGTGATCTGTGCCAAAGACAAAAATGACCATCAAATTTGTTATCAGTGAAAGCCACAAAAGCCATCATCATTTTAAATTACACTTCCATGGCATAGCTTCAACTATACTGTGGTATTGAAAACCTCAGCTGTCCAATAAAATATTTTGTACATTGTTTAAGAGTGATTTCCATCTTAGAGCCACATGGTGCACTTGCACATGTGAAGGGTCCCTGTAATATTCTAAAAAATGAACATGTTGTTCCATTAGAAACATTAGAATTGAAAAGAGACTTATAATGCCACTTTCTCTGTATCTGCAGAGAAGACAATAGTTTCTGTGCTGACATTTGTTTCATTGTTTCAAGTTGCTCAAAAAGTAGAAAGACCAACAAAACTACCAGCATATTCATCCTTATCATACACCTTATCATACTACTGATAGCCTGAACAAATGAACAACCACCCCCTTTAAAATGATAGCTCACTGTAAATGAAAATATTACACATAAAAACATAAGATAAAAAAGTGCAAAAGACAGTTCAGCTTGGAAATGCATAGATGGTAAAGAGAAAACACAAAGAGAGGACACACAGGAGCCGAGCTAAAAAACAGTTTTACTGTTATTGTGCCATCTACTGAATAGAGTGCATTATGAATGTGAGACTATGTTGACAAAGGGCCTGAAAATTGAACAAAATGTTGCTTTTTCTCTCTAATGTTCTATTGAGCAGGATCAGGTTTGTATACATGTGCAAGTGTGGGGGTGAAAAATAAAAGTGTAAAAATGAATGTTCTTTAAAGGAATAAGTGTGTTTTTTTTACCCTTGGTCACTTGCCACAAACAATAATATAGCGTAGTTCTCTGTTATTTAGAAGATAACACAAAACCTGCTCACTCTAAGCACAAAACCCATTGGCTTCAGTTATACAGTAAGTGTGTTTTTGAGTCAACAGGTTTTTCTAAACACTGTATATATTGTTGTCTGTGGTTAGTGACACTGGAGTATTCCTTTAAAGAACAGAGCAATGAAAGGTTCTTTAGGGACTCCTAGATGGTTTAACTTTTTTTGCACTAACCTTACATGCAACACACTGAGACAGAAAAAAATGCGCACCCTCTCGGGGTTTCTGCATTTGGTAAACAAAATTTTATGACATTGCTCTAAAGAACACTTTTGGCACCTTGCATGTTAAGAGGTTAGGTTAAAACCTTTTCTGCGTTATGAGAATTGAACAGAAACTCTAAATGTAGACTCAGACTGAATCTACTTGACAGCAGCAGCCCATTTACAGGGCAAAAGAGAACTATCACTGTGGACAAGTTGTGTGGCCATGTCAAGAAGAGAGCAGAGGGCTTTATGTGCTCTGTGTTGCTGATAGAACTAATCTAAAAGGACAACACAGAGATCTAATGAGTCTCCAAAGGCATTCATCTCCTGATCTAATGCTATTTCCTTCAGGCTAACACCACCATCAGAGTCGTGAGAGATGTCACAGGCAGATACATTTGTGCCGCCTGTAAAGAACAGCTTTCTTCAGAGAAATTCAATGACTGGGAACAGAAAAAGCATTTGGGATAGATTAAAAACACAAATTCTCATATATATTAGATATTTGACTGTGAATAATACGTCAAATATAAAAAATAAAAAAAACTAGCCCACATAACTAAGATTAATGAGAACTCCTCTGAAATATTCCTTCCTCAGAAGTTAAACTGTAATTTCTGTAGTTTTCTGCATTTGCAGCAACACACATTAAATCACATGTGGTAATTCAAAACTCTTTCCAAATGAATGAATAGTACTTCATGGTCTCTCTTTTATAGAGCTCCCCTTAGACCTGAATAATTACCTCTGTTTGTGACAAGAGCAGAGGCAACTGATTAGGTGCTAATAGAATTTGTGGTTTGTTCTGTCCCTTGCATTAGTGATAATTAAGCCAGGACACTGTCTCACCATGTGTTGTCCTCATACAGGAGCATCTTCATCACTACATAGCTCTTTAACTTTAAATATATTGCAGATGTGGATGTTACAATAGCTGTAGATTACTTTAATTTGTCTGTGGGGTTTGTAAATAATACATATTACTGTTATTTATATGTAAAGCAAACAAAACATATCCTAAAGAGCAATGGATACAGATTTGACTGCACACTATTTTGAGTTCACATTTTCATATCACACAGGCTCACTTAAACACCCAAACATTTCTCATTCTGCTTAACCACATTTTACTTAAAAATGCTGCAAAATGTTGTTGTAGAAATGTTAGTTAACTTTGTGAATTCTAATAATGGCATGAATTGCATTCATTGTTCTCCACAAATTTGTGGAAGGGTCAGGGATGCTGTACATTGCTGTACAAATGCTCTTCTTCTTTTATTAACACTGGCTAGGCAGATGAAATGGGTTAATAACAGGTGTTCATGCCCTTAGAATGTGTGTTGCCCTTATTTAAACAGATACACGGCACAATACCACTGAATAGAATGTGTATAAATATGTTGCTTTAAGGTACAATGCTGTACAGTATGCTTAATGTTTTGAAAAGTTTTTGTTCAGGGTTTAAGGTATGGAAGTCACATGCTTGGGTAGCCAGACAGATTACCATCAGCCCATCTGATGATTACATATAATTAGTTGGGAAATGTACAGAACCCTGGGGGAGACTATCTTTGTTTTCCCATTACTTGTGAATTGCCCAACATGGACTCTAAACCTGCAAAGGATGAGTTGAGTTCCAATAAAGCCTGTTGCCTGGAGTTTTACTACTTTTAAGAGGAAATGTTTGTGCCAGTCAGTTAGATCCAGATGTTAGAAAAGCAAACGTCTTAAATCTTTATCAAATTTGCAAAAAAATTATTTATTTTTAATAATTTGGTTTCAGGGTTTTGGATCCCAGATGTTATATAAGCTCAGGATTGCCTTCCACTTTGCAGAGCTTTCCCTAGTTTAGTAACAGGTTAGAACATGTTGGTTAGACTGAAATGTTTAAATATACAATGGAGTGCTTAATTGCCTTAGATAAATAAATATATCTTACTTATTTTTATATTTCATGGTCAGTGATATAAATACACTGAACAAAAATATAAACGCAACACTTTTGTTTTTGCTCCCATTTTTCATGAGCTGAACTCAAAGATCTGAAACATTTTCTACATACACAAAGGACCCATTACTCTCAAATATTGTTCACAAATCTGTCTAAATATGTGTTAGTGAGCACTTCTCCTTTGCTGAGATAATCCATCCCACCTCACAGGTGTGGCATATCAAGGTGCTGATTAGACAGCATGAACATTGCATAGGTGTGCCTTAGACTGCCCACAATAAAAGGCCACTCTGAAATGTGTTGCGTTTATATTTTTGTTCAGTGTAGATTAGATCTTAGGTACACTAAGAAGCAGGTAAAATCATCTAAGGCATCTGAGATGTCCTTACATGTCCTTACCCTAAACTAATACAGTGAGGGCAAACACGTATTTTTAAACTTTATTTTATTTTATTTTATTTGTTACTTCCAGTGTATATATACACTTCAAATTTACACATACAATGTCTTTTGACTGGACACATTTCATCTCAGTTTAAAAAGGGGGCAGAATGTAGGACGGTACAGTAAGGGGGAGTACTTATATGTGCAATTTACCTAGAGGCAAGCTTGACACCAACAGTTTCCACCGTGACCAAGCATGTTGTGCAAGTCCAAATAATGAATAATAAAGCTCTATCAGTCTGTGCTAGCATGCAGTTCCACACAGCACCAGCTTTTCACTCCATATTTACTGTCATTGCTTAAGCATGTGAACGATAGAAGGAAAATTTGGAAGAGAAACACTTGATGGTACTAAAAGGCAATAAAAGAGAAGCGTACTGCTCCTTAAGGACTGGAGCTGGAAGAGCTTTGGGAGATGATATATACAAAAATGTATGTATGCATGAAAATGTACTGACGATTTTAAGGATCTAGAGAGAGAGAAAGAGAGTGAGAGAGTGAGAGAAAGAGAATTTCAATTTTCTGTTGCTAAAGAGCACATACAAATTTATATATGAGATTGATATATAACAGTTATTCCATTGCATGTGTTTATTGGCAACCAGCAGAGTTTTTGAAACAATAATTTCACATTTTTGTAATTATACAGCATTCGACAATAATAACAATAATAATAACAAAAACCCTGAACTGTCTAGTATTTTATATTTTTCAAGTAGCTTTGCAGCATGTTTGGCATTTTCCCAACAGTTTTGTGAGGAGCCATCTCAGATGATTTTCCTGAATAAATGATTTGGAGATCAGTCCATGCATATACATTGTTTTCTTTTATCTTTTATCTGAAAACTACCTTTAAGCTAAATCTAGTGCAGGGCATCTTTTCTCATTTAAGATGACTGTATTTGCCCATGGTCCCTAATAAAATGAATACATTAGATTAAATCTAACTAAACTTTACAATTATGAAAAAGCTTACAATTAATCAGATGTGTCTAATTTTTTTTGACTGGTACTGTGAAGTGAGTGATGATAAATGCTGTTGTTTAGTTACTGTAGTCGTAGTGGAAAACTCTTGTACAGTATGTTGGAGAGTAGATGAGAAAGTGCTGTGGAGTATATAGAGAGCAAGTGATGAACAGGTAAAGTTGTTCATTCATGCAACAGACCTTTCATTTAACTGCTATGCATTCATATTGTTATTTAATAATTGCTTTTTTGCACAATCACATTACCAAAGCACCAGTGGGAACCGATTTTGAATTAGTCTTATGTGACTAAGGCGAGAATTTATTGTGTTTCTGGTCTGATGTTCGACACTAACTGATTAGCTTTGTATTGAAAATGCATTAGGGACTCGGTCAGACTATAGAAAACATACATTTATGAATGCCTCTTTCAGAATATCCCTTCAGGTAGTGTTTGTCATGAGGGTATTGATGCTAGATTTCCCATAAGATGGAGCCAGGGTAGAGTTGCTCTTCCAACTCAACATCAAGTCAGTCTCACACTCAATCATGCTACAAAATAACCAATAAACAAATTGCCTTTAGTTCAAACTGCCATAGGCTTTCATATTTACCAACAGCAGGTGGTGTTTTATCACATTTCCTCATTCATATTCTTCATATACATTTTATTGATTTGACATTGAATTTGTTTCCCAGTGCTCATCCACATCCCTGATCAGTACAGAGCCCTCACACAGGAGTCAGTCAAAAGAGAAGAATTTAGCACCTTGGACAAGGTTGCCTTCCTGTAACATTGGCACTGAAGTCTGCTCAGCCCAAAGCTATGAGATCACAGCTTTATTCAGCATCAAAGACAGGAGAATAGTGCAGGATGGGGCACTTATAATATGGCAATATGAATAAATGCAATAAGAATGTTGCATAAAGGAGCACTGATCTCAAAAGAAGGATTATGCACTTTACCATAAAGTTATGGACATGTAGTGTACACTATGGAGAAGTAGTGAGTGATTTTTTTTTCATTGTGAACACACCGCTGCACAGCACACAATGCACCACATTGTAATGTAACCTCTGCATTGAACTCCATGTAGAAGCAGTGGGCAGCTGACGTGGG
Source organism: Arnoldichthys spilopterus (assembly GCA_037974385.1). NCBI lineage: Eukaryota > Metazoa > Chordata > Actinopteri > Characiformes > Lepidarchidae > Arnoldichthys > Arnoldichthys spilopterus. The sequence goes on along the minus strand of JBBPDA010000009.1, from coordinate 15,881,208 downwards.
CAGCACCCAGGGAGTAATGCTTGGGAAGGTACATTGCTCTTGGGTAACTCAGTGGTACTTGTAACGGTCTGGTATTTGGCAACCTTCAAGTCACAGGGGGAACTCCCTAACCGTTACACCACCACTGCCCCTTTGGGGGTTTCTTGGGTTCTTGGATGAACAGGGTTTGCCAACTCTAGTCCTGGAGCGCCGATGTACAGACCACGTGATTTCCCTCCTTAGTCTTACTCCCTAAACATGGCAATTAACAGGGGAGTTGAACAGGTGTGCTTGAGAAATCATGTAATTGTGACAGACTGGAGTTGGGAAACCCTGACTGAAGAGACACATTTGGATCCTTAAAAATCCTTCATTGCATAGCCTTTAAGGAATATTTTTGGTTAATGATATTTTTTAACATCCACATGATGTCAAGGTTCTTGAAAGAGAACTGGTACATGACCTTTACATTATCTGAAGGTTCCTTTAACAGTTCTTCACACTCACACATCTCATTTACAGCAGTGTCTCTTCAGGGAAATAGTTCTCTTGCTGGAAACCTGTGTGACACATGTAAGTATTAATATATATATATATATATATCACTATACGTAAAATAAGGCTCACGCTTATCTTCATGTTTCAGTATATAGATGTCCTCAGGTGCAAAAGAAACTGTCTTCACTGAGCTGAAAGAGGATCAGCTGAGTCTCCTGGGAGGTTCTTGAATGCGCGCTTGTGTGTCGCACACCCACGGCAGCCAGCAGAAGCAGACTTGGAGAGGAGGGCTGGAGGAAAGCTTATGAACTCGTCGTTGCTTCTGGACTACATTGTCAGCAAAGCCTCGGCAGCCCCACGACACACACACACACACACACCTCCGACAGGAGAGCGCAAATCCGGACTCATTTAAAGCCCTTCAGGGAAAGCACGTGTGAACTCTTCGGGGCGATATGGAGCTTCAGACGGCCACGGTCAGTGGCGCTGGTGATTTCTACTCAGCAATGCCCTGCAACACGAACTTTTTGGAAGAAACAGACGGACTTGTGGCCAACCGCAGCGCGGAGCAGAGCGCCATGAGCGGATCCACAGCGGCGCTCATGGCCATCTCCATAACGGCGCTGTACTCAGCCATCTGCGTGCTCGGGCTGATTGGAAACCTGCTCGTCATGTACGGAGTGGTCAGGTAATCATACCCACACGAATGACATGCCTTACTCCGGTGACACGCGCATGCAGGTGCACGTGCCTCGGTGGTGATCTGGATGGGTTTCTAAAAGGCCAGCGAGTGGTAATGAGTAGTGAATGATCTGGTGTTTAATCCCGTAAAATGCGCTGAAACGAGCTCATGATCGCTGTGAACTCTCCAGGGACTGGAGGCACTGGACAAAAACATGAACAATGTCGACGTCTATCGCTTCATTAGTCGTGCAACATCCAGTGCATGCGTCTCATTTACAGAAACTGTGGGTTCTTCCGCATAACGCTAACATCCAGTCAATAAAAAACACACACAGCTTTAATAAGTGAGAGGACTGTTTAACACGCTTTATCCTCCAGCTGAACACCACAACTCACCGATGAGTTGCAATGACTACAACTAATGTGCGCAATGTGAGGTCAGAACAGTGTAATGAGAGGAGACACAATAACAGAGTAGAAGTTGCAGAGAGAGAGAGAGAAAGAAAGAAAGAAATGTAATTTGACAGATAGGCACAGGAGATAGACAGATAAGCAGAGAGAGAAAATAGTGAAAGTGAGTAGCTACCAACAGCGCCCAGGGAGCAGTGTAGCGGCACGGTACCTTGCTTAAGGGTACCTCAGCAGTGCCTGGACCGGGACTCGAACCTGCGACCTTCAGGTCCCAAAGGCAGTGTACTAACCACTAGGCCACCACTGCCCAAGCTACAGAAGCAGGGCTTGAAAGACAAAGGTATGGACAAACAGGCAGAGAGAGAGAGAAGGAAATAAAAAGGTACAGAGAAATGGGGGGTATAGACAGAACGGCACAGAGAGAGATGTATAGACAGAACAGCACAGAGAGAAAGGTATAGACAGAGAGGCAGAGAGAGAGAGAGGTATAGACAGAACGGCACAGAGAGAGAGAGGGGAATAAACAGATAGGCACAGAGAAAAGAGAGAGGTGGATTATATATATTATAAAGAGAAACTAAGAAATGTATATTTTGACAGCTAGGCACAGAAAGAGAGAGAGAGTTAGACGGAAAGGCAGAGAGAGAGAGAGAGATAGACACAAGGAGAGATGACTTCCTCAAGGGAGTGGTGACAGCTTGCTACTCAGCAGGCACAGTAAGAGTCAGTTCAGGCTGTCTCTTTTCCCCACATATCAGCACATTTGAAAGTATCTGCTCACTCTTGAAAAAATGCAGCCCAGCACTCTAATAGGCCTTTAACAGCCAATAATGTATGTCAAGAATCCTCTCCCATAAGAAACGAAAACATTTTTCAATTCTAGAACCCCTCGTCATTGCATAATACTCCACACATACTAAATAATAAGTGTTCACACTGTAACAGCAAATTCTGCTTAATGTGCTGTTTTGTGTCAAATGCAAAGTGCACAGGGTGCTTCTGCAGTCCAGATGTAACCCTGATGAAGGCCATGTGACCAAAGCACTCAGACTACATGAGTTGCTTCATGCATTGTAGTGCCCCCTCACCTCAGCCCACTTGTTTCTGCTAACATGATGAGCACATTCCCATTTGCATCCGCAAGGGCACTCGAGACCCGACACAATTATCTCAAACTGTGAGATACGGCTTTCAAAGCCAAACTCATTTCAGGCACATCAAAAAAATTATTTTGAAAAAGAGGAAAATGAAGGGTTAGGTCTGATTCACTGATCTGACAGACTGCATTGTAAATGGACTAATCATAAGAATGAGAAAGACTTTCTGAGCAGTTTAGAGAAGAGAGATTAGAACACTTTTAAACTACTTATTGCATTAAAATCCGTTCACACTAGAGTTACCATTATGTGTCATTGCATCACATTTCTTTGATCTTTTTCCATCCACGACCACCCTACTATAATATAATATAATATAATATAATATAATATAATATAATATAATATTTTACATTTCTCCCCCTTTTTGTAGTAATGCCAGGGCTTTGAGTTTAAAATCACATTCATTTTTCACATCATGCCCCATTAAACCACAACCACCTTGTCAGACATTGTCGGGGTGAAGATCAGAGATTTCAGTCTGGATCATTAGGAAGTGATTATTACACAATGACACACAGAAGAGAACAAGTGCCTAATCAATCCAGAAGCATGTCATTATGTTGGACAGTGTTACACATTAAATGCTGCTGTTCTGTTCACAACAAGCTTGATACTGCCAACTTCACTTAACAGTTGATTAATAAACTGGAAAATTTTTATTATATATATATTTTTTATTTTTACCTTTGTCAGATTGTCAAAATACAGCAAATTCCAGTTTTAAAATTATTAATAACATTATTAAATAGGCACAAAGGAATATTTCTTACTATTTAAACAAGACCTAATATGGAAGTGAAAAGGGGCATCAATCATTAACCCTATAGTCAGATATAATAAGCCAAGTCATTTATTCATCAATATTGGAATATATTTTCTTTGCTTTTTCATTCCAGTAGCCAACGCAATTGACATTGGTCAATTACATTTATCAATATCTAATTATAATGTTGTAAACTGTAAACGAGTAGAGTCTTGTACTGTAGCACTGCAACAAAACATTTTAATGGATTTCAACAGGTACACAAAGATGAAGACTGCAACCAACATTTACATCTTTAATTTGGCACTGGCAGATGCTTTAGCCACCAGCACACTGCCATTCCAAAGTGCCAAGTATTTGATGAGCACCTGGCCTTTTGGAAAGCTGTTGTGTAAAGTGGTCATTGCTATTGACTACTACAACATGTTCACCAGCATCTTCACTCTGACAATGATGAGTGTAGACCGTTATATTGCTGTTTGCCACCCAGTGAGGGCTCTTGAGTTCCGAACACCAGTCAAAGCAAAGATCATCAATGTGTGCATCTGGATTCTGTCATCTGCCATTGGCATTCCAATCATGGTCATGGCAGTGACCAAAGTGACTGACAAGGGTAAGTGCTTTCAAAATATTCTTTGGAAATGTAATTTGCAACCATTACCTGTGTTGTTTCTTTCTAGCATTGAAAAAACTGCCTGAAAAGGGAGCATGGAATCCATTCATAGAAAATCTGTAATATAGGGGATGTTCAGTCACCTGCTAGGGATGTTAGGGGTATATCGAGACATTCAGCTCTTGAGTCAGTTAGGATATGATTTGGGTCTCACTGTTTAATACACTCAGAATGTACTCAATAAAGTAAGATTGAAAACAATTAAGTATTCTCACAATATTTAGAATGAAATTTGAATGAAGAAAAAAAATTGACTATATTCAGTTGTGGCACAGATGGCTAGTGAATCTAGACCTGGGAGGCAAGGGGAGGGTGATGTATTATATAAAAGTGCTGGACTGGGTTGTTGATTTGCATTGGTTGAACACTATAAACAATGGAGTTACAACAAATAACAATGAAATATCTCTTTAATGTACTGTAACTTGTGATACATAATGTCACATTTTTGTACTGTGCTGGGCAAGCACTGTTTTTAATACCTGAAAAGTATTTCACAAGCCAAGCCAAGACAGGACATTTCAGTACACATGCAACAAATGGATATTAAACAGTTACTGTGTGTACTGGTATTATAGAGTTGAGGGCAACAGTGACATGTAAATATTCTCTGAGATTATGTGAGAAAATGAGAACGGAGGAGAACCTGTTAGCAGAACCTACATTGTAGAGCCGTGACGGTGTTAAAAGGTTTATGTTTAGAAGGGCCACTGTTGGACATGGCATGGCAGGTTGAAGTTTAGTATAAGGCAGATGTAAAGAATCAAGTGCATGCTTAATGTTCATGAGGTAGTTAACAGAGCATTAGGCTTGTCAAGGACAAATACTATGGGATATTCATGAGACGTAGCTTCCAGTAGAGGTTAGGGCAGTTAATGCAGCATCAACAAAGCAGGGGTAATGCTGTCAAACATTCTTGTCTGAGAAAAAGCCCTGCAGCATTTTTGGCTAAATGCAAAGTGGTTAGGCACCTACTGGAACTAAAAGATCTAGTCTCAATGACTTGCAGTAGTCTAACGTAAATGTAATAACATCATGGGCATTGTTTCTCTGTTTCAAGCAAAAAGATAATGTTTCTAAGTTTAGCATTATATTAATCAATGGAAGAAGGCTGTTGTAATAATGTAACCTATATGTGATTTGAATGAGAAAGCAGTATCAACAGCAGAATACAAAAGGGACAAGGACAGGGTCTAAACAGCCAGACTTTCTCTTGGGAATAAACCAGTTAACTCTGCTTCTACTGTTTACTGACTTTAAGACTGAAGACTTTATAATACTAACTATTGCAAAGTAATATATAATTGACAGACATTTTCATTCTTTTCCTTAGGTAAAACTGTCTGCATGCTGAAATTTCCAGATCCGGACTGGTATTATGATACTGTGACAAAAATTTGTGTATTCATCTTTGCCTTTGTGGTACCTGTTTTGGTCATCACTATCTGCTATGGGCTGATGATCCTGCGTCTGAAAAATGTACGTCTGCTCTCAGGATCCAAAGAGAAAGACAAGAACCTACGCCGCATCACCCGCATGGTACTGATAGTGGTGGCAGCATTCATCATCTGCTGGACACCCATCCATATCTTTATCATTATCAAGACCTTGGTGGAGATAGACCAGAAGAACCCACTTGTGATCATCAGCTGGCATTTTTGTATTGCTCTGGGCTATATGAACAGCAGTCTAAACCCAGTGTTATATGCTTTTCTGGATGAAAACTTCAAGAGGTACTTCCGAGAATTTTGCCTGCCCTTTCGCTGTTGCACAGAGCAGAACAACTTTTCCCGAGCCCGCAACACCACTCATGAACCCATCTCAGTATGTGGACCATCACAATCACTGAAGAAGCCCAGATGACTAGACCTGTACCAGATGCCACCTGGAGGACCAAGGAGGACCCAGCAGGACTTACAGTCTGATGGCACTCAAATCTCCACTACTGAGTTCTGAGCCTCTTTGTGTAGAATTTGATTTACAGTACTTACCTTTCCTGTTACCACTAGCAGAGGGTTTAGCCTCTCATTAAACGTTTTATCTGTTAGAATTTAATACTGAATTAATGAGTTTCTTGTACACAAAATATGGTTTATGAATGCACTGAAAAGACACACTACTTTCATTATCTTGAAATGAAATGGATTTAACTAAAACTGCAGCCTATTTGGCATGCACTGAAGTGGTCTGCAGAAATAAGTTACAGTGAAACAGCTCTCTGTAATGTATATTTGCGCTAAGAGCCATTTAATTTAATGGTTTAAAGATGTTGGTAATTAATCTCTTAGCAGATATGTACAAAATTTTCTTTAATGGAACAGAAACTTTTTAAAGTAAATGTTCTCATCTATTCAGGTCAAACTGCAAATAGTCTTTAACACATTAAGTACTTTGGCCAACTGTTCCCAAAACTATATTTCTCTAATTTCCTGACATTCAGCACAATTTCTATATGTTCTTTCTGTTTCATTTTGTTTTTGCTAGCTCTGTGATCTCCAGTAGCCAGTCACTGCACCTGAAGGAAACCAACACTATCACCAATATCAATTTCCAAAAGATTGCTATATCACCAAAGTAAATAAATTGCTCATGCAGGCAGCATTGCTGTATGTGCCTTACATGCCTTGTGAAGATGTAGACAAGCAAGAGTAACAGGGGTAAAAGCAGCTCTTACTGTCTTATAAGGAGCATAAAACATTGTTTTATTTCACCACAAGGACTTCCGGAAAGGTATGTTCTGGATGGTTCTAGGATGTTTTGGCTACACCAGTGACAGAGGAAATTAACAAAATAATAGAGGAATAATGTAAACACAATGCTAGGTTTCTACATAATTCTCAGGTAGAGCTAATTAGACCATAATTTAGAAACAATTATGTCTCTGGTTTTGCTTAGTATATTTTTTTGGTTTTACTTATTTTAACACTGACTTGATTGAAAAATGAACTGAAGCCTCTATTCAGAAATTATATTTCATGCTTTTACTGCTGTAATATTATGTAGATGTTTAAATTTTAAAAGCTTTTTTTTTCAAATTTACTGATTTAATTTACAAAACTCAATCTGTGAAGGTACTTTCAGGAATCAAAATTGAGATGATGCGGAGTATAATACAGGACAGGATGAAAACTTTAAATCCATTTATGCTATGCATGGTAGAGAGGTCATGTGGGTAATCAGAGTCTGAAAACAATTTGGCTTTTCTGACTCTTATTTTTCTTTGCTTTGTTAGCAAATGTTTTTTCAGTTTATGTGTGTTTTTTGCAGATCTATTTGCATATGTAAATAGCCGTTTAGAGACAATTGGTCTATTTTATTGAAACCTAGGGTCCATGTTACAACTACATCCATTTCTGATGTAAATCAGGTTGTGATTTTTCACCAGGAAAATTATGCTTTGCACACATTAAACATTTTAACAACACTTTCCATTTATGATGGATCATGTAAAACACATTTTGAGAACAATCTTTTAGTCCAGTGGGCATTTTTTTATTTATTTTGTTCAAGACCAGTTAATATGTTAATTCAGTTAATATGCTGTGACATATAACAATGTAAAATTAAACAAATTATAAAAATGCAAAAATATTATTTTATTATAGTATGTACAGTACTGTGCAAAAGTTTTAGGCACCTATGTTAATAGTTTAAAGCCATCTATTTTAGCATTGTGTTTCTTTCTGCAGCAAAACCACAAGTAAACCTTAGAATGAATGCAAACATCAGGGAACACAGGTTTGGCTCCAGATTTCTCCTCCATGCCTCCAATCATTCAATGGATGTGTGTGAAGCTCCATCAGCAGCACCTGATCTAATGTAGGACTAACTGACCCAAATCAGTGATTTGATTAGGAGAGCTTCAGGAATGGTCAAGCCAACAAATTGACACATAAAACCACTGGTTACTGTTTTACTGTTATTTGTATTTATTCTGATAACTTACTGCCCAGATAAACAAATGTTATCAATAAGTGTGTCTTTTACATTTGCACAGTAGTGTAAGTGGAGATTTGATTGTAGTAAAATCTTTTTAATTGTATCTGTGGCAACTGGATGTATAGTGGAATGGACATTGCATATATGTATATACATTTTTTGTGCATTTGTCTAAGATTGACCATGTGTGTTATAAAATATTTTTAAAAATTGGGAAACAAACAGCAATTCTATAAAGAAGTAATACGCTGTTGTACTGGATGTGTACTGACATTAAGATCAAATGTATTTACGTTGTGAGAATAAACCTAATGACTGAACTGGAGAAATTCAATTGACCTGAACAATTTGATTAATCAAAGAGTCATCTAATTGAAGTGAAAAGTGAAAGGAAAATATAAATAAAGCTGTCTATACAATCTTTACACACATACAAATTTTAGCTTTTAGATGAGTTAAAAACAAAAAAGAAAAATGTGATATATTTTAACGAACATCTCAGTCATGTATTTAACCAACATATCAACAGAGTAATATTCTCCTGTTGAGAAAATAGGTCAAGGGTGCTTTTACTGAAAAGCTGTCTTTGGTCAGTGCCACATGTGTACTTTTACTGATACAGCCATATTTACTTTATTCCAAAAAGCCTTGTCTTTTTCTATATGTTTGTTAGCAAACTGTAGTCTTGCCCTAATGTTCTTTTTGGAGAACAAAGGTGACACATGTATATATACACACATAGACATATATATTAAAATCAATGGTTTTAGAGAGAATAGAGAAAACAGAGAGAATTGTTTTCAGTTCGTTTTTTTTTTTTTTGGCTTTTTCTGGAGATATTTTTGCATCCTCTTAACTGCCTGTTCTTCCCTGTCAGGGTGTTCTCAAGAGCTGCTCTTCCTTGGCAACTTTTAAAATATGGCATCATTATTCCAGTTGCTCTCGACACTTTTTGCAGCTCCTGTGACTTGCCCCTGAAATGAAATTTAAGCCCTTGGCATCTTTAACATTCTAATTTTTATTATGAAACCCAAATGTTGGTATTTGTAAAAAAAAAATAAAAATACATGCATTAAGAATGGACAATAAGTATGCTTATCAGGTATCAGGTACTTATCAGTCATTTTAATTTAGTGTTTCCATGAATTTAATGCTTAGACTGTGTGGCCAGTTTTGCTACTTTTTATAGAAATATGATGTGGAGCTACTTTTGGGATCAGCCCATCTAAGTTAAAACAAACTAACAATTAATAAGGCATCTATCAGTCTTTTTTCATTTAAAGATCTGTTTGGACTACATAAACTGTATATACAAACTTCATTTCTAGAAAAGATTGGGTATTTTGCAAAATGCAATAAAAACCAAAAAAACTGATATGATAATGATTTCATTTAGTGGGAAGGTGGCCAGGGCGGCACGGTGGCGCAGTGGTTAGCACTGTCGCTTTGCAGTGAGAAGGTCCCCGGGTTGGCCACAGGTGCCTTTCTGTGCAGAGTTTGCAAGCTCTCCCCGTGTTCGCAGGTGCTCCGGTTTCCTCCCACTGTCCAAAAGGCTGCAGTAGGTTGATTGGATTGGAAAATTGCCCATAGGTGTGA
>JBBPDA010000009.1:15831168-15853493 GCA_037974385.1 Arnoldichthys spilopterus | reverse complement strand
GATATTTGATGAGGGCTGATGAAGATGAAGCTGACAATTCATCTGGCTGCTATGTCCCAAGCTGACTAAGCATTAACTGACTAAACAGTACAGTGGTAATGGTGCACTTCAGTTACTGATGATTAAAGCAATGATAAAAAAAAATAAATAAAAATTTCAGCTAAAAGTTGTCATTTGCATTTTGATGAGGGAAGGAGACTTTTATGGATGAAGTTTTTAAGCATTGAAATCCATTTAAAAACTGGACTTCTGTAACACTCTCGTGGCTGGTCTTCCTTTGAAGGCCACAAGACCTCCACAGCAATCAGAGTGCAGCATCACGTCTGGTTTTCAACACCAAAGTTCTCACACCCCACCGCTGAGAAAACTTTACTGGCTTCCTGTGACATCTGCATCAGATTCAAAACACGTAATGTGAATTTAATGTAAATGTTGACTATAAAAACACATTCTTCACTTGGTCTTGGTCATATTCACAAGAAAGATTTTCACTGACCAAAACGCAGAATATCATTTAGTACTATGGTCTAGGTTTTTCTGTACGGAAATCCTTTCTGTGAAAATTTTACAGTCAGCCCAAATTTAGAGTCACAAACACTAATCGGCGACTTAGAAAAAATACAGGATATTCACACTACATTTCTAAGAATAGTCAATTATTAAAAACTATATTTTATATCATCCTGCTAAAATAATTCCCATTAATCACAATTCAACATTTTTTACATTTTATTCGTAGTGCTGTATCGACACTTGCCCCAGCCACAGTGACTTTCATAAAAAAGTCAAAATGTATCATTTATTATTACTCATACAAGTATGCAGTTATGTCATTCAGTAACACAGTTTAGAAAATGTACTTCAGAATGGTTGGACAAAACTAGGTCATGCCTTCTTTTCTTATTCTTTTCTTATTTCTTATGCGGAAAAATTACAATCAGGGCAGACGTAAACTATGTGTAAGCATTTTAATTTAGATTTTTAGGTGACAACTAAAAATTAACATATAATCAGAAAAAAATAATAAAACGAGCTGCAATGCTCAATGCAACATGGAACAGTATAATATGAAGTCTTCCTGTGTTGAATAATGTACTAACATTTCCTGTTTTAAAAAATAGCAGTCTATTGAAATGTTTAATATATTTTAAATGTTTTAAAATGAAAGGAAGACAAGATACACACAACAGTCAGTTTAATCTAGAGAATAGATCTGTACAGCAGAACATGTTCTATCATTCTACTGGCCATAGACATTAGAAAAAGAAAATACAACACTCCAGCCAAAATCATTTCCCTGTGAACCATTTATCTATAAAAACAATTTTATTTAGAGTGGTGTAGCAGTACTTCCCACACTCATAATTACTTTCTAAAAAAAAGTCTAATTTTTTTTAAATAATTTACTCTTATTCAGACAAGTACACAGTCAAATCTCTTGAAAACATGGTTTAGATATTGTACTTTAATTGAAATGGTTAAACACCACTTATTAAAAAGGCTTAAAATATCATATTGTGGTAATGTTTAGATTAAATCCATGACATGAAATTAAATCAGTCTAAAATTGTGTGCTGACAAATTAAAAAAAAAAAAAAAAAAAAAAAAACTAGAGCAAGAGAAAGGCCATCATTTCCCTCTTCGCCTTTTTGTAACAGTGAGCTCCAAAAGAAGGGCAAGTCTCAAGTCTCAGTAAGAGAGGCATGAAAAGGGGGTCACTTCACACAAATTCAGCATTACATCATAAAACCTTGTGCATTACAGTTCTTAATTATTACTTTCCAAAGAATCAGTCTAAAAGATAATTACAGCAGTCTATACACACACACAAATACACAAATATCCCCATGTTTGTCCATGCAGAGTCCATCTGCCTACACTTCTGCTCGCTCAGTCTTAGTAACGAACATTTATTATTACTGTATTTATTATTGTGACCATCATTCTTATCACTATTATTTGTTAAGGTTATTACATTTCCCTAAAAGGAAATAATGTGTGTAATACCAAGTATAAGCAGGAAAAAAGGCCACTCTAGACAGTCCCCCCACTCCCCACCCCCGAGGGCAGAGGGTTGAGTGATGTCAACAATCAGCAGAGGGTATAAGTTCCTGAGGAGTCCCTTGCATCATGTCTCCTGGTGACGCACACTATGCACATCCCTCACAGGGTCCTTCAATCAGCTCTTCGACTTGGCACATGTCTGTCTCCCTTTAGTTTGAGAGAGAAATACTGCATTTGTCCTTCAGCCCTTAGCCCTCACCTCAACAATATTTACACAAGGGCACACGACTGAAGAAAAAGTTCTCTATTTGTTCCAGGTTTCTGTACAGTACATTCACTGAAAGGCAGTCTGTCAGGAAGCATGAACACCCTGAGGCTCCTCACTGAGCACACAACAGCTTCTCTCCCTGCCGTCAGCGCCGAAGTGCTTCACTTTCTTCATAATGGAGGACGCTAAGGGCGATGGAATCTAAAAACACAACATGCAAGACACAGAAGCACATTTAAAGCCCTGGATTATAAACCAAGTAACCATTCATGATGCTATGGTAGAGAATGTTTACCTTGTATAAATCCTACTCTCTTCATGGACTTCCATCTCAGAGCTCTTGAATTCATTGAGCTCCTTTCGGATTGCAGCCTAGGCAAAACGCATAAGGTTAGGATGCATGGACACAAAAGTAGTGGTAGGTTACACTGATGATCTTATTTAGACATTTAAAAAAATGAATAAATTAAACAGAAAGAAAGCTGAAACTTTACCTTGTCGGCAGGTGTGAGTTTGGTCCATGGCTTATCAGCACGGCGGTCATAGTCTTGAGCGTGTGTGACCTCCACATACTCGTGGAAACGTAGAATCTTTCTGGCCTGTAACTCAGCAACTGTTGGCCTCTGACTTAGCTACAATGGGGACAGAATGTTAGTGTAAAACATTAATTTACTGCCAAACTGAATATTCACACCATCACAACATGGCTTATTTTAAGTAGATATGTCTGGGCTCTAAGAGAGAAAAGGAACTCTAAGTCTAGATCAACTTTACTTGTGTAGTATTGTGGTACTGAAAAGATTTAAATGTAGATATTGCATCAGTTTTTAAAAGAGCTTAAAACATAGTAAACACATTGAATTTTACCTTTCTGGTGAGCCGGCGTTTGATTTCCCGAACCTCAGCTTGTCGATCTGCTTCATTCTTGGCTGGAGAAAAATGAGACATGAAGACGCAAAATGATACATTCTACAAGTCTAAACTTGTATTTAAGTTTTGACAAGAAGCTGATGATTTTTGAACTTTGGATGTAATTCTGCGAAAAACTGACTTAGGAGGAACAGAGTTGCCTTAGTAATCAGATATTATTTCCATAAATACTCTGTGCAATGCATTTGCAATAGCTTACTGTATGTGCAGAACTACAGTGCAAGGACTACGGTCATGTGCAGTAGAAATTAATACTGTGCAAATACAAAAATGATCAGTCTCACGTGTATAATCTTTGCATGTTACAATGTTGTAGTCAATTGTGTAATTGACAGTTACACAAGCAACATAAAAATATTTCTGCACAGACCATCTCAAGTGTAGTAAAGTGCAATACCGAGTAGGTTCCAATCTTTATGGTGGTTTTAGCCCATTAGTTAGTCTGAAAATCATAGAACTCAAAATACTGATGTACAAAATATCCAACAGGTTTCAGTTTGAGGCTGTAATCATACTTGTAATGCCAGTAATGATTAGGGATTGTACCACTGCCGGCTGAAGAAAGCAAGTCCGCTAAGAGACACTGGATTTAATTGCGCATTTATGGAATAATGCAATTAGGTTTTGCTAATGGAACCCCTTGTGAGCAGCCCAAATTAATGCTACCCGCACCTTTTAAAAAGGATTTTTCAAAGTCCATATTGCTCCACTTGGTGAACTGGAATAAACATATTTAATATTAATTAGTATTATTATTTAAAATGTTCTTTGTGCTAGAATATTTCTTTTAGCGCTACAACAGTTGCAACTTTTCTATCACCAGTACTACCAGTTCAGAAAGTTTACAAACATAAAGGGAGACCTTTTCACGCAGAGACTTACTGTGGGAAAAGAATGATTTTAAAGACGCTTACGTTGCAGAATATTTCTCTGTTCCAGCTCCTCAGCAGTGGGCCTCTGGCTCAACCGTCTACAAAAACAGAAAGGTTATAACTTACCATTTTTAAAATAAGAAGACATTCTTGTTTAATTTCTCTCCTTCAGTTTCAATGAATGTATGAATTAGTCATGAATGAGCATGCTCCCATGTATGTGTGTATACCGTGTGAGTGCTGTGCCAATCTGTGTGCGGATGGCCTCCCACTGCTCCTTGCTCTGCCAGGACAGGCCTGTGTACTCTACTCTGGCCTGCCTCTCAGGAGCCTGCCTGTCTGGGGCAGGGGGCCGACTGCTCAGCTTCAGAGCCAAAGTGTCCTTCCTCTTCACCCTGCTGGCTAGAGCACCTGCACACAGCACACATGCAATCAGAAGCAAGCAAACACAATTTTAAGATTTCACCACTCTAAGGGCACAAGTATGTTTACTTTACATGCACACACACGCGCACGCGCACACGCACACACACGCGCACACGCACGCACGTAATGTGCAAACAAATCTTTTAATTAGCAAAGACTGCCTCCTACGCTCAGTGAACTCACTTTAACACTGAAGCACCAGTGCAGTGCTACTGTGCCACATGGCTCAAGAGAGCGATCTAGCAGAAAACAGAAAAGCCACTGCTCAGTAGAGCTGTAAAAATGTATTAATGAATGATAATCCTTTCATCTGAGGGTCACGATTCAACTGCATCAATTTTAGAAAGCTATAATAATATTCAGTATGCTCTCAATGGCTCCCAAGTGGCAGAACTGCCTTAGGTTTCTCCTCAGCGTCAGAAGAATGCTTTTTTTTTTTTTTTTAAAGTTGGGAGTCTACCTTTGTGCACATGACACATTTTAGTTTGTAGTCCCCCCATGGATATATTTAATTCAGCAAATGAACAGTAGTTTTGCATTAAAATGTACAGAAGTGTTCTCTATAGAGAACATGATCTTATTTTCATTTAGAAAATCAATACCAATATATTTTTTCTAGGGGAATTCATCTGTACATTTCACTACTGTGTAATTTGCCTCCCCAGTTATTTTATTGTTGCGCTGTGCTAAAATAAGTAACCTGCAGTTAAGCCTGGACATTTTAGGAAGCAACGATCTGTTTCCTAAATAATCATAACTGAACTGTATAAATTCTGAAGTCAGTTATTTACACCACTACTGTTCACATACTGGGTGGACATTCATCCTCTTCATCTTCATCTGATTCATCATCCTTGTAAAGCACAGGTCCATCAGAGTCACTGTCCTCAGCATGCTGGTCTTCCTCTCCCTCACTGCTGTCAGGTCCCTCTGGAATCATGCTGACATTCAGTTCTCCCACCAGGCACCTGCGGCTGCGGGGCTCCAGCTCTGGCTGACACTGAAGGGGGGGCAGGTGTTCTGGAGGAGGTTCATCTTCATTCTCTTCCTCATCTTCATCTTCATCATCCTCATCTTCCTCTTCATCATCTTCCTCCTCCTCCTCATCCGAGTAGTCATCCTCACCTCTGAGAAGTGAGAAAAAGAACAGACTCATAAGGTTGGATGATGGGCCTTTAAACAACAGTAATGCTCAGCCAAGTTAGTTGACAGTCATGCTCACAAAGTTTTATTATCTAGTGCATTAGTTACATACTCATCTACACTGGCAAGGTCATGTGCAAACGTCAAGCTGGATACCAGTAAAAAAGGATAAAATTAATAGTTTTCTTAGAAAACGTGTTAGCATTTATGATTGTGATTTCTGCATTTTTCTAAGTTAACACACAAATACTGGGAGGGAAATGGTGATGAAATGATGAGTCAACAAGGCTGAATAGTTGTCAAAATAGATTATTGAAAATGTTCATATGATGCACATTAACGACTACAATACATTACAGGAAGTGTTGGCCAAATTAGTAGGATTAGTTACTTAACCAAATTATAGTCAACAGAAGCCACTATGTCTGTGTCAATTGTAGCAAATGGCAGTGGAACTGGACACTCACACTTTGAGGGGCTGAATGGTGATAGGCAGTGGACGGGCTCCCTGGTATTCTGGAGGTGTCTCAAACAACAGTGAGTGGGCACGCTGAGAGCCATCTGGGTGTGGGAGCGCTGGTCCAGGGCTGGTCAGTGCCCGCTGGATCATGATGTGCAGAGGCACTGGGGCTTGACGGCTTGGTGGTTCCTCCAATGGGCTCGGGGGGTCAAAATGGACGGGCAACGGCTGGGGCAGAGGATGAGGATAGGAGTGTTGGTGCAGGAGGTGGTGGGTGTGGCCTCGGGGTGGGGAGGGTGGGATGTGTGTGGGTAGAGGTGGGGATGGGGGAGGTGGGGGTAGGGGAAAGCCCCCAGGGATGTTAGCCCTGTCTTCAAAAGACAGCATGGAGGGAAGAGTGGAGATGGGCAAGGTGGAATCCTCAGTGTTGCGTTTGGTTACTGGAGTGGTTCTCTTCGGAGGCATGGGAGGGGAAGGCTTGGCTGGCACAAGGTTGGTGCCTCCTGTCATCTGGCTAAGTTCACCTGAAAGAGGGTAGAGGGTTATGAGTCACAATTAAAGGGGAACCCCTCCAAATTCATTTATTTATACACATCAAGATTGTCATTAGGGATGGGACGGTATTAAAAATTGCTGTCATGATATCAGTGCCCAAAAGTATCACTTCACTGCAGGTTTTTATAGACTGCTTTTTAACTGAGCACAGTAATCCTACATTGCTTAAATATAAAAAAGATCTACCATGATTAAATAAATTAATCTCCCACTGTTGCAAAAATGTTCTTCCACAAACACTTTTCAGAAAACAGTTGGCTATTTATTTTAACATGCTGATGTTTTATTAAAACTCTAATAAAAATCATACAAGGTGTTCAGAATTCAGGAAAATAGGGTAGTATGAAATTAACTGGATTTATTCCACAGTAAACTGAGGCATTACAATTTTAATATGTACTGAAAAATCCAATATTTAAACAGTGTAATGAAAATAAAAACTCTTTTACTGATGTACCTTTTTTCTTTTCTGAGACTGTCATGGAATTTTTCATGGAAGCTAATGCCTATATTAAAAACTAGGCATCTTGGTGCCATCTAGTACAGGAAAGGGGAAGAGTCTTGATATGCATGTCTCTGTGTGCAAATCATTAAGTTTTTATAAATTAATGAAAACCTGAGGATTTGTGGAGAACTTTAAAGTTATCTAAACCAAATCAACCAGTGTACCACAGAACTACAGCTCTGTACAATTACTATAACTAGAAATTTTTAAAAATCTAAATGAATCTTAACCTCAGAGTTCAAAACTACCAAGCCTAAATACTATAAAAAAGGATAAATGTAATCATGAAAATATAGTCATGAAATCATTATGTGTCAAATCAAAATTTTTAATTTTGTGTCTCTCTACACAGTTACAATAAATCATTCAGAAAGTTTACCGTCCCATCCCTACTTATTATACTGTATAAAATTCAGCATATTGTCTTCTCAGACTCGTAAAATCCTGACTCTCATTGACAAGGTCTTTTATCATCAAACCCCACATAGAACGGCCAAGGCAATTAAAGGATTTGTTAGAATGTTACACATTTAAAGCACTGACACTGTTCACATGCTTAGAAACAGGACTATAAACTCAATCTTGTGACTCTCACATACTGTACATGTCCATGTGATTGGACACATTTAACTGTCATAGATATAGCATAGTGCTAAACATGCTCCATGTACTGATGCTCTCAGTACAGTTGTCAAACACACAGAAAGCCACAGCCAAGAAATCTAGGCTTAATACAGCAACAAACATTTGCACTACTAGACTTAATTATTGCAATCAGGCAGAGTACTGCAATAAAATAAACAAATCTGAAATCAGGTTTAAAACAGATTTCACATCCTCTGCAGCCTAATCTAAGTGACCTATGGCCTTTCAGCATGCAGTGCATTAGATTGGACTTATTTGCTTTTTGCTAATCTCACTGAAGCAGATGTGTGTGGATTAGCTGTTACAGCTGGTGTTTCACCACTGCTCCAGATTGGAGCAATCCTGCTGCACTGGCAAGCCTGATAAGGGCCACTGGGCTCTCGCAATGCTGCATGCCATTTAATGCATACTTTTAACACTGTGGCATAGTAGTGCTTGCTTAGTGCCATCGACATGCATCTTAGCAAGAGAGCAGAAAGTGACAGTGAGCAAGAGAACAAGAGAAAGCGAGAAACAAGAGCAGAAGATCGACCAAGACGGAGCACTCTAGCCACTGCATGTTAGTCTAGCATCTTAGCCAGGCTAAGAGCATGCGGTGGCAAAGGTGAAGATGATATCAGCACACACTGAGCAGACGGACGACATGACAGATGAGGTGGTGTTGCCGCAGCAACAGGCGTGGCATTGGCATTACCTGCGCGCACGCCTCCTGCCCGCCGGCACAGGTACACAGGCAGGGACAGGTACACATCATAGTCCCCTTCGCGCTTCCAACAGGACCAGTAGAGGGGAAAAGGGTCACCCCCATGTAGGGTGGAGGCTGGCAGGGATAAGAAACCATCCCGCAGGGGTCAAACACCTGCCACTGGGTACTAAGCCACTTATATGACGAACATCTGCATAAATGTGAAGTGTGTAAAGACTAGAACTGATGAGAAGTGTGAGCAGTAAAACGCGATGAAGGATTTCATTAACTTTGAATAAAGTTGTGATTGAGTTTACAGGATTCAAGAAACAAAGAACACAGGGGGTTTATACAAGCGTTAATACTAAGCTTATCAGTATGCAAAATCTCCTTTGAACAGTAAATTCAAAAGACCTTTCAAGATAAACCGAAAACACCGGACCACTGTAATCCAGCATTCCAAACACATTTAAAACATCTCTGCTGTTCAGGTTCTTCAAATGACCTGCAGGAGGCAGTGTGAAGACATGCCTCTTCCACACAACAAAGTTAATAATCTAATACAGCTCCTTTGCAAGATGCAAATTAAATCTCTCACTCTACTCAACAGCACAACTAATTTGACAGATTTTAAAGTTTTTAACATTACTAAAAAAATACTCTTCTGAAGCATTTACAGAGAAATCAAATTTACACATTTCCCCCTTACCACATATGTAGATGATTTCCCAAAACATTTTGCTTAGTCAGTTTTGCAATTGAGCTACAAAGCTAAAGTATTTATGAAGTCATGAATGTCAATCAACTGAAATCAAATATTCATGAATAACAGAACTAAAGAAGGACTTCAAAGAAGCACAATTTTTTTTGTGGTGGAACATTCCTTTAAAGTTTTAATTCAGTGCAGTTTCCTGAAACTACCAAACAATGCATACTAGTTGTCCTTAACATGTATCTACTCTGCCATTTTGGACTGATTTTTGTCATCTTTCAGCCACCTGCATTTTGGCACAGTCTCTTTAGTTTCATGAGGTTTGTAGGATTCTGATAAACAATTAAAAGCTGTATGATAAGAGTACACAGTAACGGCCTCTGAATCCTTAATGTAAACTGTAAATGAAGAAAATAATTATAAATTATATAATAATAATAAATTATTATTTATAATAATAAATAGCTTGATGCTTCTGAGTACAAAATAACAGCTCACTCTTCTGGAAGAAGTTAAGAGTACTATGGTCTACCATTTGTTTTCACAGCAGGAGGCCTGGAAGAGAGCATTATTATCCAGTTTTTGTAGTTTTTTATAAAGAAAAAGAAAAATGACAATTATGTAAGGTCTGTAACTGGGTCAAACAGCTTCTTCTTTTCTGAGCATAATGTGTAGCAAGTGTCAAAAAACAGTTATGAAAACAGCTATTCACTGTATTTTTGGATCAAAGAGCATGAACAATCTCAGCAACTCTTGCTCAGATAGAGCTTCAGACCTCCTGAACCTTGATTGTCTATGTGTGCAGATTGCTTTGTGTTTTATCTTTTGGAATACATTTTTCACAAACTTGTCAAAGACATGTGAATATGACAAACATGAGTATAATTGACATCTGTATACTGAACAGATAACAACTTGCCTGATTTTATGCCTTAACACAAGCAGATATTTTAAACATAAGGTGCATGAAAACAAAGCAAGCGCTCCCAAGAATGCAGCTCTGCCTAAATTGTGACATGATCATTTAGGCAGATAGATCACAAAAGAGACTTCACATTAAATACAAACTAAACATTGAAATCTGAGGCCCACCATTTGTGGAACTTGGCCCACTAGTCACTCATAGCTCAAAATGTTCAGCAAAGCCAAAGTGGAGTATAACACCAAACAACAACAAACAAAAAATGCCACCAACAACTGCCGCAGCACTGCAGCAGAAAGCTCCCTGCCAAGCCCAGAGTCATTAGCGATAATACTGCACTAGAACCGAGGGATGCCAGGGAAGAGATGTGTTTGAGACTCATCTCATTAAAGATGCCCTACCACAGTGTAAAGCCTGGAATACTAAGATGAGGAGAAGTACAGAGGCTACTGTGGTTTGTGGCATCTATTGAGAACTTTCACGGACAGCTCCACCTACAAACAATTCATAAGGCAGCAAGCACAAAATCTGCTTTGAGCCTTTTGAGGGTCACTTTAGAAAGGCAGTAAGTACTCACCCATCATGGCAGGGTTAGTGGTGCGGTTGACTGGCTTGGGTGGGGGCAGTGGGGGCTGCTTGACCGGCTGGGTAGGGGCCACACCCATGGAGGACGACTGTGCAGAAGAAGGAGTAAAAGACACACCACTGGAGGCCTGCGTGTTGGTCCCAGCAGATGAAGCAGTCCGTAGTGCTTTTCCAGCTAAACTGGCAGCGGAGGATGCGGGCGAGCTGGAGGAAGTAGAAGAGGAAGAGAAGGAGGTGGCGGGGCTGTGGACGGGTGTACGAGGTGAGCCTTCTGTGCCAGGCTCTGGGGTGGAGCTCATCAACCACTTTGGAGGTAAAATGGATTGCTTGGGGGGCAGTGGCTCTCTCAAGGTGTCCCTCATAGCTTCCTGGTCTGGAACATAGTGACCACTGTCGGACTCTGTAAGAACAAAAAGAAACATCATGCCAAAATCTAATGGTTGTCTGTCTGATAGCTTTGGGAAATCTCTGACATACAATGACTAACTCTAAATTCAAATCTTTTAGTAACACTTAAGTACATCAAGACATCTCAAATTTCCCTGCAAATTAATGTTAACTAGTGTGATTAAGAGGTAGCAGCAAAGAATATACAAATATTATGGCAAAACTATTTAGACTATATGGGCAATAACCAGTAATAAAATGTTAGATTTGAAAATATCCTGAGAATTTTTATAACATTAATGTATTTGTTTGCTTTTTTCTCAAGTTTTTCCTAAATTTTAATCACCATGTCCAATTCTACCTAGATTCCCCCAGTCACACAGTACTATCAACACTGGGAGGGTAAACCACTGACAGCTCAATGGGCTTGGACGAGAATGCCATTTCTGTTAGATCAGCTACCTGGCATTCTGCCAAGTGCTCTTGTGGAGCACACCAATACCCCAATTCAAAGTTGAAATGCCATATAAAAAGTAAATAAAAACTGAATTCAATTACTTGCAATACTTATAAAACCTTATTTTATTTACAATAGAATAGGAAAACATCAAATAAAGTACTTTTTAATTAAATGTATTCGCCTATTTTGAATGTGATGGCAGCACCATGTCTCAAAAAAGTTGGGATGCGGTAACAAAACGCTGGAAAAGTAAGTGGTACTAAAAAGAAACAGCTGGAGGGTAATTTTGCAACTAATTAGTTTAACTGGCAACAGGTCAGCCACATGATTGGGTATAAACAGAGCATCTTCGAGAGGCAGAGTTTCTCAAGTAAACATGGGCAGAAGATTACCAATCTGTATAAAGCTGCATCTACAAATTGTGGAAAAAATTTCAGAAAAATGTTCCTCAATGTAAAATTGCTTTGACTTCTCTCATCATCTACAGCACATAATATCATCAAAGTATGCTGAGAATCTGGAGAATTCTCTGTGCACAATAGATAATGTCAAAAATCAATACTGGATGGTGATATTTGGGCCCTCAGGCAACATCGAGTTAATAACAGGCATGATTTGGACTGAGGTAAAGTGGAAAACTGCTCTGTGGTGTGAAATTGAAATTTATAATTATATTTGGAAAACATGGATGCCAATCCTCTGGACTAAAAATGAGAGGGACCATCTGCCTTGTTATCAGCGCTCAGGTAAAAAACTTCATATATGACAGTACGGTGGTGTATTAATTCTTACTAATAGCTTGTACATCGGGAAAGGCACCATCAATGCTGAAAGGTATATTCAGGTACACTTGACAACGTCTTTCCCAAGGAAGGGCTTAAATATTTCAGCAAGACAAAGCTAAACCACATACTGCATCTATTACAACAGCATGGCTTTGTAGTAGAAGAGTCTAGGTGCTGAAGTGGCCCTGCCTGCAGTTCAGACTTTTCACCAGTTAAAAACATTTGGCTCATCACGCAATGAAAAATTACAATGAAGACCCAGAACTGTTGAGGAGCTAGAATCCTACATCAGACAAGAATGAGACAACATTCCTCTCCCAAAAGTACAGTGACCGGTGTCCTCAGTTCCCAGACATTTACAGAATGTTGTTCAAAGAAGAGCGAATGCTATACAGTATAAGTAAACTTGGTCCTGTCCAAACTTTGAGGCGTGTTGTTGCAAGCAGATTCAAAATTAGAATTTTATTAAATGTAACATTTACTCAGTTTAAACACTTGATATGTATTTCACATTCTATTCTTAATAAAATATGAGCTTATAAGATTTGCAAATCATTGTATTCTGTTTTTATTTACATTCAATCTAGTATCCCAACATTTTTGGAATTGAGGTTGTAGGTATGTGTAGCATTGTGGGGTATAAAATTCTTAATTTCTTGATGATTGGACCAAGACTTGCCACTCAGGAGCCCAACACATACTTGACTATTATTCTTAAAGATTATATTAGATTCCAGTATTCCAAAATCTCCACAGCTAATTACTTGCATTTACATCAATCCCATCAAGATACTTCAGTGCATTTTTCACATGTTATTGACTGCCCTGTAAGTTTATCACACCATACTGTTCAATAAAAAAATCCTAAATGATTAAATCAAAGACATAGTAATCAGCATCAAATACTGAAATCTCATGTTCTTCTCATCTATCCTGTGAGGTTGAGCTATGTTGAAGAGCTGTGTTATCATTCCCATGCTGCTTGTCTTGTGTGCTTTTCCTAATCAGCTCATCAGCCGCCATGGGAGATAAACAGGCTGCCATAATTACCTCCCTGTCTCTCTCCCTCGCCCTCTCCCCCGTAAGTCCCTCTCCATTCTTCAAAGCTGATGTTTTAAGCTCAGGGTTGTTTACTGATTTATCACACCAAGGCACGAGGAGCAGAGGGAAGTGGGTCCGAGATGTAAAGAGGAAAGCGAGCCAGAAATAAAAGAGTTTATAGAGAAGATGAAGTGAAGAAAAAAATAAACTTCTTTTAATCCACCCATTGCATTTCTTTATCAACAGCTAAAGCCAATATTGGAGTACTGGCTGAACTATTTAAACTCAAATGACAATGGATCATTAGTCTTGATGGAGCAATGAATTTGTTCTCAAAGGAGGTTTGTGGCTAAAAAGAACACACTTGTTCTAAAGAGGTTTAAGTTGAATCGACAGCAGCGTGTTAATTAGGAAGGAAAGAGAATAAAGATGAGCTGTCCCTCCCCTGTTCCTAAATAAGATTCTTAGCTGGAGCAGGACCCAGGGGAGCACAGCCGCCCTCCTCTCCAGTAGGACCAGGAGAGGAGGAGGAAGCACTGTAGGAAAAGTGTGCAATAGCAGGTGAAAGGAAACCAAAAAGATAAAGAGTGCCTTCACTCTCAAGTCATGAACTGCCAAAGGGAGAGACTAGTGCTTTCTTTCTTCTAAAAGATACCATATGAGATGTGTCAGTAGGCTGACATACAGTGTGTCCAAAAATGTTAAGAATATAATTTTAAACCAGCAAAAATACCACAGAAATTAACAGTAACATTTGCAACAAGAAACACAACCAAATGTTTTTTTAAAGCATATCTGTAAAAAACAGTTAAGGTTACTAACTTACAGGAATGACTGAAAGTTTAAGCTCTTTAGAGCTTTATTTGCATTTCTGCATAAAAATGACCTAAAGCACAATCAGAGTTTCATACAAGAATCAGAAGCAGAGAACCCAATCAAACAAATGAGAAACAAATCTGATACTTGATATTGATTGAGGAAAATAATCTAATATTACACATTTAAGAGTGGTAAAATATGTAAACCTTTGCTTTTAGTTTCTGGTGTGACATCACATGCCATGCCCTTGGAGTATTTTTGTTGATTGTCTACTCCTGGAGAGGGTAACAAAGGTCTTGAAATTTCTTCATTTGTACGGTCTTTCTGACTGGATTGGTGAAGTCCAAACTGTTTAGACATGGTTTTGTAACTTTTTTCTCTCCTGATAAGCCTCAATAACTCAGAAAGAGTTCCTCATAAATCTCCTTAGTTCTCACCATGAAAAAAATTGCAATATATGTGCAGTGAAGATCAGATATTGACAGACCAAAAATGATTTGATTTTGATTATGATTTTTTTCAGTATCAAATTAACTGCTATTCCTAAAGGTTCACATACTTAAGCTACTCATGGATTTGGACAACTGGATCATTTTAATTGATTGAATGATTCTGTTTATCTACTTTTAGGACTTCTATAAATATCTGATGATGAAGTAGGTTATATATATAAAAATAAATATAAAACATTGTAAAGGGTTCACAAACTTTTAAGCCATATTGTAGTTTGTATTTAGAAAACTTCTGCGTTAAGCAATAAAGTTACACTTTATTCAATTCATATGACTGAAGTGTAAAATGAAAATCTTGCTGAACTTAACACCAGGCTGAATTTGAGTTGATGCTTAGAACATTTACTGGGTTCTCACTGCGACATCTCCTGTATACTATATATATGATTTGCTCTGCTTGGAATGTAATACTGCACAACTGTTGTATGAAAGACTTACCACATTGTATTAAGTGCAGAATTGCGTTAAATAGTAGAATGTTTAAATGTTTAAACTCTGCAGTGTTAAGTTCCAACTGTCCTAAAGGTCTTACACTCACCTCGCCTGCCTCTACCCTCCTCAGCAGAAGAATGACGGGGGAGTGTGGGCTTCCACTCTGGCTCGGGGCGTATCCTGCGACAGTCTTCAGATGGGGCCTTGGTCAGGCCTGGTCTTCTCTCATCTGCTCTGCCTCCACGCCGGGCTTCCTCCAACTGCCAGCCCAAGCTGGGTTTCCATTCCTCCCCGCAGGAACGCCCGCCTCTTCTTCCTTCGTCCTGACCAGTGGGTCGGACACCTAGTAACCCACGACGCTCGCCATCAGAGGGTGCGCGAAGTCGTCGCTCCTCTGGCTGGGGGAGCCAGGCCTGGTTTACTCGGAGGTCTGACTGAGGAGGGGACCGAACAGGCTCGAGTCCTTGATTCCCACCTCCACAACTGCCCCCTATTGGCAGGGTGTGGCCATTCTTTACATAGGGCTGCTTAGGGCCACGAGCCTCATCCACTTCTGTCAAAATAAATAAAGAATACATGAACATGGACACACAAAAGGTAAGTAAGGATCATTTATACATTCATAAACAAGTGTAACCTGGGGTGACATCACTATTCATGCATCTCTAAGGGCTTTTAAAAGACCTTAGATAGATATCAAGATTGATCTTTTTAAATTGGGTTAGAGAAAGGCAGAGAAGGCTTTTGAAGCTACAAATCAGCCAGAGGCAGTGAACAAGAGCAGGTTTGCATGTTTCCGAATACCTCTTAGATAAATAGGCCTCCACAGCACCAAGTGCATGACTTTCAAAGCTTTTTCCTGCAGGGCACAATTTGCTCCACTTTTCCCAACTCAAGAAAAACGGCATGTCATTTTCCTCCAAAAATACGGAGTTAGACAGTCAAAAATAAAAAAAAAAAGGAATTTTTTTTTAAATTTCTTTTCAACACCCATCTCAAAAACTACAGAATTTCTTCCATACCCTCTGGGATTAGCAACAATATAGGGAGAGCGTCTCCATGTTATGACCTTACTGAAGAATCACAGCAAGCACAGTGTCATAACTGAAATATTATCTGAGGTCATTTTGCCTCGCGTCTAATAAATCTGAGGATTTAACCTTATACCCAGGTGGCTTTTTGTACAAACTAAGTATAACAAAAATGGTACTAATGACATAACACAACAGGTTTAAAACATCATTACATTAATATGAGGCAATAACATGCTGCTTTGCATGAAAAAAAAAGAAAAAAACAATCTGCAGTTAATGTTTTTCAAATCAATCAATCGTTTAAATGAAAAAAAAACCACACATGCACACATACACACACAAATGCACATAGAAAACAAATAAAAAGCAGAGGATTCATTACCATTTTCAGGAAGCTCTTTCAGCACTCCCTGCTCTATCAACTCCTGTCTTGGTCTTCTCATCGACATCTTTCTTTCCAGAACTGTTGGGAAGAAAAGACAGCTACATGCTCGTTAGATGTCCCAAGCAGTCTACAAACTTTTCTTCATAAGTGTAGTCTCAATACGTAGTGAAGCAAGTGGTAACCCCAAGGTTAATTAAGATCAAACAAAAGACACAATTAAAAAATTAAAAAACTAGAACATTGTTCTTGATTTACTTGCTTTTAAAGCCATGGTCAGATGCATTTCAGATGAACAGGTACATTTCTGACTGATGGTCATCACAAAGGATGAAATCTATTATCCATTCTGGAGATCTTTAATCGGTTCACGCATATTTGCCACATAGGCCCATATAGCAGGAGAAATAAATACCTTCTGAAGTTTCCTTAAACTTCTCACTGCTTTTCTTCTTCCTCCATTTCCAGGGTCTGAAAATCTTGCCCAGGGTTGAGAACTTGCCCTTGCGCTTGGGTGGAGGAGTGCCTTCCCCCACATTATTGCCCTCACTCCCTGTGGTATTGTGCTGGTGGTCACCTTCATCATCTGAAAAGGAAGTAGGGGAGCAGAAATATGGGTAGAGTTAAGGCCTGAATGACAAAAGGTTAAATGGCACTAAGGATTGTACATCCATTCCTCCGCCTTGTCTTTACTTAAAAGACCTGTAAAACTAAGCTAATTATGTACAACATTATAAAATCATTGCTTTTCAAACAAAATGAGTTGTTGCTGTTCTTCAGAACGACTGCTTTAAACTTAAGGTGTTTTCTAGGAGATGAAGATAAAGGCAACTAGACACCTGAACAGAGCCTCAGTCATCCCTTAGCAAACAGCTGCCACAATTTATGAGCAACTGTCAATTGTCTACAGACTACAATTAGGTTCAACATCACTCACAAGCTGATGTTCTGCTGTACCATCAGTACTGAATATGTTCAATAGACAGAGGTTCTAAGCTTATACTGGACTAGATTACCTTGTTTTGATACTTATATAATGCATCCTCAAAACGTTAATTTCATCATATTTCTATATTATATCTAATTATATAACCAGTCAAAAAGTAAATGACGCAACATAACACCAAACACATAGCAATGCATTTTAAAATCTCATGCTGTGCTTGTTAAAAGTTTCAGAGTATTACAAGTGAAATAATTAAACAAAAAAGACAAGTTCTACATCCTTCCTCCTCAGCAAATTGAAGTAAAAATGCACTAATGATCATTCATGATGGAGTCATAGAATCCATGGAAGCTAAATTAATGTACCAATGAAAAAAAATAGTATCATAGGGTAATAGAATCATTGTAATTTTGACCTGACCTCACTAGAGCAGTGTGCTGTACACATGCATGCAAAAGTAGGGCTTTATTAGACTAGGAATCACTGCATTACAGCACACCTAGAATAATTATGGCCCCAAAGCTTTGTCAGCACACTTATCAAAAATCTATATTAAGAATGCAGTTCATCACTCTGGCATCTTTAAAGCAGGCAATAATCTTGCCTCTGGCAAAACTGTAGTTTTATCTGATTAGACTCTTTCCAATCAAACAAAATATTTATCATTTAGCATTAGGATTGGCAGTAGTGTAGAATCCAGCCCAGCACACACAGGATGTCCTGGCGACAATGCTGCTGCTCTGCAAAGACGTTCCCACAACATGCCAGGCACATTCCAGCCCAGCAGCCAGCTGTTCATTGCTCTCTTGACTCAACACAATCTCACCAAACAGGGTAATACCTAATCTGACCCCAACAAACAGTTCAGGGGGAAACAGAAAGACAAGAAACATGACATAATAGAGATGTTTAAAAAATATGAATAAAAACCACTAAATGCCTAAAGACACCATCCCAGTCTTTGTTTAGAAGTCAGTATTGATATTTGTGCATATCAATATTGATAGACTGTGATTATACAATCAAGAAAATAATTAATTAATAGAAGATTAATAATCAGAGCTTGTAACAAGAGTGTAACAAAAAGCGTAACAATAAAATAACTACATAATCCATGCAGAGCCTGCCAACCTGAATGAGAGAGAGAGAGAGAGAGAGAGAGAGAGAAAGAAAGAAAGAAAAGAGTGCGAGAGAGCACACACTCCTAATGACTGATATTAGACCTGCTGCCCTCCCTACTTCCTGTAATGAGATCTACAGCTGGAAATTGGAATTGCCCCCCCATAGCACTTCCTGTTTCAGGAGATCCAAAAAGAAAAAAATTATCACAAACAGGCCAAGTATGAGCTCACACACCCTGGTTTTACAGCAGTCTGAATCAGCAAGGCTGCCCCCGCTTTGACAGAGACTACAATACTGTGAGTGGGAGAGCAGTGGTACCTGGGCTCCAGCTGCCATGGCGATGGCTGTGGAGGCAGCAGGCCATGGGAGAGCTGAGGTGTCCTCAACTCGCCCTCCCTGCTGTATGCGTCTGGGAGAGCCCTGAGGAAACTGCAGAGGTGTGAGAAAGCTGCTAAAAATCCAACCAGATCCTTGTGGTAAAGCCAGCTATAATCTTCTAGTGCCAAAAGACCAGTCAGGTTTTTCAGACATTTTTTTTTATCTGAAGCCCCAGGTCCTTATCTTCATGAGAAATAGAAATGATTTCATAATCAATATTAGGGCTGATTCGATTACACTGATAATTTAATTATCTAATTTGACGATCAAGAAGACCAAGCTTGTAAAAAAAGGATCAAAGCCTTTCAAAAATTCCAAAACACTTCACCGGAAAACCTTAAGCTAAGAAGCCTTTAAAAATACTTCATTTTAAGTACAAACACAGTACATAGCTCAGCTCGTTTTCTTACTGTAAAGTAGGAGAAGTAAAATATGTATCAACATGCAAATAACCAACTATTCAATGCCAATTCAATAATTTAAATTCAATACATTTTCGAGTGAACAGGTTCAATCAAGTAATTTTGAAAGTCCCACTGTTGACATCAATGAGAAACTAAAAGCTCTGAAGTTACTAAAGCCACAGCTCTGACAGCCCATAACATGCACAGTCTCTCCCACTCTGAACTCATACTGCAGAACAGTACACTCCAGCTCCACACAGGCAGCCATCCAAATCTGAGCCAGGGACAGAGCTGAGACAAAAACTAGCCACTGAGCAAACATCCATCAGCAGGCATAGATAACGCGACAGTACACAAGTACAAGTCCTTCAGCCTCAGGAGAGAGGAAAACCAACCCTGCAGTCCACGGGCTACAACCAGCTAGCCGAAGGAGTTGGCAAAGATCATTGTTCGTAAATGCCGGACCTTAATGGACCCAGTTCTGCATACAGCTCTGGTTTGAGAGGAGAGGAGAAAGATCTGTGGAGAAGACCGCTGCAAACAGCACAGCGTGTTGATAAAAATGTCCGTTTGAGCGAGGTGTGAGCAGATTTCATATCCTGTGCTAGGACTGTTCGAGTGGCAGAGGGACTCTGAGCAGATCAGGCACAGTAGCGGGAGGAGGGGGCCTGGGAAACAGAGGGAGGAAACGGTACTCCACCCTGATCCTGAGTGAGGTGGGGGTGGGGGTGGTGAGACAGAAAGTACCTCCACCCATTAAGCACACCAGTGAAGAGTGAAAAACAGAGCAGATGTGTAAAAATAACACAAATTGCCAGTTTACAACTTATCCTGCTTTCTGGTCCACGTTTATAGTCAAGTTTATTTTATTTCTACAGAGCTTTTTATATCTGATGTTGCCACAAAGCAGCTTTACAGAATCCAGCAAGCCCCTAGTGAGCAAGCCAAAGATGACAGAGGCAAGAAGCTGTAGGATGAAACTTTGGGAGGAATCAAGACTTGTCTGGTCGACAACGGATCACAACAACAAACAAAAGAAAAGAACAATCTCAGTTTAAAGAGGCAACATCAGCTAAAATCTTATAGCTTGGAGCAACACATCTAGCATATGCATATGAAATATGATTGCTGCTCACCACTCTCTGCATTCCGGGAAGGGCGCTCGACATGTTCAGGTCTTACCTCACAGAAAGATCCTACAAGGTATCCTGGAGAGGTGAAATATCGGCTTCTCTCCGGAGGAACACCGGTGTTCCTCAGGGATCGCCCCCCCCCCTCCCCCCTCCCTCTTTTCCCTGTACACTACTTCACAGGACCAGATCATCCATTCACATAACTTCTCGTATCATTGTTATGCTGATGACACTAAATTGTACCTTTCTTACCCACCAGGTGACGAGACCATCTCCTCCAGAATCACAGCATGCCTCACAGACATCATATGCTGGATGAAGTCTTGATCATCAACAACCAGCTGACCTTCAAGGACTTCACTGAATTAACCTTACGGTCGTACAGATTTACACTCTACAACATCAGCAAGATCAGGTCATACCTTCCAGAATATGTCACGCAACTACTAGTCCAGGCACTGGTGATGTCTCACCTTGACTACTGCAACTCCCTGCTGGCCGGTCTACCTGCAGCCTCAGTCAAGCCACTGCAGAGGGTTCAAAATGCAGCAGCTCAGCTGAAGTTCAAACAGCCGAAACGCACTCACGTAACGCCGCTGCTTCACCCCCTGAATTGGCTCCCCATTTTGGCTCGTATCAAGTTCAAGTCCTTAATGCTCGCCTACAAGATCATCAATGGATCAGCTCCTGACTACATGAAAACACTGATCAAGACCTACACACCCACCAGATCACTCAGATCAGTGAGGGACCAGCAGTTGGAGATTCCATCCCCACGTGGAATCAAACACCATTCTAGACTCTTTTCCTTTATTGTTCCTCAATGGTGTAACAAGCTGCCCAGTGACACTAGATCTGCTGAGTCTCTCTCCACATTCAAGAAGAGTCTCAAAACTCAACTGTTCCGCACCCACCTCAGCACATAAGCCTATCGGTCACATACAAACTATTGGTACCTATAACTCACTGAATGTCCCCCAGATAATAATGTTCCACTAAGTTTTATGGTACATTGTCATCCTTAATTATTGTAGAAGTTACTGTCTGAAGTCATTGTAAGCACTTGGCATATGTTTGTATTGTAGCTATCGCTGTCTGTTATTGTAACACTTGTCTTCAATATTTATTGTAGCACCTACTGTCTGTATTTTACAATTAAAGAGAAATGCGTTAGTAGTTCCTTGTTGCACTCACTTCAGTGTTGCCCTATGCAACTCTAATGCTTGATTGTTTCCTGTTGTCTTGAAAGTCGCTTTGGATAAATGCATCAGCCAAATGAGTAAAATGTAAATGCAAAATGTAAGTACATGGAGATCTGTCTGTCGTAGCTTAACTAGTCAAGGACTACGTATCTGGGGATAAGGAGGGTCCATATATGGGCAATCTGGTTGTAGGAGCCAAGAGGCAGAAGTTCCTAGTGTACAGGTGGGCCACAATCTCATGGCTAGCATGTGTAGCTCAACAGAGCAGCAAGTGCATTTAATGTAAATGAAAGTGACATTTATTATTATAACAATCAAGTTTCAAAAACACTGATCCTGTCACACAGAATGAACCACATACTCCGACACACCTGGCTTTAGCAGCAATGCAGTGTTTAAACAGAACCATGTCAAGTAACATCCAATCAGAGCAGAAAACTAACCAGGATGAACTCCATGCTCATCCCCAGCAAGCTACCACACTCACTCACTCGCTCAATCTCTCTCTCACACACACACACACACACACACACACACACACACACACACACACACACACACACACACACACACACA
>JBBPDA010000009.1:15813654-15830409 GCA_037974385.1 Arnoldichthys spilopterus | reverse complement strand
ACACACACACACACACACACACACACACACACACACACACACACACACACACACACACACACACACACACACAAATTCCTTTGTTCTCTACAAAGAGCCTGAGCTGGCCCCAATTATCTATGTACTCATGGCACACTTCCTGTAAGCCTTCTCTTCTCTACACAGTCTCGTGTAGGGCTAATGATATTGATTGTATTGGTAATCTAGCTATTATTTAGACAATAAAGTAATCACTTTGGGGTTGTTGGTTTTGAATTCCTTTTGATCCCAACAGAACATAATATACATTGAGATTTATGACTGAAAGGATTATTAACTGTTAACAATTGCAAGTTATTTTATCTTAAAAGGTGAGTGCTACTGGTCTAAAATGATAACAAAATCAATGAATAGAAATCAACACAGAGCCCAGGACTGAAGTGAAAACTCACACTGCAGTTGTAATAGGCCATGTAATAATAATGCTGATAATTCATTCAAGTATTCTAAAAATAAAAAATAGGGAAATGAAACAACCTTAATACAATATCTGCAGTTCAACATCATTACCTAGCAATAGGGGTGACAGAAATAATCATATTGCAATTGAACTAAAGGTATACATTTTTAGTCAAAGAACTCTCCCCAGGCAGCTAAAGCACTGTGGGCCTCAACCTTAATTTAAAAAAATCCAATGCAAGAAATATTCAAAAGATGAAAGGAAACAGCAAAACAAAGGATAAAAAACGTCGCTGCATGTTTAGTAAACAAGCTAAAATAACGGTTAAAAAATTATGAGGTCATTGCTAACTAGGGGAGCAGAAAACCCGTCAAAATAAATTTATGGTCCCTGGAATATCAACAGCTCTCCCTGGAGGAGAAGTTGCAGAATATTGGGTTTTATAAATACCTGCAGATACATTGTCATTCAAATTGTGATCTAATCATTATGCTCATTCATAGAAAATTATCATTTTAATTGTTTAATTTAATAAATGATTATAATTCAGTAATTGCTACAGCATTAGTCTTGTTCACTACTCAAAGCAATAACGCAGCCACAGCCACAAGGCCCCTGTACTGTCCTGGGGCGGGAACATGTTCAATAACAAAGGGTGAAAAAAAGAGGCAAAAATGGGATAAGTAATATCCATGTGAGTATACAACTATACATGAAACCTTGTGTTTGTATGTTTAAATATGCTGGTATGTTTATGCATGTGTATTTCCATTACAGCTACAGAATATATAATTTATTGTCATCATTTCAGCTTTCACAACATTGATACTGTAGAAGCCTGAAGCATGCAAATGAGGCTTTAGCCAAACACTGAATATTTTATTGCATGCTGTAAGCTTCCTGACCAAAATTAGCACTTGTGTTTCGTTGGGTTTTTGTGTAGTCAAAAATGATACAGGCCACTTGTAAACTAACAGGGTTAATAAATGCGCTTTCAGAAAAATGCAAGGCACCTGGCATACACACTGCATGTAGCAATAACTGGAATATGGTGTATAATGCATATAACAGTCTTACAGAAATCATATGTGTAACAAAATAAGTACAATGTGTGTGTGTGTGGGGGGGGGTGCACACACAGGGCAGAAGGAATCAGGTGTGTATGCTGTTTTGTTTCAGGGAGGAGAAAGAAGATTGCTGTATCATTGGTTAAGAGGCAGACATGAAGCCTGGAGCAGCTTGTGCAGTTACGTAAGAGTGGCTCCGCTGGGAGAACTCATGAGGAACACCACCCTCCCTCTCCTCTTCCCTCTCGTGATTGCACTCAACACCCCCCTCCCCCAACCAGCAATACTGCCAGGCCCACTTAGAACACACTGCTTGTGTGCAAGTGTGATGCTAAACATCACATGTCCAATAGTGCTGCTACTTAAATCATTAGTCTCTTCTACAGCTCAGCAAAGTTCCTCAGCGGAAAACAACGATTGACCAAAGTTACGCAAGTGGCAGACTTTACAGCTTAGCTCCACCATAAACACCAATGTAGGCACTGGTAAGTAGCATCTTGAAGTACCCAGAAACATTTTGTGTTAGAGAGAAAAAGACGTAAGCTAATACAAGCACGGTCAAGCCTGAAGAGAGGCTGCCAAAGAAACAAAGGGTCCTGTATTATGAGACGAAACCAAGCCGAACTGTTTGGCTGGTCAGTTGGCTGAGGAGCGCTAGGGCCCTGACCGACTCCTGCAGAAAGAGACCCTCAGCTGTGTTTTCAGTCTCCACTGATGATGACGTCTCTCACTCCCTCTAGACTGAGAGAAAACAGTCAAGGGATCATTGTGATTCGGACTTGAGGCTTTCCTCCATAAACTATGTTTTAGTTGATGAAGCAGAAGAAGCCTAGTCTGTTGGAGAGGAGGTGGTGCGATGTAATGGCAAGAAGTAAACGTCAACATTACAAAATCTGCACCAGGTTTTACAACTTACTTTGCAAGACCAAGTTTAGATACATAAGCTGTGGATAATCATCTCACATGAACAAAAGACATTTACGATGAAAAATCAATTAGAAGAAACATGGAGTCAAGCAACTTTTTAGCATAACTCATTAAATAGGAAATCATACTACATAATCATATTAGCAAAACGATTTTACTGCAGTCAGTGTTAACAGTACTTTATTGCTGTAGTTCATTTTTTAAATTCTAATATATGTGGCATCCACTGAATATAATTTTTAAATTGCTGGAAAGGAGACCACAAAAACAGAATTAGTGGTGATTTTTCATCTTGTAACATTCTGATTTATGCAATCTTCAAAATAAAGGAACAGCTCATGACAAATTATAAGAAAGGGTTTTTTGACCAGAGACAGAAAATCCAAGGCTAAATTGAACTAAAGTCTAAAGTTAGCCAGATAAGCCCTGCATGGATCAGACAGAATACTGTTTGATATATAAGGTATTAGGTCATATGTACAGATAACCTACTGCATTAATGGGAAATAAAAACTTCCTGGTTAAATAAATAAAACAACTAAAGACTGAAATCTGAAAAAATCTGCAACCAACGCATACTTGTTTTAATATAAAAACACTGTTACTGTGACTACTGGTTCCGATAGAAGACGTTTTTCCCACGTTTAACTGTGGCAAAAACAAACACAAATGAGCCAGGCATAGAAATGATCTCCAATTACTTCAGTCATCATACTATACAAAAAAAATGAACACCAGTCACAAGATGAAATCAGCTCTTTAATCCCAGTCTGCAAATATGCACAAACCAAAGATCCACGTTAACTAAAGCAAATGAGTTTCCTTAACACGTACGAGTGAATCTAAGTGAAAGCAAAATGAAAGCCAGATTGTTTTGAAATGACTGCAGGACCACAATGGCAGGAACTCCAACACTAAACAATTCTTGGACAAGAATACTCCTCAGAACCAAAATACGTGTTTTCATAGCTGAAGCACAAAAAGCAACAGTATTTGCTGATTTTAAACCACTCATGAGAGGAGTGCTGTAAGAGACTGACAGCTTCTGAGATTAGCGCTCATAAGAATAAAACAACTGCTTAAATGGACAGAACCTGAGTCAGTCCAACAGCATTGTGAAGGGGGACAACCTTTCAATACTTGAGTATTTGTGTATTTTATCATTTTACTACAATGGGTTTCTGTATGCAGTGTGTCTGATGCTCTCATTTAGCCCGATCCACTTCCAGATTTAGAATGGTCACCTGACTGCTTCAACACACCAAATGAGAGACTGTACTAGAGATTTTGTTCAAGCCCTGTTTGATCCCACTAGACTCCAGCAGACGTGTTAAGCACTTCCAGCTACGTGTGGATAAACCTTAAATAGTGTCTGTGGTCATGTGGGTACATTTTTTTTCAGCTTATAAAAATTACAAACTCACAAATCTGAGGTTTTGTTATGCAGGTGACTACATACACATGTGACTCACCAATGTGTGTGCTGGAGTGCTGAGATGCAGGCTCCAGAGAGAGGCTCTGTCCCATGCTCGTGGCCCTCGGGCCTAGGTGTGCTGGGCTGGGTAGTTCCACCTACTCCACTCTGCCTTTCCCTGGATCTACAGTTAAAGGGCCTCTGTACTTCCAGCTGCTTTCTCCTCCTTGCTCCCGCTCACTCAGCCTGAGCCACTGATCTTTACGGCTCTCCGTCTTTATCTCAGTGTGTTTCTCACCAACATTATCTCCCTCCTTCTCTCCTAGTGCCCTCCTCTCCTCCCCTTGCTACTTCCCACCCCTTTCCTTTACACTGACCCTCCCTCTCTCTCACTCCCTGACTTTATAAATAAGCCCTGCGATCAGTGCAACTACAGATGGATGCCTATCATTCCAGAGAGTCAGGGTCAAAGTGCAACGTGTTTGGAGGGGGGAAAGAAAAAAGATTAAGGAGCTACTCAGGTGGAAGACTAAGAGACAGTTAATTAGAACAATATGGTGAATGACAAAAAGAGGGGAGTGGAAGCTCACTGATTGGAAAAGAGATAAAAAGGATAAAGAAAAAACAGCTGTATGTCTTTTTACAATATTCCTCAGGTTCTGGTTGTAGCACACTGGACATAAACAAAAGTATGTTCCTTTATTTAAATTGCATTTCAATTTCATTTTGTCAACCTAAAATCAAGCTACGATCTTTACACATTGCAGGAAAATAAGAATTTTCTCTTTTAAATGGTCTAAAGATTAATCTTGCTTAAAATGACCAAGGACACAAACTAGCAAACAAACACATCAGTTTAAATGTTTACACACCTCAGAAATGTCTTCTTTAAACCAATCACAGTGCACACTACATCTAAATACAATACCAATTACACCTCCTCATAGTCTCTAAACATTTATGTCATGTATAAACAGTTATATCACTTGGGAATCCTGGCTAAATCTTTGTAGTGAAAATGTCGGTCTGTGCCTTTTAATCAATTTCACCTAAAAAGCATGTAGCGTCCTAAAAAGTATTTTCCCCCTACACTACATTTGCATAATATTTTCATATTTGTCACAATAAATGGTTTCAGATTCTCATAAAATGTAACGTACGACACAAACATGAGAAAACACAAAACATTTCACTTACTGAAGGAAAACATTTTTTTGCAATACCTGTGACCCCCATGTGTAAAAGTAACCCCCGCTCAAAATGTAATAACTGGTTGTGGCACCTTTAGCAGCAAACATCTGAAACCACATGCTTCCTATAACTGGATATCCATCTTTAGCATCAATGTGGAAAAGCTTTGTCCGACTCTTTTTTCGAGAATTGTTTTAACTCTGTCACATTGGAAGCTATTTAGCTTGAACTGCCAAGATAAATTCCAGCCACAGCATCTCAATGAGATTCAGGACTTTGACTAGACCACTCCAAAACTTTTCTTTTGAGCTATTCAGAGGGGAACTTGCTCTTGTGCCCTTGATTGTTATCTTACTGCATAATTCAAACATGATCAAGCTTCAGATCATGGACTGATGACCCAATATTTTCATGAATGGATTTTCTGGGAAAGAACAGAATTCATGATTGTCAATTATGGCACATTGCCCAGTCCCAGACGCAGAAAGGCATCGACAGATCATCGCACTACCAACCGGTTTGACTAGATGTATAATGTTATTACTAAATGCTGAATGGCCCCTGTATTCAAAAAGTTCCACTTTTGACTCATCAGTTCACAGAACATTATTCCAAAATGCCTGGGGGACATCAAGGTCTTTTACAGCAAATGTGAGGAAAGTCTTCATACTCCTCTTGGTTAGTAGTAATTTTCACCTTGCAACTCCCAAATGATTGGGAGTTGTTTGCCCAGTTATTAGAATGATGGAATTGTGGATTAAACACTGTTCCAAGTTCTATCCATTCGGAGATGATTGTTCTCACTGAGGTTAAGCGGAGTTTCAGAGCCTTAGTGAATGGGGTTGGAACTCCTTCTAGACCGATAATCAATTACTAGTCTAACTGTTCCCAAACATCAACTAAACATGGTTGCTTTATCATCTGAGGCAAATGAGTGACTAAGGGCCCTATTTCACACCAGCTGAAAACACATCTAAAGTCAGTCATATTTAGGCAGTGCATTTTAGTAACATGTGGGTGCACATCACTTGTTATGGACACAGACACATGTTCAAAGTCCCCTGCTGGCACTCAAAAGGCTTAGGTGGAACAGTGCTGCTACCGTGAATGATTTTTACTTTGCACATGTACAGGCCCATTTCCCTCACCAAAAACCAATTTGGCTTGACTAGTAAACAGACCAATATAGCAATGAGCTATAGCGAATGCCCCCTGCCTTAAAAGGTAAGGTAATGTGCCATTCTGATTGGTTTATAGCTAGATTTTTTCAACAGCATTGTATCATGATGTAATTTATTGTGATATCATAAGGACATGCTGCCAAACTGTGCCTACTAAAGAAATTATTTTAAAAATCTCTACTGACAAGTATGTGCTTTGTTAACTGCTTTTTACAGATCATATTCCAATCCCTAACCAAAAATATCTCTTTGCTCTAATAGAACTTGAAAAATCTCCACAGAAAATCATGACCAGCCTTCTGCCCCTCAGAGGGAACAGCAGGTAAAACCCCCTAGTGGTCATTTATTGGCATTCCAAGCATGTCAGCTTATCCTGCAGAGTCCATTAGAGGAGAATGGGCATGAAAATACATGGCTTTAGAACATGAACACATGACAGACTACCACTGTTGAAAGGGGGTGGCTTTCATGAGTAATATGGCTCATTCCCTTTAAATGTCTCCTCTTGAGTGATTTGTTCTAAGCACTTAATTGACTGATTAATTACAAGCAGTGGGAGTGCTCCCACATTATTTCACAGGCCCCATGAAGAAACACATTAGGAGAGGGAGGAGGAGGAGCTGAAACATGCACACAGACACTATGCTACATTCCACAGTCAAAGGCTGCTGAGTTTAATTCCCTGAGGACTCTATAAATCTAATTCTTCCTGTAAATTTGTTGAAATGAAATTCAATTGGTCTCAACTTGTAAAAGCTTTCAGCTCCAGGTCTAAGGCTAGATAGAGATACCAGTGGAAATGGAGCAGGCCCTGTAGACCATTGCTATAACAATATGCATATGAACTCTTAGAGGTGCACAAGGGGACTGACAATACTTTTATACCACAATGAATAAGTAGATGTAAAAAAAAAACCAAAAAACAGATACACGTTTAGTGTAGCATTTGAGTGAAGCTCTGATACTTGGGTACCACAAAAGATTCAGATGTTGTGCTCATTCATATCCCTTAGGCTCTACAATATGCATGAGTAGGCATTGTATGCAAATCTAAAAGTATTGTGCCTCCATTCCAGACTACTGTGACAAGTCAAGTAGTCTGAAAGGGCATACAAGTACAGCAATTGTTGTCGGAGTAAAATGAGCTGGGTATAGCAGTGGTCACAGTTTTTACATAACTGTCTGATTGCAATTATTTGAGCTGATCACAACTATTTAAGCTAACTACAGTTATTCTCCACAGTTGTTAGCTTTCACAGATGTGTTTACGTCACTTTACATTATACATTACACCATTCATCCATTGGGTTAAGACAAATAAATGTAAATAACAGAAAACAGAACACATTTATTGGGACATGGGTCATAGGTCTAGAGTGGTCATGAGTACTAAACTCTAAATAAAAAATTGGAGAAAACTGGAGATTCTCCACAGAGGAGCTAATAGCACCCAGGGTGCTTTTGTGAAAACTGAAATAGTAGAAAATCATGCAGTCAGTATCTTACAAATGCATATTTTAAGTTACAAAATGTTTACATACCACAGTCCAGTTTATTATTATTTAGGGGTACTAGTAGAAAAACAAAACATGTAGCATTAGGGTATCTGCAGGAAGCAGAAAATACAATTCAACACCTTTAAAGCAACTAAAAATGCTGAATTTTGAAAAGATTTTATAATTATTTTCCTAAATGTGAAATTGGGAAAGTGACTATTCGTCATTGTGAACACACTGAAGCACCACAATGAAATGTGACCTCTGCATTTAGCCCATCACACATGCACATGTGGAGCAGTTGGTAGCTGTCAACAGCGCCCAGGAGCGGTGTAGCGGGACAGTACCTTGTCAGGGGTACCTCAGTAACGTGCAGGCCGGGACTGGAACCTGCAACCTTCAGGTCCCAATGAAAATGTCCTAACCACTAGACCACCACTGTCATCTTATCAGCCATCTTATCATAGTGTGTACTGGTGTCATCTCTTCCCCGGGTGAAGGAGGTACATGCAACCCGATCATTCCACCTTCTTCCATTGCTCCATTGTCTGGTTCAGATGCGCATATGCACAGACTGTTTAATTACAGGCGCTGTCAGCATCAGAAAGTATGGGCACTCCGATACACAACCCGCACTGTGCGCTCTGACACCTTTCTATCATTGCCAGTGTTACATTTTCAGCAATGTGAGCTAAAGCAGCTCTTCTGTAAGACTGGACCACACAGGCTAGTCTTAGTTTCCCATGTGTTTCCTCTCAGTTTGGCCTCACTCAGATCAATACGCCTATTAATTTTTCCTGAATCCAACAAATCACTTCAAGAACTGATTGTTCATTGACTGCTTAATATATCCCACCCCTTAACAGGTGCCACTGTTATAAAGTAATCAATTTTATTCATGTTACTGGTCAGTAGTTTTAATGTTGAAGCTGATTGGTGTATATGGCAATTATTAAAACACATTTTATTCTTACCATAACCACATAACATTAACAATGTGTTATATTTTACTGGTATAAGATTGCTTTTATTTTTAAAGGAAAATTATTATTTTTTTACATAAGTAAAAAATGCACAAAACTTTTACTTAAATACAAAAAATACCAACAACTTGTTCCTATACATCCCCTACTATGAATGTGAATAAAAACAAACACAGTCTTAAAACACAATCACTAAATACTCCCTGGGATTAACATGCCTGCTCTAAAAGAAAAAAGCAAATGCTTGAGGTTTAGATGTAACAGAGAGTCAAACACAAACAACCCTTTCTTTCCTGGTGCAACTATAAAATCCTCAAGTCGTGCAACAATAATGCTGCACTGAAGCGAGAGAGAAAGTGTGCACGAGAGAGAGCTCGTGAGAGAGGGAGGGAGAGAGCAAGAGAGACAGAAAATGAAATAAATAAATACATAAATAACAAATCAAAAGGAACTGAATCCAGAACTGTAACCTCAAAAGCTGGTAATGCTCCTGCTGTTCTTGCATAAAACTCAAAGTATTCTAGTGGAAATAAAGCTACTTGTGAGTGAGCTGCGGCCCTATTTCTTCGTGTCCCAGTTACAGAGGGGCGCTGGTCCAAACACACAGAGCCTGCTGGTTGGTTCTGCCTGAGCCCAGAACCTGTCGCTGCTCTGACCTGGAAAATGAGCTATGCTTAGTTGCATTTGGGGGGGGGGGGGGGGGGGCTGCACACACAGGCTTGACAATGCGATGTATCTAAGGGGGGCCTACCAGCTCAATGGATTCTCTTTTATGGGACATAAGCATCACAATGTTTTCATAATGCTAAAACTTGACATGAAATTAAGCCAACAGAGTCCTCAAACAAAGCACAAGACATGATCCTGCTTGTTACAATGTTCAGACATTAATACAATAAAAGATGCATCACCACAACCTCCACAATGACAAATACGGTATAACTAGCCTATTTACACAGAGAGCAGTTCCATGCAAAAGTATTAATATGCCTGATGTACAACCAAAGCCTACTCAGAATGATGAACATTCAACAACTCCTCCAGTGAAAAAAACAGAAAACCAATCCAGAGGCTTTGTGAAATAATCACTTACCACGATTTTCCATCACAGAAGCTGACACGAACCACTGAGTAGATCCTGTGGGTTAAAATGAAAAACACAAGTTAATGTCATTTAATCAGCCTGACAAATTACATATGTTGTTCTAACACATTCTTGTAATGCTCATATTTTAGTTTATTATATATAATAACTATTGCTTGTATTGTACAGATGAGAGGTAATTACATAGGGAAAAGGGAAGAAATTCTTAACCTTAACAGTACCAAGGTTTTATTCGAGGTATCTCTAAACTTTTGCAGTGATCTGTTCACACAATGTAAAGGGCAATGTGTTTTAAGTGGTATAGAAAGATTTTAAAATAAGAAAACTTTAGGTGTCTGCAAGTTACAAAATAATATAAACAAACAGAACTGCATTTTACATTTGTTGTGATTCGCTAAAATACAAATCTTGACACCAATATCAAAGCAACTATGTATGCTAGCTCAACAGCAGGAAATCATGTTATGTATAAAAAAAATAACTGTTTTGGATCAACATTTGTGTTCGTACTGTCATATCATTTCTACAAAAATACAAGTCTATATCGCCCATCCCTACTGCTACCTAAGAACCCCCATGCCTCCCATAGTACTTGAGTATTGACAGCTAACGATGGAAACTCACAACGTAGAAGGTCATTGGCCTTGTAAAGGGGTGGTCGTCCTCAGTATGTCCAGTTCACAGGTCTCAGACCAGGAGAAAAAGGCTCATGAGGTCTTGTCTACTGACACCCTGAGAGAGAACGAGAGAGAGAGATGGAGAGACAGAACAGATTTAAATCAACAGGGACAGAGGGCCACTTAAACACTTAAACTAGCACAGTGAGACAGGGCGATCACAGGCTAATGGGAGTCATCAATAAAGCAAGACATACTAAAGTGCCCCCATAAAGAAGCCGCCCGCTAATGCTTCAGTCTCAGGCTTCATGTAATGTCTGAATAAGCCTGGTTATTTTACTTAGGCCTGCCTTTATAAAAACAAAGGAACACAATATGGAAGGTCTAGTATTGCCTTAGACATATTTTTCAGGTCATTAACTCTTAATGGCAGCCATTTTGTATAATATGCTTTAAATTAGGAAACATCTCGGTTAGCAGGTGAAGCCTATTTCATTTCAAAGTAAACACTATCTAGGGAGAAGCAAAGATTACAAAAGATATAATTTGAAATTATAAACTCAAAAATAAAGGTTCCAAAGAATTCTTTGCTGAAATGTCAAAGGAACCATCCAACCTCTAACCAACCTCAGCATAATGTAAAGATACTCTCAGGTTTTTATTAGAACCATATTTACAAACAAACTTTTGATTTATAAGTATACAAGAAATAAGGAAAAATAAAAACTCAAAGTTTTTATGGTGGTGAAGGGGCATGGAGCAGACAGTGACTTTACAATATACATATGGGATATGTGGATGGTCGAGGCAGAAAGGAAAAAGGGCAGAAAAAGGCAGGGAGACAGAACAGCGAGAACTGTAAAATTGGGGAAACAGCAAAATGGAGCACGAGTCTCTCCTGAGTCAGAGAAATCAATTGGAATGAGACAGGCAGCAAAGCCTTTTCAGCCCAGTTTCTCTCAGTTCCTTTCGCAGCAGCAGATAAGAAAGGGAGCACTATGCACTATTACATCAACAAAGACAAGAAGGCAAGTGGTGTGACTACTGAAAAACAGCGTTGGGAAGAGAGTAGAGTTGGGCAATGTGACAATATTTATTGGGATCATGATAAATTGTCACCATTTGTCCCATTATGCTTTTCTAAGTATACTGTGAGGAGTACTTAAAGAACCCTGACCAAATGTCCAAATTTTAATAGTATTTGTAATGTGGCACCAATGCACCAATCAAAGTTTTTCATTCAAACCAAACAAAAAAGTACACATCATGCATCACAAGAATTTCTTGAACTA
This sequence comes from Arnoldichthys spilopterus, assembly GCA_037974385.1. NCBI lineage: Eukaryota > Metazoa > Chordata > Actinopteri > Characiformes > Lepidarchidae > Arnoldichthys > Arnoldichthys spilopterus. The sequence continues at coordinate 15,818,697 of JBBPDA010000009.1, read as the reverse complement.
TTGTGATATAGGTTTTGCAGCATACTTTTAGTGTTGCTAACTCAAGCAGATCTGCTGAAACAGTGGCCTTTTTCAGGGACAATGAAGGTCAGGCAGATGAATATAGGTTCTATATGTGTGTCATAGTTTGGGGGATGGGAGGATACAACACATTGTTCCATGAATGAAAAGACACAGGTAGAAAAAAAATCACTGTACTAAGCTTTTTTGCAGTTTCAGGCACAAAATTCTGTCGGTATGTCATGTGCATACACAGCTTACAGGAAGCATTAAAGACCAAATATATTTTTCTAATCTGTGTGTTTGAGGGAAGTTTGTGGGAAGACAAGAGATTCTGTAGGTACTGCTTAGGAAAATGAGCTAAACATTTCAGGTGTTAGTAACTAGCAGCTGCCAGTTTTGTGTGTACAGTAATATGTTACAGGTGCATTTTTTGAGATTTCCTTTAAGAATGACTGCATACACAGCAGCTAGAATGAGAAAAAACAAACACATGAACATATAATTATTAGTGAATGTGACCATTTGTCACTGTGAACAAACTCAGTCTTACAAAGTGCACCACAAAGAAATGTGACCTCTGTATTTAACACATCACATGTGCACAAATGGAGCAGAAGGCAGCTATATGAATAACCTTGAGAGCAGTGTAGCGAAACGGTACCTTGCTCAAGGTTACCTCAACTGTTCCCGGGTCAGGACTTGAACCTGCGACCTCCAGTTCCCAAGGACAGTGTCCTAACGTCTAGGTCACCATTGCCCAAGGGTAGGAGTAATTATTGGTAATAATTATTAATTACCACTAAGGATAAATATTTAACACAGTTCTGTCATATTGCTGAATAGTTCTAGTATAGTCTTTCTCTGTGGCTGAGGTCCGAGTGACCCAATTACGGCTACATTTTACATGAATAACAGCAGTTCCAGTGTCCAATTTAATTTTGGGCCCATTCCAAAGCACCACATGCATGGTCAGAATCAGCCAGAAAGAGAACAGACACATTTTTGCACACAGAGGAATTTTATTGTTAATTTCAGGCATACTGTATGTTCATATTGTGTCCATACAAAAGCAAATTTTGTATTGGGTGCACACTCACACAAAATATTTATGACCTTATTACAAAGGTGAGGCAAGAGGTGCTAATGTTGCAGCACTTTTGAAAATGCCAGGAATGCAGCTGTTGGGGTAATTTCACTCATATTCTCCTTTAACCCTTGAAATGAAAGTTAGGGTTACACTGTGTCTAATTTAAACTTCAAACTGTGTTAACCATGAAGGCCTACATCTTCATGAGCATAGTTAATGCTAGGGTTAAGAAGGCTGAGGTTAGCCTGAATTTGTGCTGTGAGACATTTTTGAGGTTCGACACCAAAATAATCCTTAAACTGTAGGGCACTTCTCAGTTCTGCCTAAAAAGTGTAAATGTTACTTAACCACCGTCAATGCCAAAAAATAAAGCCATGAAGGGCCAATGCAAAGTTGTTTACGTCTAGATTGGCTGTTTAGGACAACCGGTATTTACACTGCTTGGGCAATGGTTATTACAAAAATCGACAGTAAAATTGCACTTATATTAAGCTGCTTGACAAAGTACAGTAACCGTGTATCTTAGCATATTAACAATGGTCACCCGGCCAGGGAGGTATGCCCTAACACAATTAAGGTGATATATACACCCATCAGCCAGAACATTAAAACCACTGCCCAATATTGAATAGGTCCCTTAATACGGCTGAAACAGCTCTGACTGTGGTGCGTGGTGTGTTCTGACACCTTTCTATCAGAGTCAGAATTCACTTTTCAAGCCAGAGTAGCTTTTCTGTGGGATCAGACCAGACAGGTTAGCCTTCACTCCTCATATGAATCATTGAGGCTTTGGTACCCATGATCCTGTGAACTGACTATTCATTTGCTGTCAAATATATCCCCACATACCCCTAATGACCTTTTAGCTACTGCTGCTGCCAAACTTTTACTTTTAGGGAACAATTAAGAACATCTCCCTTTTGAATGTACTCTATAAAAAGCAAGGTTGTGTGCACCTCATGCTCCCCTACGAGAACCTTGCTGTAAAAAAAGGTAGGCTTTCTACAACTGCACATTGAACAAGTACACTAAATGCTTATCTTAAGCAACTACCCCAATTATTTATAAGGGCTCTAAGGAAATGCCTCTCTATCCCAAACAGACATAAATGTCTGCTATACATTCTCGTTAGTACCACTGGTTTCTGAAGAGCCTTTATCTTTGTTCAGGTAAAGCATGACGGACATATTTACTTCGACCTACTCAACTGTATGTTTTCCTCAGTGCTTTCTGGAGAATCACTTCATCCTGTATGAATTCATAAGTACTCTGCCCAGCAAAACAAAAAACTGATTATTGTATGTAGGTGTGTGTATGTGCAACAATCCGTTTTTTGTTTTGCTGGGCAGAGTACAATTCATATAGTCTTTCAAGATGTGGAGAAGATGCCTGGCAATGGAAGTGAACCAATCTATCATTGGTGTGAGTTAGCAGACAGAGATCTGGGGAATTTGCAGGTCAAGTCAACACTTTGAACTCTTTTTCAGTGTTATTCAAACCATTCCTGAACAATATTGTTGTGTGGCAGGACACATCCTACTAAAAGAGGCCCCCTTGTCATTAAGGCATACCGTTGCCATGAAATGGTGTACTTCGTACATTTAGTAGATGGTACATGCCAAGGTAACACCCATATGAATGCTAGGAAGCAAAGTTTCCCAGCAGAACACTCGTATCCTGAATGTCCTAAGACTGTTGTTGAACCTCAAATTTTTTTGCGTCTGTGCAATTAACCCCACAGTCCCATTAACACTTGTGTGTAAAGGTGGATGATTGTTTTTGTGAATGTGTTTGCTTCTTCAACATGTTCATGTTTCTAAAAAAAGTTAATAACTATAGAATACGGATGCTTACATGCCCATTGTAGGCACTTTTAGGTATAACTATGACGTCCCATATGCAGCAAGCCTGATGCTCTGTTTGGATAGCCAACTTTTTCACTAGTTTGTACTACAGTAGCTTTTTGGACCAGACAGTTTAGCCCTCGCTTTTCACAAGCATCTGTAAACCTTAAGCACCAATAACCCTTGTCACTAGTTCACTTTTGTAGCTCCCTGGGCCACTTTTGGTAGGTACTAACCATGGTGTATTAGGAACACTACACAAGACCTATGGTTTTGGACATGCTCTGACCCAGCCATCATAATTTGGTCTTTGTCAAAGTTGATCAGATCCTTGGGTTTCTCCATTCTTCTGGCTTCCAACTCTTTGCCTTTAAGAACTGACTGTTCTTTTCAATTCTTTCACTTCTAACGTTCTGCAGGGGTAACCAGTCTTATTTAAACTGAACATCTAGGGTTTTATGTTCTTTTTGCTATTAAAGTGTGTGAAGTCATTATGCCAAGATCTGAAAAAAAACTTTTTAGGGCCTTTAGAAAAAGTCTAGCAATTTAATTAAAAAAGATCTGTAAATTATTTTAAATGAATCATTCCATTATAAGTAAAATTATCTACAAGTTGCGTAGATTTCAAACAACTGCCAATTTGTCCAGCAGTTGACACTCCAGCAAATTTAGCCTGAAAGCAGACAGGCTGATGTGAAAATAAGTCCCAAAAAAGTCTAAAGAATCTGAATGTAACTTGCAACTGTTGGTGTGAAAATGCATACATCTGAAATCACACAGAGATGGGACCAATCTGAGGTGCCAGGAAAAAGCATTTGCTCTGCAAAAAACTACTTTGCCAAAGAACATATACGCAAAGACCAGAGTGTTTGGAGTAATGTGCTCTGGAAAGACAAATCAAAGACAGAGCTGTTTGGCCACAGTTCAATTACATCTGTAGTGTAGATCCAAAGATGGTTTTTCAGCATAGTGGTGGAAATGCTATGGTTTTGGGGTTGCTCTGCTGCCTCATGGATGGGGCTGCTTGCAATCATTCACTCAACTATGAATTCTGCATCATATCAAAGAATGCTTGTAAATAATGTGAAACCATCTGTCAAAACATGAAGTTGAACCAGAAGTGGACCTTTTACCGGATACTGATCCTTAGATCACTAGCAAATCCACAAAAGGGTTGCTCAAAACACAAAAAATAAGATTTAAACCCAACTAAAATGGTAGGAAGTAGTTGAAAAGGACTGTGCATGCAAGCAAACCCATTTTACATAGGAGTGTGCTCAAAATGTTCAGCAAGCCAAGGTCAGAGAATGGACAAGTATGCAAAACACCTACAAGTTATTTCTGCTAAAGGGGGCAATATTAGCTTTTGAGGCCAAATGTGTACTTACTTTCTAAACAAATTATTACATCCATTGTTGTTTTTGTTCAATAAGTGATTTAAAAAGCTACTTTTCTGCTGTTTTTTGTTCAGGTATAACTCCTTTATCTAAAGGTACATTATTAAAGAGGGTGAAATATTTGCTTGATCAAATATGTAAAAAAAACAAACAAACAAAACATTTTCCATGGAATGTACCTTTTACACACACAGAGCTATGATTTCAGACTGAGGGAGGCTGAGTGACAAGAAGGCGGCAGCTGACATAAAATACTAAGCGAATGGAATGGAGACAGTGCAGGGGCAGAGTCCTGAAACAGAACAGATGTCAGTGTTTCAGTTACTGTAAATCTGCTTGCTGTTCTCACACCCCAGCACCCAGAGCCTGTCTGCCGTGGTGAGTCACACACCGGGATATGGAAGAGTATGCAGACCACTTCTCTTGCTATAACAAAGTGTGTGGGTTTGTGTGTGTGAGATGTGTAAATGTGACACAGCATAACACCCAACATATCTGTGGTGTATTGACTACATTATGTGTTCATTATCAGAGCCTAGATAAGTGAACCATGGGAAGATGCTCATGTTGCAATTCCCTAAGAATTAAATAGTTGTCATGTACGCCACTTCAACACAATGGCAAGTGCCAGTGAGCAAACCACACACACACACACACACACACACACACACACACACACACACACACACACACACACACACACACACACACA
>JBBPDA010000009.1:15793502-15811568 GCA_037974385.1 Arnoldichthys spilopterus | reverse complement strand
CACACACACACACACACACACACACACACACACACACACACACACACACACACACACACACACACACACCCTCAGGATAGGAAGTGTGAAAATGGGATGTAACTGGCCTAGTTCCTATTTGAGCGTTAACTCCTCACAAACCATCATGCACCAGTTAAGATGTGACTGTTAAAATGAAAACCCTCAGGAAACAAAGATCACATGTACTGTTAATTAAACAGGGAGCTTGTGTGGCAGCAAGCAGATAGCAATATTATTTCACAGTCCTTTGACAGTGGTACATATATTTCAAAATGAAAGATCTTAGGTCTGAAACAATATTTGACTTATTTTCGGCATCATGGACATGGACAATGTGTCATCTTCTCTACTCCATAATATTGGATGCTAAAACAATAGCAGACCATTAGGAACAAGCCTCACATACAATACATCAGTGGAATGAACCACTGAATCTATTTAGTACCATTTTATTTAGTTCAACATCAGCAGAAGACTGTGCTATTAAAAGTCTGAGACACTACCTTGCATGCAAAAAGAAAAAAAACTGGGCCTCCACCTTTAATGCCTAAGAATAGCTTTACACACATAAAAGTGGACTTGGTGTCCCACATCAGGATACGGCAACAAAAAAGCTTTTTTCAACCAACAAAACAAGGATCTAGAGAAGATGAAAACATGGAAAGATAACAGTACTTTTACAATTTGACACTTTTGCAACTAACTGCTATTTTAACAGACAGCATCTTCCATCATAGTCATTCGATTTTACATCTGAAAGGAGAGAATGTAGCTCACTTAAGTCATCTTTAAATAGCATCCCACCTTGTGATGTTGGATCTTGGTCACAAGTTCGGATTTGGGAGTAACAGCCAGAAACAATGTTGAGAAAAATCAGTATCTATGCACACTAGAGGCCAACAGCGAGGTTCAGTTTCGCATTCTGCTGCCAAATACGGGGGAGAAGTTATGCAGAGCGGAGTAATACTCAGAAAGCTGACCCAACGCACTTATACTTACAGAAGTTGCTCCAGATGCAGGCTTATATCTATGGGTAGAACTTCTGTTGGAAGTGCGTCTGCATTGGAGCTGTAAAGTAAAACCTGCAGCCTGCTTCCTCCATGCAGATCTGATCACAGATCACCTCTACATCCTTGGCCCCTTCTACGATGTGTGGAAGGCGGTGTTCGTTCCCATTCCGGACCATCTGTACGTCATAGCCACGCCTGTCCCAGAAAAGCTATGCTCACCGCAGGGACCCATGGCCCAATTTATAAGGAGCCCAAAATGATGCTCTCCTCCGTCCTCTCTAAACTTCAGTCCTCCAGTCATTTCACCTGCAATATCCTGTAGCTGGCACTTCAAAATTAGAGACACTGAGGTCTAATGAAGGGTCCAACCCCAAACCCAAGCTGAAAACATCACACATTACTTCTTAAATCAAGAAAGCAGAGAAGACCACTGTATCATACAGCAAGCATGAACATAGTTTAGAAGTCAACAAAAGAGCCAGGCTGACATGTTAACATCCAGTAGAGATGACATAAGATCACTCTTGTTTTTCAATACTAATACTAAAACCTTGAGTATTGGCCAGCATAAATACTGATCAGATCTTTCCTTCTGCTAAACTAAGCTTTAAAACGAGCTATTTGAAGTTCCCTAAATAAGAGCTCCCAAGTTTTGCAATCATCTACGCTTTGGCACTATCATCAGGAGATCCTGATGCCACAGCCATCTGTTGCTGGAAGGCCACACAACTGGCCGTGCTCCGTCTGATTAGGTAGGACAGCCTTATCTGTCCACCCATCACTAAGCACAGGCTGTTTAATTGTCCATTGATATTTCATTAGTAGCAGTTTAAAAAGATGCAGTGGTTGGCTTCATGCGATTTCACGTGACTAGCACATGCTAGGCCTGTCCCACCAAGCTTTCAACGTTTGTGTGAATGGGAAACTGGACATTTCAGGTTAGATTTGTTTCTGAAATGATTAAATTGTTTTTTCCTCTCCGACATCTGTTCCAGTATTTTCAACTAATGTCAACACAATACTGAAACCCACAAATACTGTCGCTATCCATTACTCATCATTTCCTCTACAATGGAACTGTATAACAGAGCTGGTTACACAGCACTCTGTTTTCAGTAAATGGCCTCAATACAGTACACACTGACAGTTGTACTGAGGAACACTCAGGTGTTTGAGATGGTCAACATGCCAAAAACGCTCTCAAACTTGTTTACCATGCAGTAGCTAGTGTCTGTAAATTAATAACTTGTCTAAATTTAAAAGACACACTGAACAGGCAGCTGACAAAAATACTGCACAGTCTTAAATTATAAAAGCCCCTTTTACACTACTGGCCCATATCACAAAGAACCAAAATGTTCCAGAGCATTTTTCTATCAGTTTCAATCATCTAGTTTGCAAAAACAATATGCTTCTTCCACTGCATGTCTGCTGTAGTCTATTGGTTCACTGGTTCCAGTAAAGGAAATGGGCACAGTTATGATCTTTGCAGAGTGTTTTATTTAACAGTACTTGAACATTATTTGAACAGAAAATCCTCTATAAATACAATTAACTAGTCTCTGCTTAACAATTTTGGGACGTTATAGTTCTTTCTGAATCTGGAGTTAGCGAACAAACCTTTTAATACTAGATATAAAACTTGACTAGTTAACATGGTATCTGGATAAGACAGCTGTGCATTGTATGTATCTGAAGTATTGAAGGCATGCATTGACATCACTTTTTCATTATGACAGTGTCAAAAAAGCCACTAAGCAGCTTCTTACAGTAGGAGAAACTGCAGAACCAGGAGCAAAACTACATCATGTGCTTAAATTAACAGCAGTTAGACTCAGTGATCCTCACAACTTACACAGACATTGACGTGGTCAAGAATCAGGTTTCCTGATGTTCATTTGTACCTTCTTTCAATGCCAGGGTATTTCACAAAGCAAATCCAGAAGGCATAAAAAAGCAAATAAAAAACTAATAATAGAATTTTGAAATAATGAAAATGTAAACTTTGAGGAAAGAAAAAAAAAACACCTCATATTGCTTTTATGTCTCATATCACTAATATCAAACCATAATAATGCACTCAGTCACTTACATAACCCAAAACCTAAAAATCTCTTATTCTGAAAAGAAATAACCTTTCTGCTTTACACAATCTCAGTGCTAAACCTCACTCACTAAAAAGAATTACCAAACCACAATAACTACATTTTCTAGCATAAACATCTGTGTTTTAAGTGATAGATAGCCATCCAGCTTGTGAAATGTTTGTTTTACTTCTTAAAGAAAGGGCTTAGAAAAATACAATTGTACACATTTTTTTTGTTAACATTAATAATGCACATTCATTGAGTCACACAGACTTTTATACATATTAGTATTACAGCTCTATTGTGTTTGGGGTACAGGGGAAATTAGGCAATTGTTTTTCTTCTTCTTTGTGAATTATTCCTTAAGCACAAGTTCCACACTCCTGTGCGACTTCAGTGTGAGTTTAGAACAGTGTGTTCAGAAACTTTACTCTAAGATTCCAAAGTGTTTATGACATTCATTTATCAGAAACAGCTGAAAGGTTGATTAGCCACTTGCGTGTTTGCTGCCGTTGTTTTAATGTGTGCCATGGGTGCCCAACAGTTGAGTAGAATGGCACGATTTATTCTATGGCACTGCAGGAGAAACAACTAGTATGCACTTTTCATTGTATGCATGCTCTCGAGTGCATCCGTGTGTCTACTGTGTTTGTGTGATGGATCTAAAACTATAATTTAAAAAAAAGCTGTGAGTGTAATGATGGCATATCGGCGATAATCTTAAATCTGCAAGAGTTTGAACATGGTACAAGTTATTGTTGAACATTCCAAATCAGGAACGTAGGGGTGGAGCTACACTACAGTGGGAAGTAATCAGTGACACACATACACAGCGATTATATTGCTACTGTCAATTTTTGCCCCTGATGATTCGGATCCAGCCAATCAGGGACACGTGAAGAAGTTAAATGGCCAGGGTAGGTGTGGCAGTTTGTGGAGGGATCTAGACTCTGCAGGAAGGTAGATCTCCAGGAATAGGGCTGGGGACCACTGCTTTAAAGGAAAGGTAATAGTGGAAGAACACACCAAAATCCACGTATAACCACACAGTCATCGTCAGCACCAGAATCAGGTCATGTTCGTTAAGAAAACGTGCGCGTTCACTTTTCTGCCCTTCATCCTACCTTGAAACCGGCAACGCATTTCAATCTGGCAGCCTCGCACGTGCAGCGCTCCTGCAAGACTGACAGGCGTTGAACGACGGGCTACTGAGGCAGAGCTCACACATTCAGGGAGAGTAAGACAGCCGACCAAGTGCTCACAAGGATCCGGTGCCGAAAACGATCGTTTGGTCCGTTTTAACACGGTCAAAGGCGAAATTCATCAGCCTAGTTCGGATTGTGGGCTGTTACACTAGCTATTGACTATCGATCTGGCCAGTACTGTACAGAAACTGCCATCTTTGACAAAGCAAAGGGCAGCTACACACAGGACCCTCAGTGATGCACACTTCTGCCGCTGCGTTTCAGACGCGTACTCGGTATAGAGGAGGAGAGGGGGGATTACAGTCACACCGAGTGCGACTACGTGCCACAATCGCTTTATTCACGCGAACCCAGCAATGAAACACTCAGTGCACACCTGCACTTACCTGTGCTGAATCCTCTGAACATAACGGGGGGGGGGGGGGGTTGCCCTCAGACTGGGGGTCGTACAGTACTGTTGTGCAACTGCTGTAGAAGGCGAATCCGACCCCCGTCCCTTTAACTACAATTTCTATCGTTTTACGGCACTTTAACCGGAGTCCCGATTTAAAGCCGTGCTTATTAGTGCAGAGGACGATTGCATGCATGCATGGATGGATGGATGGATGGATGGATGTAGAGATTGCGAGCTGGCCCTGAACAACATCGTTGCAGTGCGATGCACGTAGAGAGAGAGAGAAGCATCGATGCTGCTGCTCCATTGTACCATCCATTCACAGCGCAGCGCCCTTTGTAAGTTTGATGCCAAAGAACTAAAAAAAATGCAAACAATGAAAGTGGGCAACGGATTTTTCCTTCGTGACTAAAACAGTTGTACTCGGACCACTAGAAGAACCGCATACCGCTTTTCTAAGTAGCTTTTTTCTTTCCCCCATAAATCACTCTCTACAAGTTTCACTGCGATCTGCACATGATCCTCCCTGGTCTTTCTTTCCTCTAACCACTTTCTTTCCTCTGGCTCTTTTTTTCCCAGTACCGAAGAATCGCGCGGTCGCTTTTCTGATGAACTAGCCGCGTTTCTTACCTTCCCCCTGTGCTCCAACCCCGCTCTCTTCTTTCTCTCACTAGTTTACAGGTCTCCGCAAACACGGCCGCTCCTCCGCCTCTCACGTTCAACACCCACTACTCTAACTTTTCTCTTTTTTTACAACGTCGCCGGAAATAACCCACCATGCAGCTTGGTAGTTGTAGTCCAAAGTGCAAAAGGAACGGTCACTCGCATTGGCTGAACGAATCCAGTAGACTCTACTACCCATAAGCCTCGTCGAAGGAAGCAAACCCCCGCGCTGTGTTAAAAATCTGTTCGAGGATTTGCACCATAGCGAGAGCAGCGTTCACTTATTTACCTCTGAAAATAGATTAATACACACTCGTTTGTATTTTAGAGAGAAACGCGTACCCAAAAACAACGAGAAATGTACAACTTGTGCGTTAAGCGGCGAGTTTTAGCAAAGTTGTAAAAAAGTTGACGTTTTTATTTGTAGTTTTTCTGGCCATATGACGCATAGTAAACGTGGTATTGTATACGAGCATGCTTGATGTAATGCACAGTGATTCGATTAATATAATCAAAAAGAATACTTAATGTTTATGCACAATTTACTGATTTATTTAAAAAGCTTTTGCATCCCTCTAATCATAAATATAGTTTATTAATGAATTTTCTCACTGGACCAGGTCTGGGAGCAGATGGAGGGGACCTCCTGAGCTTCTTTTCCATAGTTTGTACTTTTTTTTTTTAAAGCATTTCTCAAAATTTAATTAGAACTAATCTGCTAAGTGTGGCCTATTTGTTTTTTATTTTTGTGCAAAAATGTTACTTGGAAGTATCTAATCTCTTTCTTTAATGAATTTTTATAATTCTCTTACAAGGAAAAAAGGACATGACCTGAAGCACTTTAGCTCATCCCTCAAATATTTGCAGGATAAACCTTTTGTGCACATTGAATTCATACCTGTCTACACTGGAAATTATGAGGATTGTTCAAATTCATCTGGTGTGTGTTACAAGTGTTGTGAATATTAAAGCAATCTAGACCAATAAAAGAGGACTGGGTGTGTTAGAGCTGCACAGTTTATACAGTTTAAATGAGCCTTATATTAATTTTGTAACGTGATATTCCAAAGGATATGCAAATAAGCACTTCAACAATATATCTGTTTTATTGGGATTGTTTCTATGGTTTAAAAAACCCTGCAGTTTCTCTACAATTTTGGATTATAGTTTTGTGTTCTTTATATTGTGTAAGAAAAATTAAACATAATACATAAAGTAAACGATATGCTTCACTGGTGTGCTTTGTCACATTGCCATATTGAAAACTGAATATGCAACACAATAAAAATCACAGCATTATACTATGTGGTGCATATCATGCAACCTTAATCTACACATCCGCAGTTAATAGGGAAAAACTTGAGAAACTTGCAGCAAGTAAACATCAGGAGCAATGAAACCATAGTTGTAATAAAGCTTTTTTTTAAAGACCCATACCTGGAGGTAACCTTTCTTTTATTCACCAAAATACATAGTAATTATTTATTGAAGAGTTTCATTTTCAACAGGCTGTTTTTGTTACTGCTCTGATATAAGTAAATTAGCTCTCTGTTTTGGGCTTCATTCAAAAATAGTCTAAAATAGCCCTTCTAACAGTCTAGGCTTGCCAGGGCAGAACTGCTGTAGGCTGAAGAGATGGATAAATGTACAAACCCCATTTCCAGAAAAGTTAGGATATTTTTCAAAATGAAATAAAAGCATCAGATATTTTAATTCACATGAACCTTTTTTTAACTCACCTTTTAACTTTTTCTGACCATTGTAATTGTATTTTGTAAATATTAACACATTTAGTATTTGATGGCTGCAACACACTCAACAAAAGCTGGGACGGGAATGTTTAACATTGTATTACTACACCTTTACTTTTATTAACATTTTTTTTATTATTTTGGAACTGAGGAGATGAATTGTACTAGTTTTAGAAATTTTGTACATTCTTGCTTCATGTAACATTTGAGCTGCTCAGCAGTTCATGATCAGTGTCGTCTGGTTCTCCTCTTTATTACAGTCATACATTTTCAATAGGAGCTAGATCTGGACTGGCAGCAGGCCAGTCAAGCACACACACTCTGTGTCTGTGAAGCTATGCTGTTGGAGCGGAATGTGGTCTGTCCTGGCATTGTCCTGATGAAATAAACATGGACATTCTGGGTAGTGATGTCAACATGTCTCTCTAAAATCCTTATATACACCTGAGTCAATTGTACCTTCACATACATACAACTCACCCATGTCATGGGCACTGATGTACCCCCATGCCATCACAGATGCTGGCTTTTGATGATAACAATCTGAATGGTCATTTTCATCTCTATGACAGGGAACTCACCACCCATACTTTCCAGTTAGTTTGCTGATGACACCACCATTGTAGGCCTAATCACCAACAATGATGAGCCTACAGGGAGGAAGTGAGACTCCTGGCAGAGAGGTGTCAGGAGAATAACCCCTCTCTTAGCATCAGCAAAACTAAAGAGCTGGTTATGGACTTTTGGAAACAGGCTGTGGCTCATACACCCATACACATTGGTGGAGATGCTGGGGAGAGGGTCAGCAGCTTCAGATTCCTTGGGGTTACCCTTAGTGCTAACCTTAAGTGGTCAGTTCACACAGATGCTGTCACCAAAAAGGTCCAACACCTTTACTTCCTCAGGCATCTGAGGAAATACAGAGTGCCCACTACAGTCATGACCAGTTTCTACAGGTGTGCTGTGGAGTCCATTCTTACTGGGTGCATTACATCCTGGTACAGCAGCTGCTCTGCCCAGGACATAAAAAAGCTCTGCAAAGAGTGGTGAAAATGCCCTGTAAGACCATCAGGGCACCACTCCCAGCAATGCAGGACATTTGCAACACTTGCAGTCTCAGAAAAACAAAAGAAAATCCTAAAGGACTGTAACCATCCCGCACGGCCACTTTTCTCTCTTCTGCCCTCTGGCAGGAGACTCTAAAAAATCAGAACACATACAACAAGGATCTGAGTGCTGTCAGACTGTTTAACCCAGCAGTGTGAGATGTAGAACTTACAATACACAATAATAATTGTCCCAAAGTGAAATTTTGTGCAATATTTTCAGTGCAATGTTGTCTAACAGCGTTAACTCACATTTAACCCACTCATGTGCAATAGTGTTATACACACTCCATACTCAAACCTGCACTGTACGGTCATTTGATACTTTTATAGACAGATTTCTATTATTATTCTATTTTTATCTTATTTTTAAAAAAAGTATTTATTGTAATTTTTTATGTTTCTAGTGTCTATTTTGTAACACTGTTAATTTTGTAGTCTGTAAAGGAGGCGTTCAAGTAAGAATTTTATTGTAATCTGTACTCGTACTTTTTACATATGACAATAAATCTTTGAATCTTTAATGTGAAGTTTTCTACACTGGTGCTACTTGAATATTTAATTAACTTTTCAGTCTTATATTAATTCTGTCCCGAAAGAGTTTTCTTTGCATAGCTCTATTCTTTTATTTGTCAGTAAAATAAACAAAATTTGATGAGTATAAAGCATTTTTAAATGCTTTTACAATAGCTATAAATGATAAAAAAAAAAAACCCTAGAATGGCATTCTCACTGGGGGAAGCACTCTCTATATGTTTCACATCCTGACAGCTAGCACTACTGGCCCAAGAGAAAAGGACATTGCTGAATGGTTGGCATTGTAATGAATGCAACACTGCCATCCAGTGGAACATCAGGGGAGAAAAAAAGTCATTTTTATTTACGTTTTGAAATTACAAATAGAAAATAACTGGGCAGAAAATATAAGATACAAAAGTAATAAATGCAATAAATAAATAAATAAATAAAAAATCCATGGGTGATCCACATTTACCCATAAAACTGCTACTTGAGAAATGTTATTGGTTGTGTATCAAATAACTCTGCCATAATCATATATAATAACTAACAGTAAAGAAATGAATGATATTTACAAACAATGCACCTGTATCAACATATTATAGTCTCAATAACCTATTCTTGTCAAAAATGTAATAAAGAAAAACACCACACAATTACAGAATAGTCTAAAATTATTAAATTTTGTTACACCTTGGACAAACTCCTAAAGAGACACTTTACTTTTTATAACAAATTATAATTTTTATACTTTTATTCACTTTTATTAGAATTTGTATCTTGTTAAAACCAGTAGTCTCGTGTCACCAGAAAGGTCAGTTTCATATAATGAAGTAACAGCAATTTAGTCTTTTGGATTTCTAATGTTTAACAAAACAATATTTCAAAAGAATTAAAAATAAGAAAAGAACATGCATTCCAAGAGCTTTAAACAAATTAAAACAAATCCTGTGGCCTTTTCTTATCACATGTTGCTGTTGCTTATATTTGGCTGCATTGTAGATTTATCATGTAAATTTGGTAATAATAGAATAGTATGAATAGATGAGTTTGGGGCAAAAAATTTAAATAAACAGAAAGTTGCTGTGGTTGCTACATGAATAAACATTATTAAAGAGCTTATATCTGAAGGGATGGACTCTAGAATGGTTATTCTTCTGTAGTTATTGCTTTGATCCATTATGTGTTTAGGATTGAATGAAGATTGTCTCTTGTACTGATCTGAAATGCTCAATAAGAACAACATTTTAAACTGATGGGCAGTACTTTTCGTTTAGATGATGCTTTCATGTGGAACTGTCTTGAATGACATTTCTTAGTCAATGTCTAATGCGACCCCAGCTTCTGTGAATGAAAGAAAAAGAGAAGGAAGGGAACTGGAGCACCAGTCAATAATCTACTCAAACAGGAAGTGCCTGATAGCTCAGTGCTGGAGTGTGTCCTCAGTTACATGTAGTTAGGAACTGATGAGAAAAACACAAGGAGAAATGTGCCAAGATTCATTTTTTCAGCCCTGTGGACAAGTACAATCACTGTCTTATCAGTCAAGTGAATTATAGGGCTGAGCAAGCACTACCAAAACCCACTAAACCAGTGTATGTTCAATACCTCACGAGTATCTGAGGCTGTTTTAAATATTAAAGCTGTTATAGTAGCACCTCTGCCTAGAAATAGTGGAATAAAGTGACCTTAACTGTGGGTCGCTACTAAAATAGCCATACTTCAGATCCTGTCTTTTTCATCCTCACAGGAAAAAAATGATTTATTTAGCCAGCAGAACACACACACACACACACACACACACAGACACACACACACAGACACAGGCACAGACAGCTAAAATGAGACAGTGAATGAAGTTATTTCACTAAACAACTTTTTTATAAGGTGGTTTGTTAAACTCCGATGCAAACGCTTTCACAAATTTTGAGTGTCTACATTTTTGCTGGTGTTCACTGTAGGAATTCAGTGGTTTAACTGTTTACCACATCAAAGAGTCCACATCTTTGTTCTTGTTTTTTACTGTTTCTCATTGCAAATTCACTTCTAATGTTTGTGTAGCTTAATGTTGCAAAAGAAGTGGCAGCTATTTTTACACAATTCCCCACCTCTCTTTATCACTTGGAATTAAACAGGCTGTTTTCCTGACTGCTTCTTTAACACGGATACTGCTGCTGCCTCCTGGCGATAGCATTACATGATGACTAGCATTACATGAATTTATGAGTCACAGACTCAGGATCACATTTGTTTTTTTGTTTGTTTGTTTTTATTTTTACATCCCAGAGACCTTTGTAAAGAGTTTGTTGTGATTTGGAGTATGATGAGTGCTTTAGGCAGGGATAATGTAAAGTCTCTAGGCTGAATGGGCATTACTGCTAAAAGGAGAGTGCCTTTAGTCAGTTCACTTGAACCTATTTATTATATATATATTTGTTTGTTTGTTGTTTACCTATGTTTATTTTTCATAACAGACAAAGTGGAGCAAAAGTAAAAAACATTAATTGGCTTATGTCTTAATTTAGCCCCTAAACCATGTCTAGAACGAGAACTTGAGGACAATGCAGTGTAGGTTTCTGCTGAGATGCAAAGGAGACCTTTATAATTTTCTATTTCTAGTTTTGTAATGTTGTATGAGACTGCCAGTGTGTACAGTGCCATGTAAGCAAATACATCCTGGGCAACATCCTCCACAGCATAGCTCTAATAATAGCTCAGTAATAGGCAGTGCAGGACTGTGCAGCAAACACAATGTGCTGGAATATCAGTGTTTAGTGGACAGCTGCTGGAGGGTCTCGCGTGTCAGCTCACAGCATCTGCTGCACAACCTCTAGGCTAATTTAAACAGTGATTTTGTATACGCTGTACATGGCAGCAGCAGTGAACAAATTCAAAACTAGGGAACTTTCTAAATGTGAGAATGAGGAGGTTTTGAAAAACACATTAGAAACAACAAAAAACAAGACAAATTCACAAATAAACAGTTTTTACTCTGAATTTGTTAGAGAAAAGATCAAGAAGGAATTTAACTCTTTTTGTAATAAAAACACCTGGATTACATCTTAAATATCTTTACACCTATTTTGCCTCTCTCTCTCTCTCTCTCTCTCACACACACACACACACACACACACAAATACATGCACACAACCCAGAATTATTCAGACCAGTTGAAACTAATTTGAGACAAATATTGTATCCCATTTTATACAGTCCTATACTATACAGTATGTATAGTATGTAGAAAACATTTATATTATTTATGTACACATTGTATAAAAATTGTAAAAAAAAAATATTCTGCCATAAAGAAACCCTACTATTAAAAAAATATGTCTGAGTTTTACAAAACTACCCCCACACAACAAAGAGGAAATAAAAGCAAGATGATGTACGTTCTGCAATAAAGTAAAGTAAATGAATAACAAGCAGTTCTCTTCTTCCAAGTAGACAGTTTACTTGAATACAGACGTCACACGATGCTATAACAGTGGAGGGCCCTTCAGTCAGCTGATCCTGGCACTTTAAAAGTCATTACAGCAGCATTATAAGCAACATCACCATCTAGGACTAAAGTGACTTAATAAACGAAAAACACAATGTTTGATGTGATTAAATAGCTTTTGGTTTCACTGTAAATGATGTTGTATGATGAGTTCTAGGGCTTGATTCTAATAAATGGTGACTAAATGTGACACTTGTTCCATTCCATTTCATTTTGATCCAAATATGTATAAAATGGCTACAGAAATATTGGGGCTATAATCAGACAGGATACAATTAAGCACTTTAACCTACAAAATACTGGACTGGTATGGTAGATTTAATTACCACAGTCTACCCAGAGTGCCAAAGATATTTAGTTAATTATATGCTTATGGTCTAATGAAAAATGTTTCTTTCTTCCAAACAGGTTCTTGGCATGAATGTGGTATGATATAGTTCTTACATCTGCAGTTCACTGACTTAATCATTTTTAGTGCTGTATGCTTGTCATCAAGAAGACCTCTTCCACTTTTTCTCAAAACGTTTCATGTGTTCTAAAGTTTATATAACCCCCCATAATGAAAAGTAGTCTTAGATTTTTAAACGTAAATATTTGCTACATATCACAACAATGAGCAACTCTCTCTAACAAGCGATTTCATCAAGTGTATTTTATCAAGTCAATAAACTGACTCTGAGTTGTTTCCCTGTAGAACTGAGACAGGTCTGAGAATTATTTACTTTTGCCTCTTGAGTGGAGAATTGATTCTAAAATACTGGACAGGCAGAACTGCAAACAATACCAATGCTTTCAAAAGAACAGCTATAATCTTATTAACATTTGTCACAGGACAGTGCAGGTTAATACCGTACCATACAACCCCGGGAAAAATGACAGAATAAACAGTCAAATAGGAATTTTACTTTTAACTTTGTAGCAAATAAACAAATCACACCTATGATACGAAACGATTTTTGTTTAATAGGTAAACATTCTGGCTTTGTAAAACACCTTAAACAAGTTACATAATGTTTTATTTATTGCATATTTTTGTAGATTACATAGAGGAAAAAAATATGGAATCATTCAATGTGAAGGAAAAAAATAATGCAATCATGTTGTAATGTGCATTTCTAAAACAAATACAGATATAAAATGCAAATTAGTCTATAGGTGAAAGAGAGTGCCCGTAAACCTTAATAAGCTGTTGGACTTTTTGATTAATTGTACTAATTGTGTTTCAGTTAATTACTTTATCTTACAGTGTAGTTAATATATTTGTTTACTGCCAACTTTGAGTTCATAGTTCACCATGAAACCATATTTATAAATGTTCAAGTGGACTACTGTAAATGTGTGATACAGTATGAGCACTGTAAATAAACCCCTGTCAACAAGCACTCAATCCCCCCCCCCACACACACACACACAAATACACTTTTAAAAAGCTCATCTACTTCTCACTACCAGTAAATTACTGTAATTTCACACTATTTTTGTGCTTTTTTGCAAGCAAAAAAGACTGCTTATGTTCTGAAGATCTCAAGGGCACATGGCACAGCTGGGACTCTAGAAGATCTTAAGGCCATGTGACACAGCTAGGACACAAACATGAAGATCAGAGGTAGTGCATGTAAGACAAAGCTTTTAAACTTGGAATAAAATTGTATCTATTTGAATCTGTCCGTCATTATTCTCTGGTAACTATGACACAATATCTTGCAGATATTTTAGTAACATGTGAAAAAAAAAACATAATTCCAGCCACAAAATAGCTTATTCTTTTCAGGTCAGCCAGGTCAGTCTAGCCACTAAAAAGCAAAGTGAAGCAAAGTACAAAGTGATGGGAAGGCATTGATCCAGAAAGTAGCCTTGGAAAAGAGAAAGACATTTGTTTGTTTGGGGACTGAAGGAAACAGACACATCCTGTTGTGGATACAAGCTGAAATGGGCCAGAAAGTGAAAAGGGTTTATTAAGGTCAGTGTTACAGTAAGTAGCTTCCATGTGGTCTAAAGTTTCTCTACCCAAATGCATTGTGGTCCAAGGAAGGCCAAACTCTTTCCAGACATTATGCTATGATATGAAAGCCAGTTACATAAAAAAAAAATCCATAATAATTCTCTGCTATAATTCACTCAGCATACCACAAGTAGATCCAGCTGAATTCTGGCAGGACATGAATCTGCATGAGGATCTACATTCAAACAATATATATTTTGCTTCAGTATGCTGCAAGGTCTCTTAATGGCAAGTTTATAACTCAAAGGTAAATTAATTTTCTTGGGATGCCTGTCATTCTGTTTGGGTCTGCCTAGCTCTAACACAGTCCAGTCATTGTTGTTCACAAAATACTGCTCAAACAAAAAGAAAAATAAGTCTTGTGTAGTTTACAAATATAGTGTGTCTCCAGTGTCTCATAAAACATGTGGTAAGCACCTGACTTGGTCCGAATTCCATTCAAGCAAATAGTGCTGGATACTGACATACGTATGTCACATTTGCATAAAAGGAATGTATGGAAATCACACTCAGATGACAATCATCAGCTAAATGGACTACTAAGATGCTATCAGTGAAGCTGCTTACACAAATTAAGAAGCATATTTGAAAACAGATATCAAAGCAGGGGTTTCCAGTCCTACTCCAGCTTTTGTGCTTTCCCTCATCTAGCACAGTTCATTCAATTATTAACAAGCTCCTTGTGTACTAGGTCAAGTGTGTTAAAGTAGAAAAACCCAAAAATGTTGTGAGCATGAGGTCCCAGGATGAAGATTGGTAACCCCTACTGCAGGAGTTACCAGAAATATCAAATATACAACTGCTTGAATGTTGCTCTTTAGGATGGTAAATGTATGTATTAGAATTTTGGAGTAAATAGAGGAATATGAAACTTTATCAGCATGGGCTTGTTTTCACTGTTTTCATAACAGTACCTGTTATGAAAATTACCTGCAATGGCTGCATGACTCTGCTATATGAATGGACATAATTTGTCGTGATGACTCATGAAAGCATATAAGAACTGACGTGTATTGCATGGTTATGTCAGTGTTACATAGCATGTATATTTAAAATCAAATATACCAAGAAAGAGTATCTGCATGGCAAATATTTGAAAAAGCTTAAGTGTGCAGTTAAAAGTGATGTTGAAGTATGTCATAAATGTCTGTAGGACCCCAGGAGAACAATTTGGTTTGCTGTTTCAGACGCAATGGCAGAGATCATGTGCACTGGCAGAAGAAATAAAAAGATAATGAAAATAAACGAAATATACTTTATGGTTGCAGTTTAGTAGCATAGCACACTATGTAAAACCATTACTGAGTGCAGGTATATATTATATAATATATTTCAGTCAAGCTAACTACAGGAGACAAGAGAAGTAAAGAGATCTTATTTTTCTTCAGTGATGTATGACAAAAGTGTGAACATAGTGAAGATAATGTTCTTTTGTATCTAGCCTGGTTACTGATTCTTGATTTCATAAGTGCCCCACAGTGCAAGTACCTAAAGCATCAGAAAGTATAACTAGTCCCTCAGTTGTTATAAACCTACAGGCTTTTTTTAAATGCACTGAATGGACTGAAACTGTTTTTTATATCTACATATTCCTGATGGTGTTCAAACAGTATTTTTGTATCAAATCACTTCAAAAGGAACAAGATGAATCCACTTGACAGATGTTAATAACTTCAGGTTGACTGAAAGGTGAAAACTAAAGTCACAGTTTAATAATTCCATTATCAACCCTTCATACTACTTCATATCGCTTCCTCTCATTGACCCTGATGAACCTTTCCTGTCATTCTCTGCCTCACTCACATTGGAGACAAAAATCTAGATGGAATGTGAAAAGACATCCTGTTTTTGACTGTGCAGCAGCGGTGACTGATGCGAGCATTAAGGACACAGTGAAAGAGTAATAGGTGGTGTAGCAGTTCCTATGAGTTTGCTGATAATGTAGCAACCAATAATTATGACTTTAAACTCAATGACATTAAGCAAGGATTAAATGCCATAAATGCCATTTATTTTTTCATTTATTGAGGTGAATTTCGATGGAAAACAGTGACTTTGCCACAAACTATATTTAACTCTATTGACACCATGTCTGTCGTGTTAATGTGCTCATTACTGAGCATTTTTTAAAACCCTTTATTGCACACGGATCCTAACAGTTCACATTTTGTGAATACGTTGTGATATGTCTTGTGTCTCTTTTTTATTCAGGGATTTGAAGGGCTCCAGCTATGTTTTGTTTCAGATAAACATGTTATAAGAAGTAAATATCTGAAGCTGAGATGCTGGCTGAATGCGCATAGCGTAATCTCCTTCTAGATCTTGGCACACAGGCAGGTGGAGTGTGCACAAGGGAACGGGAAAACATCAGGCATGTTGTTATTCTCACATGTCAATTGTCTAATGTTCCTTTCCCATGCGCCTTTGCACAGCTTCCTGCTTTATTCACCTGCTTGCTTTAATAATTACCTTGTTCTAATAGGCATGCAGGCATTCTTCCTGTTAGACCGACTGTGGAATGCTCCTTTTCTCCACAACACATGTCTGAGAAATGTGAAATCACATATAAATTACAAGTAGGAAAAAACAAACAGAATTAACTCAATGACGGGGTTACTGCCATTCTTTCTTTCTTTTTATTCTTTCTTTTCTATACTTTGAGAGTCTGTACATTTATATGTGATGCTCAACATGTCTTGAACAAACCTTGAGTTAAATATTTGTTATATGCAACTGATTTTTAAGTAACAGGTTGTGTAAGGCCTTAACCCAAAACCTTAACCATAACATAACCCTGATGATATTTAATTGTGCTTCACGAGATAATTTGTTAACAAATATTGTTAGGTCATCTAAATTGGCTTGCAAAATCAGTGTGTAACCTTTTAGTAAATTCTTAATTTTAATAATATTTATATATTTGCACTGATTATTAGAGAAAATTATTTAGAAGTAGATCTATTGCCCAAAAATTTGAATTGTTGTGCTCAGCTGGTTTAGAACAATCTTGGAGGCTCCTGTCCTGCACATTTAAGTGTCTTCTCTGTTTTAACATGCCCAACGTGCAATGTTGTAAATTAGCTGATTAGTTGGATCAGATGTGCTGTGAGCAGTGACCATGCTAAAATGTACAGAGCAGGGGTTCTCCAGCACTAGAGCTGGGAAATACTAGTTTAGAACATTTGCAGGGGCTCTTTGTAGTTCACATACACTTTAGTTATAAAAAGCATTATTTATTTTTATGTATCCAGAAACTCTTATTAGTGAATTCAGCCACTTTAAGGTGAGACAGTTCCTGTCTCTGTCATTCAGTTAAACACAAATAGCTTCCTCCAATACCTTTAGGGTGAGTTTGGGGGGGTGGTTCTCATGGCTGAATGTACTCAAAACTCCACACTAATAGATAGATAGATAGATAGATAGATAGATACTTTATTAATTCTGAGGGAAATTTTTTACATTTTTTTCAATGTTGCCACATCTAGTGCAAAGCCTTTCCAGAAGTGTAGAGGCTGTTATGGTTGTAAATCGGGGTGAACTCCCTACATTTTTTAACATATAGAGCTGGTTTCATGAACACTGCAATGTCTAGTATATACTGCAATGCTAGTGGTGTTTAACCATTACAAATCATATTTAGTCTAGACATAGGCTGGGAAACTGTCCTGTAGTGTATTTTGTCATTGTAAAGTATAAAATAACTTGTTCAGTTTAGACTGATTAAACTATGACAAAAATTAAAAACAGAATAAAGAATAATAATTACAAACAATTTATTTAATAACCCATGCAAAATAGTATGT
>JBBPDA010000009.1:15783352-15793402 GCA_037974385.1 Arnoldichthys spilopterus | reverse complement strand
CCCTGCGATGGGTTGGCCTCCTGTCCTGGGTGTACCCCGCCTTAGGCCCGCAGTCAGCTGGGATTGGCTCCAGCTTTGGAACAAGCGGTTGAAAATGGATGGATGGATGGATATATATATAATAAAAAAAACTAGCATGCAGCTCCTAAAGCACGGAAATAAACCAACCAGTCAGCCGAACTAAACGGAAGAAGACTGAAAAAGGGACTGGGGCAGGTGAGACCAAGTAGGAAACATGGGCTGTGCTCCAGCAGGGTAAAAGGGATGTGGTCTAACAGGGTACTTGTGCCATGACAGAGCACTAAAGTCTCTGGCAGCTGCCATCTTAAATGTCCACAAAGCCTTTTGCTTAATCATACTGATGTCTGCGATTGCGGCCAAAGATCTTTAAGCAGGGGAAGACACAGGAGCCACCTTGCCCTCTAAAGCAGCAGAGGACTCCTGAATTGAGGTACACCCTGGAACCCACAGCAGAGATGCACCCTGGAACAGCAGGAGACAATCCAGGCAGGCTGTTCTCCAGGACAACAGGGGGTGCTGAAGTTGAAGTGATCTATGAGGCAGTGACAAGATGTCTGAGGTCTGAGTCTGAGGAACAGCAGTAAGTGCCAAGCTGTTCCACTGAACAGCAGGCAGTTCCAGAGAACAGCTGCTTCGTTGAGCAGCTAGTGGCGCTGGCAACAAGCTTCTCCCCAGAGAAGCAGGCAGCTCTGGTCCCTTAAGTAGCGAGCAGTACTGAAGAGCTGCTTTCCTGAGTAGCAGGTGGCACCGAAAGCGTTCAGTGAGCAGTGAGCTGCTTTCCGTGAAGCAGAGGGTGCTGGAGATAAGATGCTCCCTTGGAAACTAGCTATTTTCACTGGGTTGGTCAGCCATCTCCTTGGACTTGCTGGGCTTCTGTCAGGTATTGTGGATTGAAGGAAGTAAGCGCAAGCTTTACTGAACATGAGGATTGTTTGTCTAATCCAAAATACAAACACTAGAGCTAAACATAAGCAAGTATGAACAACCATTTATATTTTATCTTTGTCTACTGTATATGCTGTATTCTACTTTAACACAGTTGTAGCTTCACATGCAACAAATAAATAATTTACTAAAGGAGCAGGAGAGAGAGAAAGAAAGAGACAGAAAGAGAGAGAGAGAGAGAGAGAGAGAGAGAGAGAGAGAGAGAGAGAGAGAGAGAGAGAGATTAAAAGGGAGGGAGGTTAAATCTAGAACAGAGGTCACCAATAAAGCTCCTGCTGATCTACTTTTCTGGTTTGGTTATAGCTGTGATCAACCACACTTGTTCCAACTTCTCAGTGTTTTTGTTCTGGGGGCATTTATTAGCTGGGGAGTTTTATTTTTATCCAGCTTTTATAGTCCAGAATTTCAGATTGGAAAATTTGGCAGGAATGTAGCGCTCCAGGAGGGGAGTTAGAGTCCACTCATAAACAGCCTTTACTCGATGATGCAATCTGTTAAGATCTCTTTGTGAAACAATGCACATTTCTGAGCTTTTCAACCCAACCAAGTTTTAGCTTTTTAGGTGTGAACTGTAACATCTTAGGGGCAGACGAGCAGGACACTTTGTTTCAGTCTTGGTGAAGTCTGTCTTTTGCAGATTTCCTCAACCACAAGAAATGTGACAATCCTTCCAGAATCAGACCAGTGTTTCTTCTGCTCAGCCCTCCTTCATCAAAACAACATAAGGGACCAGGAATATGTGGAAAGACTCCATTGCATTGGTTTGATATTGGTTTTATTAAGATATCACGTTACAGGCTAGGTGCTCATCAGTGTTGCAGGCTTCAGATATCTTCACTACATGGAACATTTCAGTCCTAAAATTTGATTGGCAGAGTCTGAAATCTTTAGGAAATTCTTGATGTATGCACATCATTGCTTTTATTAAAACAACATACTTCTAACCAACAAGCATTTCCCCTCTTGGGAGTTCATAGATATATAACCAAACAGTGACAGGCTGATCTCACAGAACTGCAGTACAGCTCTTTTGTACTCAGAGCCATTACACTATTTAACTCTTCCCATTAGAGGTGGGGTGGGGAGAAACTTGGGACCTGATGATACTTTTTCCGCTTTCTTATGTACAACTCAGTTACTGCTTCATACGCTCAATAACTTAGATAAGCCATATTAGGTTTACACTACATTTTATTTAGTCACTTAGGGCAAGAACACCTTGGTTCCTCATTTTATGTGCCACCTGTCACTTTAGTATTGGTGAATTCGGCCTGGTGAGTTCGACACTCAGGTTAAGGGCCCCTAAACTTCAGGACCCTTGACACCTCACAAACTGAGATAATTTTAGATTACACGTCTCCATGCTTCTGCGTTTAACCTCCAATCAAGGTCCGACTTTTCAGCGCTAAGAGCCCTATGACGATCCCACTTATATGGGAAGCTTTCTCCACCCGAGACACCTCTCTCTCTCTCTCTGTTAAATAAAAAACTGTGAAACTCTGACCTCTCCTTGAAGACACGTTGACACTCACTAACATCAGAATTAATATTATTACACAATTCCTTTTGTGAATTTGTATAGTTGCTTTTTCACAGACTGCACCTACGTAATGTTATTTGTACTGTCTAATTGCTTAGTCTAGGGTCTGTACAGTATAGTGGTTATACAGCTACGTATCTGTAGAGTGGGTGCTTACATTGTCGTGTGTATACTGTGGCTAGTGGTACAAAAAATTCCCTCAGGATCAATAAAGTGTGTCTGTCTGGATAAAAGAGGGCTGCAGCTGTCACAATGAAAAAAATAATTGATGTGCCTACGTACAAATGAGAGAAGTTTAACAATTGAAATGTCTACAGTAAGCACATCCTGTGCAGTATCATCTACTGTACTTTTTGCAACCTTTGCTAAGCTGCTTTTATATTCAAGTCTATTCAGATTCCAAATTGGTTTGAGAAGAGAACTGTAGTATCTGACTGATTTTCTGTACAC
Source organism: Arnoldichthys spilopterus (assembly GCA_037974385.1). Classification (NCBI taxonomy): domain Eukaryota; kingdom Metazoa; phylum Chordata; class Actinopteri; order Characiformes; family Lepidarchidae; genus Arnoldichthys; species Arnoldichthys spilopterus. The sequence goes on along the minus strand of JBBPDA010000009.1, from coordinate 15,790,446 downwards.
ACATTCTTCATTCACACGTTAACAATCAATATAGCTCTAACAACAGGCATTTTGTTCTTCATTGCTGTTCACACACGGATCCCTGATTTAACAATGGTCAGTGTAGCATATATACAGAGAGAAGAGTAGTGACAGGGCTGGAAAGACATAGCAGCAAAACATCTACTTCCACTGATCAATTATATCAATGAGTGGCCAGAAGAACCAAGCAGGTAATGGACAAAAGAGCTCAAAACCAGACTCTCTTTTACAAATATAGACACCTGGCAACCCTATTTAGCCATCCTTGAGTATCATGCAGACACAGAAGGTGTAGAAGCTTTTTCCTATGTTTAACAAAGCAAACAAATCAGCTAGACCTACTAAACTAGCTTGCTGGATGTAGGGGGCGTGGGGAACCCTACACAAAAACTCACAAAAACAGAATTTGGTATCAATGGCCTAAGTGACTAAAAACATTGTGCTGTGAGTGGATTGTTGCGGATCCCTGATTATTCTGATGGAATACACACAAACATTTGTTAAATATATTGATTGACCACAACTAGACAAAAACTGGCCAAAGGAGTTCAGTTCACTGTGAAATCACATTAAAAGGTATAGGCATGCAGTCCACACACTTGGCACAACTCCAGCTAATTCCACCATTATCACAATCATACCAAATGCCAGTGGCGAGGGAGCCGCCGTTTAGGCATTTGATCCTTCCTCCTCTGTAGCATGCCTCAGTACCCTCCTCTCTTAAGAGCCTTATTTATCTTTAATTATGACCTCCCGTAGCCTCCCTGCTTGTCTCTGCACATTCAATCCTGTTCTGCTCACTGTATGCCGTCGAACAGCCTAATCATCCCCTCATCCTCCCTCTCACGGCACCACAGCACAGCCTTTTAAAAATAGACGGCACCATGCGACATGCTGGGATGCAGTCTTCATCAGTGTGATGCGAGGTAAAGTTAGCTTCGTGCAGCTCTACCCAACCACACATACAAGATTAAAGAGTGCGGAGTCGTTTCTCACTTTAAACCATTCACTGAACATGCAGAGAGAACGCAGGGTAACAATGAGGACTATGACTGAGGACTTATGCCACCTGTGCTGTTGCATAATGTGCGAGACAGACACTGAGAGGTCAAACAACAGCTCTGATATTCTGGCAAAGAATCTCACATCCCGCTTCCCAAAGGAGAACATCTCCACAGCTATTTAGAACCGCAGCCAGCTCAGTGTATCTTCATCCAAAAGGGAGCCTTTCATTCCTGTCTGAAAATGCCACGCGTCCAAAGTACACCACAACATGATGGAGGCTCTATTCACTCTGAGAATAAAGACCAAACACCATTAAAGGAATCAAGTTGGGTAACAAAAAAGAAAATATGTTTTTTTGTAATATTTTCTGCACACTGGGTAAAAACTACAACTTGCTACAACAACAAAAATGACATATCTTCCTAATTTTGCATATCCTACTTGATTTTCTTCATGCTTCATCCATGACGATTTGCTAATTTCATACAGTAAAATATATTCTCAACATCTCCATTTATTGCTGCTTTTATTCCATTGGGAGGCACAACCTGCCCTTACATTCTCAACACTGAATGATGAGGGACTAATACAACTGATGCACAATTATTTACAATAAAATGTAAATAAAAACATTTTTTGCTTCAATAAACTTTTCTTACATAAAAATATATTCTTGTTGCAGTACTTGTACAGTGAGATGAAAGAAATGACCCAATGCATGTTAGAGAATTTAAGCTCAGCAGCACCTTGTGCACTCAGTAATGTCAGTTCACAGCCTCCTGGTTTCATGCTTTACAGAAAGTAATGTAAACTCAGTACATTTACACTTTACGAGTGGCTATAAACCACATGCTGCATATTGTGAAACTTGATAAATCTGTTCAGCTTCTCTTAAGCCCACTGGTCAATGTTTATCACACCAGATTTTTAGTCGATATTAGACAAAAACATTTAATCCAAACCATTTATTACTGACTATAGAGAGAGGACACAGTATTGTTTAAAAATGCAATATATCTTTCCTTTATGTTAAGTGCTGCTTGTTGCATTAGATTTCTGTCTTTTAACCCTGAAAACTAAAGAGGCTTTAAGATAAGTTTATGAATGTATTACTACTGTTGTCCTAGAAAACATACAGTATTTGTGGAATGTCAATATCGTACAGTATACAGACTGCTGATTCAATTCCTCCGAAACAAAAGCACAAGACTGACTCTGACCCACAGAAAGGTGTTACAGGTGCATTTCCAGAGAGAAGTAAATGAAGAGTGATGATCATAAGGAAATCTGATTAAAAACAAACAAGTTCAATAATTCCTTGTGCACCTTTATTGGTTCAGAAATTAGGTATCTGTGACAAATTCGGAAGGCTTTTTATCCAACCAACCCCACAGCTGTTGACCAACTTCATCATCACCCTGTCCAGTTTTTTTATTCAAGTCTTCAGAACGTAACAGAAAATTACTAAACAAGAGTGTAAAGAATAAAAATTGCAATATTTTTTTTTCAAAAACTAAAGTAAACAAAACATAAAACATTTTTTCCATATTTTCACATGGCAATAAATATGAACCATACATTTCCTAACTGTACAGACATAATTTCATTTCTTTTTTCTATATAAAAAAATATGACTTCAGTGCAATTTCTTTGCAAAACTCTCTGCGCCACTCTTTCAGCTCTATCTTCAGTATAAACAGCTTTTTCTTTTACCCTGACTTGAGGAAAAAAAACTATGCTTCCTAATTTTGCAAACACAAACTCCACCAAATGACAAAATTATATATTAATAAAAGAATTCACAGCCTTTCATCTTCGTCTGCACTTCAAGCAATAAATTCTGACAGAAAAGGCACACGTAACTATACTTTGAGTAATACTGAACAAGGGACAATATATTGGAATTACTCTTGGTTTAAGTTTTCACCTTGGTCATTTATAAATTTATTCATAATCATAGTTAAATTGAACAATTATTGTAACATATACATATTCAAATAGATACATTAAGGTTGATTGTAATGTCAGTAATGATACAAGTTGGAGAGAAGTGATAGATTTACAGAAAATTTGTTTTGTCAAAAAAAAGTGCATCTTATTACAATCTTGAATATTGCAAAAACAAACATTTACCAAGTTACCAACAGTATTGAAAATTTGTATAAAAAACAATAGCATTACAAAACAAAAGGAACAATAATAATAGTTATTATTATAATAATAGCATTTTGACATTAAGCACAAAGGCTGTTAAGTGCTGTCCAGGTTGCTTTCCTGGCTCTGACCTGGGCAGGCAGATTTTTCCCCTGCAGTCCCCTCTGTCATTGATTCCAGCTCTGAATGCTGTTTAGTTCTGTGTGAAGAGGCTTTTTTCTCCTTCTCAGCAAAGCTAGGGGTCCTCTTGGTACCTTTACTGTTATCTTGGCCCACTTCTTGAGATGTCTGAGGGACAGTGGTGCGAGTCTTGGAGGGCCGTGAGCTGCCATATTGCTTTCTGTCTTTTTTCCTCTGCTCCTCATTGCCATGTTGTGGAGAAGAAGATCGGGCTGATATGGAGACTTTAGCAGGATCTTTCATCTCTGATGGCCTGGCTCCCCTGTCCAGGCTCTGCCCCTCGCTAATTACCAGAGTGCTTTGCTGGCTTGTTTCAAGGTGTGAACTCCACCTGCCCAGGGAGAAAGGAATATCCTCTTTGGGAGAGGTGGGGGAGGGGATGGAGGATAAACCTCGTTCCAGTTTAGGACAAGTTCTGGGTCTAAGTTGAACCATCTGAATTCCTCCGATAGGGATCATATGGTAAGGCATGCGGGCCTGGTCCTGGGAGTGCAAGGGGAGGTGGCTAAACATGGGGTCTATAGTTCGTGGCGTGACTGGGAGGTGGGGTGAAGAATCAGTGAGAGAGAAGCGCAGGGCTGGTGGAAATAGGTTAGGATATGCAGGACTTAAGCAGTGTGTGGTCGGTGGAGCACTAGGAGTACCAGGCCTCTCCTGCAGGGGGAGACATGGTAATACAATGACTCTTGAAAGCACAGCTTTTGTTTTTCACCATCAAAATGAGCACATTTACCTCAGGTACATTCTGTCCAAAATGTCCACATGTCTAAAAGGGTGTCTTTAAATGATAGGGAAAAAAATATTTGTTCAAAATGAGTTAATCTTAAAAAAAAAATTCTCATTCATATCATATCATTTCTATTGGCCCATTCAGTAGGTATTTGGATACATATTGCATAAGTATTTCTTTCAAAATCTGAGCCACAAACAGCATCAGATTAAAAAAGCTATTAGCAACCAGAGACTTACCTGCTGGCTCTCTTGGGCCGGAGTGCTGTCCCAGTGGAACTGTCCAGGAGAGCTGTGAGGTCTGTGCTGAGGTTTGAGTGGCGATGGTGAGTGGTGAGCTCTGGAGCTCCTGTACCGGGCTGGGGACAATGGCCGGAGGGGAGAGAGAGCCCTGAGAGGAGACACTGTGATAGGAGAGGGGCCTCTTTCTGGGGAGGGAGAGATATGTCGACTGGGCGAGGACAGTTCCAACCTAGGAGACAGACTCCGGAGTGGCGACCCTTCACTTCCAGGGGAGAAGGCTCTGGGAGAAAGCTTCCAGCCCTTACGGGAAAACAACCCCCTCTTTCTGCCCGGTGATGTGGTACGCCCACTGCTCCACACATGGGAAGAAGAGGGGTCCTCTCTCTCTGGAGCGGTGATGGTGGACAGGTCAGCTTGCGAGCCCTGACCACTGTCTGAGTGACGAGTGTCGGTAGAGCAGGACGATGGAGGTTCATCATGTGAGGAGAACTCCTCCTCTTCCTCCTCATTGTCATCATCTTCATCATCACCTTCAGACTCTTCAGCATCAGAGAACTGGTGCTCCTCCTGATCCTCTGATTCACACACTTGCTCCTCACTGGTTCCTGGTGAAAGGGAAGCAATTGCGGTCAACTTTCTCATGACTGCATGTTCTAATCTTGTATACATATGAACTTAAGAAAATAAAACAGGACATTAATACTGAACCAGACATGCACACTCCATTTCATTCATGGCCACCACTGGCCCTCTACCTGATTCCTATCTGAGTGTTCAGGAACCCTTTAGCAGTCTTTATTGACTTTATCAGAGGCCTAATTCCCAGTCATTTATCAATATGGGGACAATAACTATAGGGAAAACACTAATAAAGTGAGATAAATGTGTGTTAACCTTTATGAGTCAAGAAGATGTTATAAAAAAATATCTACATGCCTGAAACATGCCCCCTATCCAATATTAGGACAATTATTAAGAGAATAAAAAAACTGAAGCTGTACTTAAACTTATTGATGAGGATGCATGTTTACTCTGCTCTTACAGGATACAAAAAAATTCTCCAAGGATCACTGAGATTTGCAGAAAATGTTAACAAACCTTTAAAAGAAACAAATGTCACATGTTAACCAAAAAACTATTTGGAATGTATGTCAGAGGAACCCTTTATTTAATCTAACATCAAGCAAATAGTGCTCTCTAGATGCTACTGGAACTCTTGACTGGGACAAGGTTTTATGGTCATCATATGAAACAAAAATAGATTTTGTAGTAAATCCTGAAGGTGGGTTTGCATTAGGAGAAGAGTTATAAGAGAAGTATATACAGAAAAGAACCTTAGGCTCACCAAAGGCCCTGGGAACCTTAGGCTCACCAAAGGCCCTGGGAACCTTAGGCTAACAGAGTTAATCCATGAATTATTAGATTTTAAATGAAAAATGCAGACTCTTCCAAAAAGGTAAACCTGTGTTAAGGATGGCCCTTCCAGCAGGTCAGTGATACAAATACACAAAAGTGTGACCACAAAATCAAACCTTTGACATGGCCATCCCAGTTCCCTGATCTAACCCCCACTGAAAACCTGTGGGTTGAGTTGAAGAGATTAGTCTAACCTAGAGGACCAAGGAACATAGAATATCTGGACAAAATATTAAGTAATTGTCTCAGAAATCTTAGACAGCTATTATGCCATTATAGGCAAAGACTCATTGCTGTTATGTTGGCAGTTAGTGTTTACTAGTGTTTAGTGTTAAATGAGCATCCACTAAAGACCATTTTTGCCATACATCACAAGAGATTTGTTAATCAATTTTAAAAGCACATTTTGCAAGTCTACAAAGAATTGAGGTCTTTAACCACCTACATTGCATCATAAAATGAAAAGCTTCAGGAAACTCAGAGAGATTTCAGTCCTTGTAGGGCAGGGCCAGAAACCCTTGATAAATGTGTGAGCTTCAAGCCCTAATTAGGCATTGCATAAAAAACAATCATGTTACTGTGATAAATGTAGCAACACAGGCTTAGGTGTATTTCAGAAATCCATTTTTTTGGGAAATACCAACTCTATGCAAAAGACAAAAGAGACCATTCAGACTCTGAGTAAAACATGCAAAACCCATCATCTGTTATTGTACTGTGGTAGTTATTTCAGCAAGACAATGCCAGGCCTCATTCTGCACACAATACAACACCATGGCTACGTAGACAGAGTGCGGAGTACATGCTTGACTGGCCTCCCAGCAGTCCAGATCTTCTATTCCAAATGTATGGAACTTCATAAAGAGGAGAATCAGACAGTAGTGACCATGGACTGAAGTCAAGCCTGGCCAAACACTTCACTTGCAAAATGACAACAAGTAATTGTTGCAGACCATTAGTCATTCACAAACAATTAGTCTTTTCTTAATCGATTAAACAACAGCCATGGGGAAAAAGTTTGAAAATAATGTGAGGCCATCTTTTCAAAGTTAAAGATTACATGCATTTGAATCTTTTAAAAGGATAATGATACTAAGCAGAATACTGGCAAATCCATCAAGGAATGAGCCCCACTTATGAACCCCACTGAAATGTAGTTTGGTATTTGAAAAGGGTCGTACATGCACTTACACACCTGAAACTCAACTGAAGGATTCTTGCATAGAAGAGTGGTTTAAAATTTCATCAAGATGACATCAGAGACTGTAGGTTGGTGAATTCGGACACTCAGCTTTAAAACTCTAAGACTATTTGACCAAACTTTAGGTCATCTTGACCGCCTTCAA
>JBBPDA010000009.1:15766904-15783289 GCA_037974385.1 Arnoldichthys spilopterus | reverse complement strand
AAATAAAACTTTTAAAATTACTTTACGGTGTAATTCAGACCTCTCCTTGAAGACACGTCGACACTCGCCAACATCAAGGTGAACAAATAAATTGTAATGAAATAAATAGATTGTCAATGTTATTCCTTTACCTGTAAGTGGTGTTAATGCTATGGCTGATCAGTGTTCTTATTTTTTTTACATGTATATGGCTCACTATGTAATACTCAAGCAAACATTCTATTATAATTAAGTCGTGCCTCCTACATTCACAAACTATATTTAAAGCCTGCTGAATGGAGTGTGCTTGAATGAAGTGTCCTTGGTGCTCTTTGGTCTGTTAAGGAGAAAGAGATGGGTGGCTTTCATTCCCAGCTCTATATACAGAGCACAACCTGAAATTGGATGCCAGATCAGAATGTTTCTTTTAAGCAGAGCAGTCCATTTCCTTTGGCCTTCACAAAGCTGAGAGCAATGCACATGGTGCATGGGTGCCTGAAAAAGCACTCAAACATTTATGAATGTCTACTGCGCATTCTTGATTCCCAAGGTAAAAAAGGCCAAAAGTATTGAATGATGAAATAACAGTTACATAAATGTATCTATGTAATCATTCAGCTCCAGTTCCTCTGATAGATGAAAATGGATAATTTCTCTAATACATAAACTCTGCAGTCCTGCAGTGTTCATTATATTAGGTTGACTCTTCCTTCGACCACACCTCTGTCCACACAGTTCATCATTTTGAGCTAACTGGGCAAAAAAAAAATAAACAGTTGCATGCATATTTTTTTTGGAATACTTGGATGTATGTCACCTTGCCAGAAAACTATTACTTCTGTCAGGAATAGATTACATTGCACTCCGGAGAGCTCCTCCACAAACTGGGTGCACATTTCAGGCAGAGTTTGTTTTTCAGCCCGTCTCAATTTGAGAACTAGCATTGAGGTCTGGTGATTTTCCTGCTCAATCAAAAGGTCTCAGTGCTCAATTCTGTAAGTTGAAGCAACCACACTCAGACTCCCTAAATATATGTCAGTGAATTAATGCATCTTCGCATCTTACCTGCTTCTTCAGCCTCTAGCTCATCTATGGATGATTCAGACACACCAATCTCCTGGCATTTCTTACCATGCGCCTTTGACTTCATATGTTTAGTGAGATTCCCTAGCAGGAAGCAAATCAACAGAGCTGCAGTTAAACATATTACAGCAGTTTGTAAGAAGAAACACTCAGTACTGGTACTTGCTACAAACTACGCTGAGCTCAAAATAACACTCACCTTTGGTTTTGAAGGCAAAGTTGCAGTGCTTACAGACATATGGGCGGATGTCTGTGTGAGTGCGAATGTGCTTTTTCAGCATACTGGGCTTTTTGCAACGAATTCCGCACTCACCGCACACATACTTCCCCCTTCCTCTCCCCCTCACATATACGTACTCCTCATTTGACTTATACCTGGAGAGAGAGACATCAACAGACAAAAAGAGAGAGAGCATAGTAATATAGTGTAAAAAATAATACATCAGCGCTCATTGACAAGATCTCTGCACTGTTTCATTTTTCCACAAACACATCAATACCCTACTTTCACTATCCAACTGCCAATAAGAGGAAAATCCATGCTTTGTTCAGGGTGTGGATAATCATGCCAATAAAAACAGTAGTTAAAAAAGAAAGTCTAGTTTTAGCCAGTAGCACAAATATATAATATATATAAACTGTACAGTGTTTGACCTAAAATATAAAATATATGCCACAACCATCTTTTTATCATAAATATCCCATAGCGCGTTGAAAACTGTATGTTTAGTTGAACAAAAATGACACATGCATTGGTAAAAACACCAATCATGGTTCATTTATATACTAGGTGTAGCCTATCCTCACATTGTCCTGTCAATCGTTCCATATGGGTTAAAACCACATCCTGTTCCTGACTGGTAGGTTCTGATCATCTACTTCCTGTTAAAGCTGTCCTTTGATGTGCAGTGCCATCTCCTTTATTGTTTGCATGTGTATACTTTTATATTTTGATTGCATTTGTGGGCCTAACATTTTACCTGTTTTTGAAAATGATTTTTTTATAATAGCACATACTATTACCATGATTGGAAAGTAGGAAGTTCGGGCCCATTTAAATTGATATTCTTTTTCTCCTGGTTATCACTAGTTAGGGAGTAGGAAGGGAGGAAGCTTTTTGTTCTTTATTTTACTTTGGGTTCAATTAAAGAAAGGTGTTTTCTCTCACTTAAGCCAGTTGTGTGTATGTTTACTTTGGCTTTGTTGGCTCTGTAAATTTAATTCCTCTCTTCAATAACGAAGGGAACAAGGAATGAAACAGCGCTCACCTCTTTTTCAGTAATGCTTAACCCTAGACTAGGTTGAAACACATTCTAGGGTTACAGTACATTTCAGTTTTTTTACACTATGCATGCCTGTATTATGTTTAAAATATATTTAGCTTGTATTTCTTGTAAGTCTGCTAAAATAGTCTCAAGATTTTTTTATAAATTAAGGTTTGAACTGGTACTAAAATACCTTGAGACCAAGGCTCATATTATAAAGAAAACAATACCTTTATCATAAGAAAGAAAACATATGTTGCCACAAATCCATGAATTAGCTTTCTTTGTTACAGCTTGGAATGAAAACATTCCTATACAAACATCAAACCTCATTATACAAACAGTACTCAAGTATTTATGGAAAGAGCAGCACGCCTGTATTATTGAATGAGGTCACGGTGACAAAAAAATTGGAAGAGAACAGTACCAAGTGGAGTGCGCACTATGTATGTATGCACCTGTGTGCAAGAAAGACCTTGAGCAAGAGAAACAGAGAATAAGAAAGATAACGATTGGGAGCATGTTTAAAAAAATACAGACTTTACATATCAGAGTGAGAGTGAGTGAGAGTAAGTAGGGAAAACTGAGAAGAGATGCTGAGATAAGCAGACACTGATAGATGTAAGAAACGCTGAAGAGGAAATGGAGTGAAAGAGAAAGAACACAAAGAGAGACTGATGTGATTAGGGAGTGTGTGGGTGTATGACTGAAAAATAGTATAAGCAAAATGGAGGCTGTGAGAGAGACAAAGAGAGGCTGCAGGCTAATGTTGTTGCCTCTGTTAGCACTCAAACAATATTTCAGACCTGCCATTAGCAGACCAGTGTGAGAGCTAATGAATGCTAAGGCTTTGTACTTTGCCATCAACAAATCCTCAGTTCATCTGCGCCAGATAATCTTGCCAATAAGTACAGCAGAAACCTTTCATTCCATAAACCCATCCATCCATCCATCCATCCATCCATCCATCCACCCACCCATCCATCCATCCATCCAGCCATTCATCCACCCACCCACATCCCCATTTACCTCTCTGTTAATTCTTTCATTCACACATCTCTTTGCCCATTCATCTATCCATACTTTTAGCCATTTCACACATTTATCTATCTATTGATCCGTTAATTAATCTGTTCACTCATCAATCCACTGATTTGTTCATCTATCCATACATCAGTCTATTTATCCATTCACTAATCTTCTGCCATCCATCCAACCATCCATTCACTTATCTGTTCCTTCATCCATCCATCCATCTATCCATCCATCAATCCATCTATATTAATTTAAATACAGATTTAGAGTTAAACTGGACAGAAATAAGTAAAGTGAGGAATAAATGTGTCATTGTTCACACTTGCAGTCTACTACTAATTACAACTATTTGTACTCAAGAATCTATATGTAATCATTTATTTAATGCTAATCCTTACTACAAGATTAATTAAAATCATTAATCTTTGTGTACTCCTTCAAAAACATATTGGGTATATAAGAGTATTTTTTATTGCATTATTTAGTTAAATAAAAAATCTTTTTATTTCTCCTAGTCTCAGGTAACACTATTTCCATGGGGTGTAAATATGAGATTACACAAATGAAAAAAACGCTTTGTCATCTACCAACAAGGGTAAAATCAAATACTTGTCAATTTGAACAAAACAGAAGGTTATAGTGTTGATCAGATTAGAAGATTGTTATTAAAAATAGTAGTCCGTTGACATTATGAAATAAATGTTTTGCTACGGTATAGTGTGAATGGTGCATTTTGTTCTTGCCGAGATTCTTATTTTATCTCAAGTTGGATGAAGCAACTTTTCCCCTTTGTCTTGATATGTCATACACAATTTGAAAAAGTCTAAAAGAGACTGGTATAAGAACATAAAAGTAATTGTTTTACAAGACATTTTGAGAGAATCTAAATCATCTGCACAATGAATACTGAAATCAACAATTGGATCATGATGTAATGCATTATTTATAATAACTACCTGGTCTCAATATATTAAAAAGTCTGATATTTACCCTCCCTCAAAGATGCAAATGCGGGGTAGCTCACTCTGCTTGGAGGTGGTTGCAGGCTCCTCTGCACTTTTCTCTTCTTGTTCATCCCTCTTACTCACATGCTCCTCCTTTACTGTATCAGATTTGCTGTTTGGTTTGGCACATACCTACACTCCAGATAGACACAGACCAAAAAAACACCATATGTATATAATAATCTGTAGACAAGATATTTACAGTAAAATGACAATTAAAATACTGAATATGGATGAGTATATTACAATAATGTTTACCTCTGATACCATGGGCTTTTTGCTGCTAGCAGAAACCAGCTTTTCAGTGGTCAGAGGTGGAGCTGTAGCCATGGTATATATCTCAGAGCTATACGTTTGTTTCGAACACAGTAGTGAGAGTACCATTTTTGTGGACAGACCAGGCAGATTGGGGTTATACATGCTGACACTCCAGGAGGAATATACTGATGTTTGTGGACTTCTGTGTGCAGATGGGTTGGGCTTGGTGTAATTTAGATAGCACCAGCTTACTGAAGTGGTGGTGTGGAGACTGGGGTATAAGGGGTCTCTGGATCTCTCTGTAATCTCAACCACTGATGCAGATTTGTGGCCCTCTTCCTCCCTTTCCTCTTTTTTAAATGGTTCATTTTCCACTTGGGCAGTCTCCAGCTTGCTCGCAACAGGTTCCGATAATTCTTCGGATTTCTTCACTTTTTTCTCTTGTTCTTTCCTCCACTCTGATCCTATTATCAGCCTCTCCTTGTCTGTTGCTTGACTCTCTTCCAGAGATTTCTCATCAATTTTATTATCTACAACACTCCTTTTTTCTTCTTCATATTCTTCCTCTTCTTCTGGTTCATCTTCTTCCTCTTTAACTCGTTTCTGCTGTCTTTGTGCTTCTAAGGTGAGTTCTAGACTACCTGCAGGGGAAAGCATTCTTTTATTTCCTCCAGCAACAAGTGGTCCTGAGGTTTCATCAGATGTGCCTTCTGCTCCAAACCCAAGAGGCAGTGACATAGGTATGCAGGTCTTGAGGTCAGGTGTGGGAAGCCTAAGGTAGGATCGTTGAAACTTGCTTCCCTCTAGCTTTCCCATGATGACCATGGCTGTACAGCAAATTGGCTGCTGAGACCGTGTTGTTGCTAAAATTTGTGAGATGGTTGTGTACATGGCACTAGCGTAAGTAGGAATATGAGTCTGTAAGCGCACGGGCACCACGAGTGAGACCACTGGTGTAAGCTGCTCAAGACATGTAGCAATGACTGGGCGGGGCTGATGGTGGGTGACAGCTTGGTGATATGAGGAAACTGGACTATGTACAGCAGAACATGATCTAGATTCCCTTACAGGTGGGCCTGCAGGGACTCGAATGGTTAGACCACTAGTAGAGTACTGAAGAGGAAGCAAAGTTGGGAAGGGCTGAACTGGCAAGACTAGGCGCTCTGCTAAATGAAACTGTCTTGGATGAAGTGGAGATGGTACTGTATTTATGAGGGCCTGCTGAAACATACGAGTGGAAAGAACTTCAGATATTGTTGTGACAGGCAGGAATCTAGTCAGCTGCCTTGGGGAAAAAGTTTCTGGGCTTGTGAAAGGGTAACCTGTAGCTGGAAGAGGGAAAGGGGATTGGAAAAGCTGCAGAGTTTTGTCCAGAGTCTCTGGGTTAAGACTAGAAGTGTTGCTTGGTCGGTGCTCACCAACTGAGAGTGCAGGGTGTACAGCGTAGGACTGACATACAATTGGATTTCTTTGTAAACTAGAAGACGATTCTTCTTGATCAGGCTTCCCAAGGGTTGCATGCTTCATCAAGAGACATTTCCGCCTTTCCTTCCAAGAAGCTGAAGTAGGTTTTGGAGACAGGGATCCATAGTCAAATGACTTACTTCTAGTTTCCACTATCTGGGCAGGATGTGGTGGACTGGCAGGAGCCTGCTCTGAGGCAGAGCGGCGCATTTCCTTGTGAGAATGATGGTGCTGGTAAGGACCTGGTACAGTTAGCATATGGGACCCTTGGGAGCTCCATGTGCCAGGATGCATCTCAGAGTCAGTCTTACCTGATTCATCAAAAGATGCAGATCGGCTGGAGGTATGTGAAATATTACTCTCTTGGCTTGGACTGCGGGGCAGAGAGACTGATTCAAAGCTAGATTCTCCTGAAGACTGGGCTACCTCTGCCAAACGGAGACGTTTTTTCTTCGGTGGCAGCTTCTCTGCAGGAAGCTGAGCCAGACTTTGGCTACGCTGAGGCCATTGGAACTCCTCCTTCTCTAATTCTTTAGGAATACATGTACTTGCTGGAGGTGAAACCATCTCAGTGTCTGGTTCCTCTGTCACCAGGATCTCTGGCACTTGAATGTTGGGCTGTCGAACTAACCTGGATGTGGAGGTTTGTTTTGGCTCCTGTGATTGTTCATGTTCAAGTTCTGATTCCTGACTTTCTATGGACATGCTTTCCTGCTTTTCAAAAGAGCTGGTGTGCTGGATTACAGAGATTTCTTTATAAGGACCCATTTTTTCAGGCTCGGTTTGTGAAGGAAGTCCTGAGAAGCTGTCAAAATCACCTTTCGAGCCAGTCATTGATGTAGTGGGCTGGATGTTAAAGGACACAGTTGCTGGACCTGGGCTGGGAGGGTCCTCTTCAAGACTTTCTTCCTTTCTCCTCTTTCGCATAGCCATAGCCATTGCCTTGAACTTATAGTGCATCATTTGTGGCCGATCCTCTCGTACAGCGCTACCTTCCTTCTCATTCTGATGCTTGTGTGAAAGCTTATTTATGCAGACCACTCTGTGAGCTGCAAAAATGTCCTGTTTCTTCATGAGAGTTCCACACATTTCACACTTCCACCCTGATTTGGTCAGAGATTTGGAAGCAGACGAACCAGCTTCTGATACAAGGTCTGCTCCAATTGGCATCTCAATTGCAGGTTGGCGTCTTAACATTCGATGATGATGGCCAACCCTCATCTCAGCTGCTGTTGCCTGCTGTTCATCGAAAGATTGACTGAGGCGAAAGCTATGTGATGATGTGCTAGCTGGATCATCTTGGCTGCCAGAGGAAGGCACTGACTGACTTCTCAGAAGAACAGCACTGGGACATTGGTCAGCAAGTGTGTCTTCTACTAAATGGAAATGCTGCCTTTCAGCAGCAAAAGTACTAAGACCAGTCTGTCCTGCACTGCCACTAGGGTTTACTCCCTTTGGATCAAAAGCACAAGGATCTTTGGGTAAAGAAAACTTAGGGGACTCAATGCTACTTCTCCTGGAGAGAGAAGAACGCCTTGGTTTGACACTGTCAATTTCACTTGTGTCAACTACAGCTTCATTTATTGTGATCAATTTTGTAATGTGCTCAATTACTTGTGTCTTAGGTACAGTGAAAGGAATGGATTTTTCCTCTTGACCGACAGATGATGATGATGACTGTGACTGATGCTGTTGTGGGATTCTTTGCTGTTGACCCAATCGCCCATACTTTCCTAAAATAATTTCAGCGTAGGATTTAGCATTGGCATTAGGAGGGCTCACTTGGGAAAGCTCAGCACTCCCATAACTAGAAAAGTAGCCAGATTCAGTGCTGCCCTTACTACCAGGACCCAGTGAGGATGACGGAGTCTCATCTGGGGAGGTCATAGGAACTCGTTTCCTCTCACTGAGTCGCATAGCTAACCTCTGTTTGACTGCTTGAGAATCCTCTGTTCTGGGTCCTTCTTCTGAGAATGACATTTCTACCTTGGAGCTTTTCCGCAGAGCTGGCCTTTCCTGAGAGGTAGATGGTCGACGACGCTGACCAGTCTCATCCTCGGAATCTGTGCTTTCTGCTTCTGTTGCTTCCTCTAGCTCATCTCCCAATGTTCCACTCTCAGCCCCACTTAAACTGTGCTCTTCACGGCTAGATGCTAGGCCAGCCTTTATCCGATGAGCATGTGACTTACGATGTTTGTACAGGTTACTTTTAGTTTTGAAAGAGAAGCCACAAGGGACACAAGGATAAGGTCTCTCTCCTGTATGGGAACGGATGTGTTTTTGGAGGACACTGGGCTTTGCACATGGCCGGCCACAGTATGTACACACATACTTCCCTGGTTTTTGGGGCTTGCGGTCCCTTCTAGATGGGGCACCTTCCTGTGATTCCTGACTGGGTTGAGATGAAGTCTTCTGAACATGAGAAACTTGGGTAGAGGAGTCATGGAGGGATGGAGCATAGCTGCCTCCAGAGGGACCCGGGACATCTGAACGTTCCCAGGAAGATTCCTGCACCTGAGACTGCTGTTGCTGCTGTCTTCTGAGCATTTCACTGTGTTTTGGCTGTCTATGTTGATGGCGGCCATGTGATCCATGGATTGGTTGTGAGGTAGCCTGTTCCTGTGGCTGAGGCAACCTACCTCTACGTGAAGTTTCAGACAGAGGCAGTTGTTGTCTACCAGACCGCTCCCCATCGGCCGGCCCTCTATGCTCTGCCTCCATAGAATGTGGGGAGGAGGCCTTATGGATTCACTGGGAATGTGTCTGTGAGCACTAGTCCTTTTAACATTATTGCCTTAGCCACAAGGCCCTAGAAACCTACCTAGGCACAGAAACATGTCAAACAAAATAGCAGAGGATTTTAAAAAATATGTACAAAACTCTCTAAAGGATTATTTCTGTTTCATGCCAAAATTCATCCTCCCTTTCCCCTGTCCAGAATTACTCTTGGCAGAGTTCATCATTGTGTCACTCCTTTGGACTGAGTTCTGGCAATGGAGCTTGGCAAAGGAAAGCACAGGATGTTTTTGAGCTACTTTCTCCACAGATAGGAGATCAAATTTTTAAGTCCTTCTGTCTCTGTTGTCCAGGTTTTCCCAAACCAGCACTTCAGTGGCCCTGTAGAAAAACAGAAACAGACTATTTAGGTATTGTTTTACCATAATTCTCACTGAATAAGAGGTTACATCCAGAATTAGCGTTAATCACTGTTTATCTCTGGCATATCTACAGCATAATTTTGGTAACTGAGCTGTAAATGCACCCTAAATAAGACGTGTTTATGCAGTACTGTTGTGAAACATATGAGCTGCACTCCACAAGACTACTGTCTAGACACAAAAAGTATCTGTTACTTACAGTATATATACACTGGATTCACTCTGTAATGCTATTGAGCTATTGATTTTATCTATTTTTAATCGGTACTACTGATTCAGCAATATTTATGTATATTTAAAGGCATGACGCATAGCCAAACAATTCCAGTGTGCATGAAGTAAATAAGTAAAACTTTTAAGTAATAATAAGTAAATATTTTAAGAGAACTGGCTGATAAATCACTGTTAAATGTTTAATGTTGGACTGGACTTGAGATTTTTTCTAAAATTGCATTCAACTTGGTGTAAAACCAGTGCTCTCAAATCTGGGAACTCGAAAGCAGAATTCTCCCACAGCAGTACAGAGACAAGACAGAGTCATTGTGAATGAAACTAAACAGGTATCTTAAATGACCTATTTCCCAAACTGTATTTGCCTGTGGAAACTAAAAAAAGGTATTGAGAAGAGCATTACTGTTTGTTCCATTAGATGCTAAAAAACTCTAAAACAAGGCTGAATGTAAGTGTTCACATGTAGTATAGGGGGATATTGCATTAATGCACCCAAGCCTCAGGTTTCTTTGAAAACACATGGCTAAACATAGGAATAAATTAACATTAAGTATGCATAATAACAGGAAAATATTAGTTATATTGCTTTTCAAATCATTTTCTACATACATATATGCTAGAAACTAGAATAACAGCAGGTTTTTACATTTGCAACCTTACTAAAGTTCTCACCAAAGCAGATCCAATTAGATACATACAACACAGACAAGCACTGAAGAAAGGACAGTTAAACACACAGCCCAATAGAGTTTTGTCCAATAGATGGTGCTGTAGATCTAAAACAATGACTCACAAAGACGTTTTAAAAGACCTGTTGGAGATGAGACACAAGGCCATTCATGTCCCATCTGACTATTATTGATTGCTCCTGATGATGGACACAAATTAGGATTCAATATGTGCATATGTATGGGTGTGTTTACACCAATGACCACGTTTAAGAGGGTTCAAACATATGCCTTTCAGCATATCGATCAAGTTCCAGGACCCAGTCTTCAATTTTCCAGTTAGTTTTTGTTTTGTATAGAGTCCTGCTAGGTAGGTTGGAGAACACTGGTAGGAGAAGAGGGAGTATTGTTTGTAAATCTGTCAAATTATTCAATGTTTGAGCAAACAGGCCTTACTGCAGTCTACCTTTATTTTAGACGGCAAGCATGTAATGTTGATGAGGCATCTACCTTATTTTCCATATGTCGACATAAAAAACATTGGAGACTTCGGCTTCATTACTTGGTGTTTGCAGAGGGAGAAGAAAGGAGTCAACGAGTTTAAAAACTCTTAAACCTCTTAAACATCTGAAATAAACTGAATGGTGCACAACAATTTAGTAAGCATCAGTACAGAGCACAGGTACACTTTGACAATTGATCACTGTTGATGACAAATGCTCTGTAATCCTTTATAAAATTACAAGGCTTAATTCTAATTTATGGAAGCAGATTTAAATGTACCAATTTTGCTGTATCCTGCAGAGCATGCCATATATTGGTGAACTGAAACAAGGATAAAGAAGCAACATTTGAATGTGTATCAATAATAGTACTTATAGGAGAAATGCCTCAAATTTCTCTTTCTCAAGTAATATTCACCTACATATGAACACACTAGTCACAGTCGGTCTGCGTTGTTTGTATTGGTCTCATTTCTCCTTTATATAGAATGTAAAACCTTGAAGCTATGGGTGAGCAATCTCTCACACCTTAAGGGAAAAATTCTGGGTTCCTTCAGTTAAGTAAATTGGAAGCATTATTGGACACGGTCTGCACTCATAAGGCCAGAAAATTAGTCATTATTCATGGATGCAGATACAGATGAAAATGGCCGGGTGAGAGGTGAGAGGCAGATGTTTCTCTTACTACTTTAATGGATGAGTGTATCCATGATCACTGCAGGACTTAATGACCTCTGACACAGTATTGGCGAAACCTTTTAATAGGGTGATTATGGGAGTTTAGGAAGGGAGAGTATATCTTATGAATTATTCAGAGCACTAGACTGCACAAAGCAGGGAAACCCAGAATTAGGACTTTTGAACTGATCAAATTCTGTGCACAGCCTTCATACACATTATATACAGCACCTTGCAGAAGTATTCAATCCCCTTAAAAGTTATCAGATTTACAAATGCCTAGATTACAAATGATGCATGTTTGTTTCAGGCAGTATATTTGGCAACCAGTATGCACTTAAAGTAATTCTTAAAGTCAAAATTAATGATTCATTAGCAGATCTTGAAACAATTAAACTAAAAATGCTTTTTATATAAATATAAAGGCTAGTGCTGTACAAACACCTTTTGCTGTGTGAACAGCTTTAATTCTTATGTAGGTTAGTACCATTTTTGCACACTGTATGGTAGTGATGGTCATCCATTCTTGCTGGCAGATTTGCTTAGGTTGTTCAGGATGGTTGAATGAAGCTAGTAGTTTAAATTAGAGTTGAATTTTGCATTGACTATTGTCTGTACCTATTCCTTCTGTGCTGTTTTGTGTGCTCAGAATCATTGCTCTACTGAAAAAGAGTAAGGTAAGGTGTAAGGTAAGGTTTTTTAGCAGTTTGAAGCAGGTTGTCTTGCAGTGTCTTCCTGTACTTTGCACCACCCATCAGTCCTTTAGTTTTAAGTTGGTTGGTGCACATTCACTCCACTCTCAGACACTAAACTCAAGCTTCTTTAAAGTGACTGCTGGCCTCTCTGTACCTTCCCCCACAAGTCCCCTTCTCGCTCTTTCAGATTCACAGTTTGATGAGCACTAGTTAATTGGGTCCTTAATTCAGACAAGGTGAGATTTTAATGATTCACAGGTAGAGGCTCATTTTAAGCTAACTGTGTTCTTGTTATGGCAGTATCATTCATGTGTAAACTTGGAGATTCTAAAGCACAGGAGTTGAAAACTAACAACATTTTTAAATTTAAATTTTTAATATTTTTACTGCATCCTCGCAGCCGAACTTTATCCCAACCTTTTAAAAGTGACCAAATAAAACAAAGGAAAACTTTGTAACAACAAAACACATACTTTGATTTTAGAGATGATATTAATGTAAAGTGTAATTAATGTCAGTGATGTTCTCAGGAAAGCAATAAAACCACTGACTAACACTTAACTCAGTTCTGAGGTTTATGAAACATATATAAAATATGGTTTGCTGCTATTTTAACTTCAAAGTCACATGATATGTAGGAACTTTAAAAAAGTAGTGCGGTCATTATGGGTTTTTTTGCACACCACTGACAACAATATTGTTAACACGATACTGTATGCAACACACACACACACATACACACAATAATTGTAATTTGTACAGAGATTTATGGTCAGATAGACAGGAAGCACAGATATAAATTCCAATGTTATTACTTATATTGTGTGTAGTGTATTTCTCATTATGACAGGAAGCAGATGATCTTTTCAAAAAGTAGAAAATAATCAGAAACTGAGAGCAGGACGGTCAGCACTGTGAGATTTTAGAATTTAAAAAAGATAGTAACATTGTGCAAGATGGAATTAAAATAAATGTGACTGGAATATCCACTAGTTATGAAGTGTAAAGGGCTGTAGTGAAATAAGTCCACTCTCTATTCTGCGTAAGCAGGGATTACCAGGTTCTGGCAACAGAATCTTCCTCTGCTCTGCATATGTTAACTGTTAGTGAATACACTGCCTGGGTTTAGTTTCCGTCAGTTTCAAGGCAAGCTGATCTGAACGCTGTAAAGCCTTGGAGCTGAATGCCAGATCACTGATATGATGAGGCTGTAATATGTGTCTACTGCAGCAAAAGATACAGTATCATCAAAATTAGGAGACAGGAAAATCAGAGCAATGTTTGTTTATGTTGCTACACTTTTAAACAAAATGCTGGAGCAAAACCTCAGGATACTCCAATAAATGTGTTTAACAAAAGAGGATGATGAATAAATGAATGAAAAAGGCTTGTGCCTATTGTGTGTGTGTGTGTGTGTGTGTGTGTGTGGGGGGGGGGGGGGGGTTTTGGGTCTAAACTGTCCTTTCCCTCTTCCCACTTTCACTCCTGGCAACCTGGCGGCGGTTCCCATAGAGACAGGCCTACAGCTAGCCATGGCAGATGGAGGGTGAGCTGGAGGTCTAAATTTGTCCCCCAGCAAACTCTGAGAGTACAGCAGCACGCTGGCAGCAGGAAGTGGGGGAACAGGCTGACCTCGGCACGCGAGTGGCACCGCCTCACGACCCTGCGCGCCCCTCACAGAGCGTCCAACATGTTCATCAAAAACAAACCGGAGGGAAGCGGCAGACCCCTCTTAATGCCACTCTACAGGAGTCAAAGGCACACCTCACCACCCTGTCTATACTGGCAGCAACTTCAATGTGATCATGAAAAACATGGGGCAAAGACATCACGACCCTGCAGGATTTTACAGAGAATGGTCAGTGTCCGGAATAACCAGCATGGCTAAATCGTCCTGCAGGACTTGCAAGTTCCAACCCACAGGACCACACTCATACTGACGCGCATATATCCTTGTCTGCATGCGCATATGGATTTTTTTCAGAGCAGATATGCTCTATATAATATTCGGGAATCGTTATTGTGATACTGACCCGTGCAAATCCAAGACTGCAAAAAAACTTTAATATGCAAATGAGCCCCTAACAAATCACTACCAGTTTTTTTGTGCGTTGTAAATTCTGACAACTCTTCAGATGAATCAAGGTCACACGATACAACAGATATTTTGTCAAAAGAGCAAACTTTACATCAACCATGTTACATATGTGTGCTCATATTGTCCAGGTCTAATATAGAGACCATATCACTGCTCTGTGTAAACTCTCAGTGCCCTGAACCGCCCCGATCTTATGAGGTAATCTACATATACCTCTCACTCACGGTGAAACAAGTAAATAGGATTACACCTTGTGACCGCCATCATAAAACAAGGACCTCACACGGATGTTCACTGATAACACCCTACTGCTGGCCTGTGTTGTGCTACCTCTCTAAAAGCAAGCTCAGGAGCACCTTTAATTTTTCCATGGCACAAAAACCTGAGAGTAGCACAAACAGCCTAACAGTAGCATGGCTGACAATTGGCCTGAGCCATTTTGAACAATGTAACGTGAATACGTTTAATACACCTGACAGTTGCTTTAGACGATTCAGATACATTTCTTTTAGAAAAATGCCTCAGATGTCCAACACAGTTATTTATGTGCAGATAAAGCATACACAAGTCTGTAAAACTCAATCCCCCACTGTGGTGTTATAAAAGTGACTGGAGAGGCTGATAAAGATGGCAGAGAAACACTGGTCTTAAACCTGAGGCTGGAAATTCACCTTGACTCAAATCAACCACACATCTTTGAGACTGCTAGAGAGAAATCTGTGGTTTCATTTATTTTCTTTCTGCATATGGTCAAGAGCCTTTCTACATCCGAGCAGTTACTCATACTACACAACAGACTCACACAACAGCGGAAGGTTTTTCATTATTCCCTCTTATCTAAAATACACATGGGGTCAAATTCAAGTCCCGAAAGAGAGAAGGTCAAGAAGCCTAGAGGTAATACATACTTTGTGAAGCAATGCTGGCCAAACGTACAGTAAGCCCCATGTGAACACACCTTTCTCCACTATTCAGGAAGGGAGAATGTGTTCTCTAAATTAAGAGCACTACACGTTTCATTCATTTATTCCGAAGAGCAGGCTTTCATTGCCTACATGGCTGCCCATAGCAACTTTCGCTGCAGCACAGTCAATCAACTGTTCCCTGGCTTTCAGAGTGCGACGCTGAGAGGAAGAATCCGCCCACATCAGGAAGTGAATGAAACGGAGCCGCCGCCAGTGAGAGTGTGTGTGAATCAGACACCCCGCTGCACCCTAACAAACGCACAGGCCCGCCCCCTCAGCCGCTGCGGAGAGCTTTGATAAGATTAGTCATCCTCCAGCAGCGTTTCGGAGCCTTTTTAATTTCTCATTACAGTCACCTCTCTGCTCTCTGCTCGTTTAACCTTCCAGAAACAAAGCAGCGTTAATAAGGACATCTCGGACTCAGATTTCACAAGTGTCCTTTGCCTGCACCTCACCGTCCTTTCTCTGATGGACAGAGGTCCAGACTGAAGGAAATAAACATAAATGTCTCAAGCGCTGGCAAGACAACAGGCCACAGCATGCAAAACAATTGAAAACTGTGAGAACATCACTAGCAGTTCAACAGGTACTAATACTCTACATCAAATGGCAAGAACATCTAGAAGCTAAAACAAAGAAAGATCATGGTTGTGTTCCCGACGTAATAGTTTACATGAGCGTGTGTGAACTTTCTTGTGTCATCTTGGGGAGTGTGTAATACAACCTATATTTAACACTCATTACTCATATTTGTGAAAAAGGTAGAATTTTAACACTAAAAACTAGGCCACATAGACCAGCAACTTGTTTGCAGATTGATGGACCAAGAAGTCATGCAGCAAGAGTTCACCTGAGTAACTGTGAGTCACACACTGCATACTCTGTAACTCTACACCCCTTTACAGACACCTGGTTTCAGACAGTAACACATACAAGTCCAGCAACCACAACAGCATCTCAGCGTTTTAAATACATACAGTGGAGTACTCACAGTAAAACAGCATTATAATCCCAGTGTGTATGTGTGAGTTGTCCAACTGGAACAGCACAGAGACCAGGACAGACAGGAGGCAGTGTAGTCTTTAAGCCAAGTACGCCTGCTCTTTACAGCTACAACATGAATGAGAGCCACAACGAGATACAGCGGATATGAATGTTTGTGTTTGAGTGGGTGTATTTCTGTGAAGTGAGTGGGGAAGGAGGAGAGAGGCAGAGAGAGAGAGCGAGAGAGAGAGAGAGAGAGAGAGAGAGCGAGAGAGAGAGAGAGAGAGAGAGAGAGAGAAAGAGAGAGAGAGAGAGAG
>JBBPDA010000009.1:15710925-15733109 GCA_037974385.1 Arnoldichthys spilopterus | reverse complement strand
GTGTGTATGAGTGTGTGTGTGTGTGTGTACACATTATGAGGACAAAGCAAGGGTAATTACCAGCAACAGTCAGTCACCTAAACTGTTTTAACTCGATTGGAAAGGCATGTTTAATCATTCATGTATTTCACATAAACTATATTCACAGTAGCTAGATGCTGACAGCAGAAAGAAAAGACTCACTCTTAAAAAACATCTGTACAGACAAACGATCAATTATTCATATCACTATGAAACCCATGAATAAGCAGAGGGCACAGTAGGACATATTCCAAACTATGCAAATATGCAGCATGTGACAATGATACAACCACAATGTCATCAGCAGTTGTTAAAACATGCATAAGTCAGTAGCCAGTGATTGAAAGTCACCAAGAGATATAAAAGGCTAAAAAAAGGAGACCTGCGGAAAAATTGAAACCTGCCAACAGTCAATCCAAACAAACGCAGAACCCCTCCTCCCTTGTGAGTGGCTGATCTGAACCTGGTAAGATCTTGCATATAGCACACAACAAACTGACTGGGGATTTTTGAATGTAGCTGCAGAGTTACTTTCTTTTTCTCTACGGTGAGACAAGCATATTGAAGAAAGCATGCAGTGAATAGCTGCAGTGTGGCTTAAATGTGGGCAGTTCAGGCTGTGTGGCAGCGTTGAGGTTGGTATGTGGAGCGGCTTTGGTATGGCTAATGATTAACTGATAACAATTTGCTGGCAAGCAGCTTACAGGGAGGTGTTCAGCAGTTGTGTGCAAACTGAATCTTTTGGCATAAAGACCTTTGCTTTTGGAAGATGGGAAAGTGCAACATTTGAGTTGAAATCAACATAACAGAGAGAAACATTATATATGCCATTACAGACACATGCTGTTATGAAGACACTTCCCTACTGCCAGAAGCCAGAATACATTCAATGCCAACTTTAGGGAGGTGACAGACTAGAAACGAGACTGACGCTAAACAGCCACCTCTTATTTCCCCTCTGTTCTGGATATGAACACGACACGATCTCCCAACACAACTAACCATGATTCTTTTAAAGGTGAGACAACCAAAAAATGAGCTTATACATACAGTATGGAGGCCTTCACAATATACACAAAATAATAGATTTTGATTATTTTACAACATTAACCCTTTATTGTTCTGGTCAATTTTTTTGGTTGAGCACATTTTGAATCCCTATATTTTACCGAAACTTTCATTGAGCTTAACTCATCCTGACTGTTCCATCACTGCCACTTGGTTTAAGCCATTTATGGTCAAAAATTCCACTGGATATCCCAGTGTCTTTATCATCACAGACACATTAATGTAGCTTAATTAATGTCACACTGGATGTTCTTATGATGTATGTTTGGTATTATGCTGCAAAAACAGCTCTAATCATTTTGATCAGCTTTTTTCCATTTTATTTCTCTTTAATCCCTTAGGATTAAACAGATTGATCATTTAACTGTGCCTATAAGACTGGTCTGGCCTGCCTTGTATTAAAAATGAAAATGAAAAATACTGCCAAAGCAAGAAAAGGCAAGTGCTAAACTCTTGTAAGCCAAATATGAATGTAAATGCATCAATGTTCATCAAACCTTAACTTTCTTTAGAAATTTCTCTTTAAAACCCACATTTTCACACCAGTTTTTTTTTTTTACATCCACCAGTGCTTCTTATTTGGGATTTGGTACATTGAGAAGTGAGATGAGCAAAGTCGATGAAGAGTGTGACAGGGTCATATATTGCTCATTGCTGCATACTTGAGTGCCGACATGTTTGTGCAAAATAACAGCCTACTAATCTGATGAAGACTTTTTAAGTACATTCTGAGACTGGACAGAAGATTTGTAGCACACTATAAATAAGTCATTTGTATATTAAGGTCTTCTGTGAGATCAGTTTTGTTAAGGGGACTAGTGAGATAATGATTAACAAGCAATGCACTGCACATCCCAACACATGGGCTGTTCAGCTCTGGTCCACAATCATTCTAGAAAATGCTGTGGCTTTGTTAAGTTCTACTTTATCCCAATCATAAACATGCATTTAAGACAAAAGCATTGGCTTTGGCAGGGTGACAGCAGCCAGAAAGTGCTGGGCTTAATGGGAGCATCGTGAGCGATGGCTCTCCCACTGTACTGTCAGACAGCCGCTAGTAAATCAAAGCTGGAGTTAGCCTCCATATATCATCTGCAGGCATGGAGACTAGAGGTCAGGAGAAGAAAACGCAGGTAAACTGGTGATTGAAGGCTGCTGAGAGAGGTCATCCTCATTCAGCGCGGCATAATACCAAACATTACCTGATGCTCCACGCTGGCCATGCTCGTCCATCCTCTTTTTCCCCCTAACAATTTATATTGTGCTCTCCCTTTAGCAATAGTGTGGACATATATTAAGGCTAGAACTGAGAGATTAATAAGGGAAAGGAATGCTGTGAAAACTGAGCACACAGATGACCTTTGTCTCTTAACATTTATCTGTCCCAAAATATCTGTGTGGTTAGACATGCATTGTGCTCTCATGTACAGTATTTCATACAATCATACTTCCCCCTTGGAGGGGGGTGATATTAAGCGCTGGGAGCTGTGTTTTCACAGGGTTTTGCATGTACGGTAAAGTGAGAAGTGAGATGAGTAGGGATTAAAGGAGTGATAAGGCCATATTTTTATAAAAATGCCCGTTAGGTGCTGATCAAATAAATCATGTATACTTTATGCTACTATTCAGTCATGCATTTCATAGAATATACATGAATTAATGGCGGGACGTCACTAATCGTGGGTCATTTTTCAGACCTGCTACTGTTAAAGTCATACACTTTCAGAGTTAACATAAAGGAATTTTTACATTTCAGCCAAAGAGACGGGGAGTACAGTGTTTAGTCTGGAACTCATAAGCGTGATGAGTAAAGAGGAGTGCAAGTGCTGCCATGTCCTGGTTAACAAGGCGAGCAGTAATCATTAAAAATTCCTGGACACTTAGTGGCAGCATACAGCTGTTAACCTTAGTGACCTGAGCAGATGTCCAGCATAAAGACGGTGAGTGTTTTTGGGCTCTTATCTACAATTTATTCTGGCAGGTCGGAGTGAAACAAAGAGATTAGCGGTCCCCCCCCCCATCATCCAGTGTAAGTGCATCCATTCATCTTCACTATTTTGTAAGAATCTGCAGTAAATGATAAATGACTAATTACAAACAAGCATTTACAAATTCAATACAATTCAAAATGCCAGACCTGGCAACCATTTCAGAAAATTAAAACCCTATAGGAAGTAACCCTAGTTTAGTTTAAAACATTGGTCTGTTATACTAGTGGATGCCAGGAGAAGTTGGCTACAAAAAAAAATCAGGAAGTTCCAAACTGGGGGAAAAAAGGCAACTGATCTCTTTGTAAGTCATAATTTCCTGTAGCATTCCACATTAGCAAGGTGGCCTACAGCACTTAAACAGTATGTCCCTTGGATATTTATGGTTATTTAACACTCTTTACAACATGTTGCTTATAATGAAGGCGCGGACATGGTGAGGATGAATAAACCCTCTCTCGCTCTACAAAGGGCTTTAAGGGCCCAGTAATAATACATGGATAGGACGAGCTCTCCATTTTGTAAAATAATTACATTATAGTGTCTTTGCTTTCCAGCTTTACTTGCCACAGACAATTATGTAGACACTCAGCTTGGAACATAGTGGGCCCCACTGGGTGAAGTTCAGGCACATCCAAAAGCATCTGGGTGGGTTTCAGCAGAAGGTGCTCTGAAAGCTTGCATCACCAAAATAATCAATTGGCTTTAACCATGAAATTCAGCACTTACGCCTTCTATTCATGCCTCTGACACCAAAGTGATCTCCAGTGGTGTTAATCCAGAGCCCAGTTTAAGGATCACAGGCAAAAGATGTGGCCTAAATGATCAAGAACACAATACACTGATCAGCCATAACATTAACACCATCTGTCTAATACTGAGTAGGAAACCCCACCACCACCACCACCACCCCCACCCGGAGAGTGAGAGTCAGCATTCACTTATTAAACCATTGTAGTTCTTCTGTGGAATCAAACCAGATGGACTAGCCCTCACTCCCCACATGCATTAAAAAGCCTTGGGTGTCCATGACCCTGCTGCTGATCTTTCCTTGGATCACTTTTGGTAGGTACTGACAACTGCGGACTTGGAACACTCCACAAGACCTACTGTTCTGGAGATGCACTTACTCCGTTGTCTAGTCATCAAAATAAGGCCCTTGTCAAAGTGGCTCAGATCAGTAAAATAATTAAATAACTAGATAGTCAATGTAATCCACTTCAGTTGTCAGTGGTGTTAATGTTAAGGGCTAATCAGTGTAACTTGATGCAGAGAGAACTGGACAATATCTAGTACCTTATTAATAACATGAGTGGATCTGATCGGGTTCTGCTCCCTGAACTTGTCTAAAAATGTTCCTTCTACATCAAACCCCTTCTTACCTTATTCTCAGCGATATTTAACTATCCCTCCAGCTTTCAAGACACTCGTGCTCTGCTGCGATGTGTAGCCACCAGACAGATTTAGTTTCCCCCCCGTACTGACCATCGACACTGAGCGCCAGATACTCGCTGCCCCCCTGCTCCATTTTCTACAATGACATGCCTAATTTTAAGTACTGATTGTACACAAACGCTTCAGTCCTGCGGCGCTGTAAAAGAGCTAACGCGGTCACAGGAAGTCCTATTTTCATACTAGCCACCAACCCCGAAAAAAAGTGTTGCCACCTTCTGTGTGTCCCATTGCCCTCTTTCTCTTTAAGCCATGTGTGAGTACGCGCCGTGTCTCTCTCTCCAGGCAGCAGCAACAGCGGCGGCAGCCTGGCCAAACACATTCTTCCCCGTCCCTTCCCAAACAATTTCATAGCAGCTCCCTCTGGCTGAGCTCCTACACTTCCAAAAAACCCAACACTCTCGCTACCCACGGTACAAGAAAAACGGGACGGGGAGGATCGCCTTCGCTGCGGTACCTGACACAGTTGTCCTCGCTCTGGTCATCTATCCGCTGAAGTGGAGTCCAGGCGTCCGCATCCCGCAGCAGCGGTGACATCCGCTACGGCGACTTCTGCTGCTTCTCCTCACGGCGTCCTTTTGGAGGCCGGGCTTTCCTCCTTCCCGTCACACACGAGCTGCAATCCCACATTCAGCTGACCAGCACAACAACAGCTACAGCAGCAGCAGCAGTCTCGATCACAACGCAAACAAGTTCGCGCCGCACCGCCCTGCACGAGACGGCCCGAGGGCCCCGCCCCCTCCTCCTCCTCTCCCGCCACTGGGAAGCTCTCACAGGTCTTCGCGCGATTAATATTTATGAGGTGTGGCTCTCCCGTCGCGTCCATTGGTTAAAAAAGTACTGTCACTTTTTTTTTAATTCCTTCCTCGCTGGAGTCTGCTGTCAGATGACGTCATGGAACATTCCGAAAATTCCAAATTTGT
This sequence comes from Arnoldichthys spilopterus, assembly GCA_037974385.1. Taxonomy (NCBI): domain Eukaryota; kingdom Metazoa; phylum Chordata; class Actinopteri; order Characiformes; family Lepidarchidae; genus Arnoldichthys; species Arnoldichthys spilopterus. The sequence continues at coordinate 15,727,657 of JBBPDA010000009.1, read as the reverse complement.
AGAATTTCCGAATATAAAAAACCTGAAAATCTGCTTTTTTGCCAAAACTGTGGATAAGATTCAGTAGTTTCTGGGTAGCTATGTAGTTATAGTAGCTATGTCACTACGCTTAAGGACGTCATTCACCACTGTATTCCCTCCATTCAGTTCTGTTCTGATCTGGATGCTGTTTTTAGCTCTTGCTGTAATGACCCAGCAGTGACCCCAAATACTCCAGTGACAATAAATCACAAAACTATTCACATAAAACCAGTTGTGCAGAGGAAGAAAAAAAATAAGTTTTATCTTTTCAGTGCAAGTAATTCCAAGCATGTTCAGCAAGCGCTTCATGTACTTGAGGAGGCTGGCAAGATTACTGGTGTCAGCACATTTTCTGATATTCACTTACTCACTCCTCAGCATGGTTTAGCCTCCTCCGTCTGAGCTAAAACCACTTAGTGCAGCATTAAGTGATAAATCACCCACATGGAGAGTGTTAAGAGGGGTAACCACCAGCATGGACTTTGTTTCAGTTAACTCTTTCAACTGACTGTTGATGAGTGTGTGACTTGGGTAGAAGACAGGGTGGGGTGTTTGTCCACTCAGCTCATGTGTCATACAAAAGCCCATTTCAGGTACAGTAGATGTCTGACTGTACCATTGTGTTCATAAAATATCATTGCATCATTAACTGCAAGACAGTTGTTCTCACTGATTCATGTAAACTTATCCTCTAATATAATATTATATCTAACATAATCACATCATATAGTATCATGGTTAAGCTGCCTATGAAGTCATCTTTAGGCTTACAAACTGATAGGCCTTGACATTGTTCCAATAACAATATTATTCATTACATTTGTGGTACACAGTTTGTACCATTTCAAGTCATGCTAATGCTCATAATGGATTACAAGTCACAGGAACATTATGATGGCTATTTTTTTGCTGGAAGTGCAAGATTCTGAAATGAAAGGAACACAGTAAAAAGGCCTCAGGTACAAGCCCTTGTAGCACAAAGACACGCAGGATTAATTACACTTCATCGAAAGCCTGAAGCCAAGCTTGTTCTGCTGGGCCAACTGGTTAGGTGTCTGCTCATTTTTAACAGATCGGATTTTTCTTTTCTCCTCTCAAATTACACAGTACAGAGACTGTCGGTTTACTTTGGCAGCATTGCACACACACAGGTCTGTTTCCTCTCTGCCTCTCTTTCACTGTGTGTCTGTTTAGGATGGAATATTCACTCCCAGGTCTACTGTGAGACCACAGCCTGTTTAAGGCACTAATCAATGTGTTCAGTTATGATATATATATGTGTGTGTGTGTGTGTGTGTGTGTGTGTGTGTGTGTGTGTGTGTGTGTGTGTGTATTTGGCAGGAACATTATGGCAATATTCATCACCCCATCATCATCATTCTGTTTTAACAGTGGTCAGTATACCTTTATGTACATTTTATAAACTGCATGCAACGGCTACTGTGGGTCAGTGGTTAAGCTGGACCGATACCGTTTATCAGTACTGAGATATTGTCATATTAAGTTGTATTAATTTAACCACATGTTGTACACAGAGGTTGAATCCAACATGCTTCCCCCACCCAACATTTAAAGACCTTGTGTATTTCTTTTAATCTATAATTCAATACTGTGTATAAAGTTCCTCTGATCACTCTTGTGTATCCACATTATCGTTAAGGATAGTTCAGAAACATTCTAGAATATCTGACTTAAATCTAATCATGGTTAGATCTGACTGATCTTGATGCACTGAATTTCCTAAAGATCATGGCACATCGACTCGTTATTCTCCAACAACAAAATAACTTTCTAATGACCTGTGTTAATGGAGAACGTTCTGGAACAATGTGTGAATGACAATATCCCAGAACTGTGAGAATAGAAGAGAACATTCTAGAACTGTGTGACTAGAGAGAACAACACAAATGGATGGTGATATTTTAGAACAAGAAGGATGGAAGAGAACAATCTAGAAGTGTAAGAAAAGAGAACATCATTCTAGAACAGTGGAATAGAGGAGGTCATTTTAGAACAGTGCGAATGCAGAATACTCTAGAACAATGTGAGATAGGGAAATTATTTTAAAAGAGAACGAGCAAAAACAAAGGCTCACAAAAATGGTATCATGGAATGGCCCACCCATGTTTGAGTGTGCTTTGTGGGTGCTGTTGTTTGTTGTTTTGCTGTTCTTTAGACTATAAAGAGTAGTAATCTAATGGTCAAGCGATCAGTGATTTACACCGCTCTCATGCAGATGTTTGTATTTAAAAGTCTGCATGTCAGAAAGAAGACAAAGTAATGGAATGAAAGTCTCCGGTTCCATCATCAGGTGCTCTGAGGAGGCGGAGGTGACGGCTTCACAGAGATCCTGCGGCGTGCGGTAAAGTTCACCTGGCACTCAGGTGATGAGTCATGGCTCTCTGGGCTCTGGCCTTGTCATCAGATGCCACCACTGCTCAGGCTCCCCGCAGAGAGTGAGGGGGTGGCGGGTCTTTCACCATGGCAGCCGCAGCGCGAGGCTGACTCACACAGGATGCCATGTGGAGGGGGGAAGCTGTGAGGGAGTGGGGGCTCAAGCCATGGGGGAGAAAGGGTCATTGTCTAAAATAGCTGCTCAGATGGGTTCATGCTTGTCCCCGCTTCTTCCCGTACTGTGTGTGCACAGCTTCAGTGGAAACACAGAGCGTCTTTGTGCACAGTGCTTGACAGAGTTTGCTCTCTTTGGAAGGCATCGGTGTTGCTCTTCTGCATTCGTTGCTGCCGTGATAGGCTTTGTTCCCTGAGGGAGGAGTGTCTCGGCAGAGAGAGGAAGAGAGAGACAGACAGAACAGCAGCAGGAACACAACAGTGTGAGAGCTCCACGCGGTGACAATATGATCCTAGCAGGCTTATGTAACAGGGCTGCCTGCATGCTTCTCTTCTAGCAGACAACCGGCACGGTGAGTGTTATATAACTACGTTAGTCTCCCCTCAGAGGCCTGATGCGCATGAGCAGTGAGTGCTAGAAAGAGAGAGAGAGGGAGAGAGACAAAGAGTGTGCACTGCAGACTGCTGTGACTAACATGGTCACCGATGGTGCAGAGATAGAAGAGTAGAAGATGAAGGAGATGAATGCTCACCTGAAATAAAGAACATACTTTTAAAAACACACAAAATTTAATAAAATGACTGTATTTTTGTTATACATGTTACGCATTCAGTTCCATCTGAAAATGGTATCAGCAGTTTAGTCCCACCCATTCACAGTGAAATTATAAGGGGTGTTTCAGCGTGAGAAGGCAAGGCAGTCAGTCAGAACACAGATCTTTTACATTTGTCAGAGTTAACAGGACACACCTTGTTTTATTCCAAAGAACAGAAAGATGAGTTGGCCTGGAGGCCTAGTGGTTAGGACCTTGCTCTTGTGAACAGAAGGTCACAGGTTCAAGTCCCAGCCCAGCTTCCACTGAGGTACTCTCGAGCACGATACTGTCCCGCTACACTGCTCCCTGGGGACTGTTGAAAGCTGCCTGCTGCTCCACGTGTGCATGTGTGATGGATTAAATCCAACGGTCGCATTTCATTATAGTGCACTTCATGTGATTGAGTGTGTTCACAATGACAAATAGTCACTTTTAAACTTAAGACAATTACACTGAAATGTATATAATGGCTAACAATATAGAGGCTGCATATACAACATGCAACTGAGTTACTACATATTAAACTCCTGGCACCATAAACATGTTCTCTCTGTGTGTCCTACCTGGTATTGTGACCAATAATTAGACCTTTCATACCTGACACAGCCATACTGGCAGGCCTCAACCCCTCAAGCTCCCTGACGCCAGGGTCTAGGTCCCAGGGAGTCTAATGGGATGGTAGTGTGGGGTAAATGTTTTCGATGCACATGTGCCAGCAGTGCCCAAACACAATTAGTTGCGCTCCATACTGCAGTGTAATCCAATGTGCCTGGGTCTTACACTTAGAATGCAATTACACCTCTGACAGGCGCGTTCAGTCATTTCACAATTGGAGCAGGGTTTGTGCATCGACTACAGTCCTTCTTGAAATGAATATTTTCTATGAAATCCTACTTTAGCAGGTTCAGTGATTTTGTTTGCCAACTTTAGATTAAGAACAGACTGAAGTGCCAAGTGCAGAGGATGGTCTCAACCAACAACATTCATCTTAAGTTTTATGTGTTGATCTCCTGCTTGACTTTTTTATCCCAATTGGTTCTTCCACTGTCTTTACAAAACACAGATTTGCCAACTTGTTAACAGATTCACTACATCAAAAATTTATAAAATAATCTTATTTCTTTTCATTCAGCTGTTTTTATAAGGCGCTTACAATGTGATCTAGTATCAGGTATCAAAACAAAGCAAAAATTGTGACACACAAGACTACTAAACCAGGTCTGGTGATAATGATCAAATAAACAGTTTCATTAGCCACTAAACCAGTGTGTGCAGTTGTGTATAATTTCATAATGCTCAATACACAACAGTACTATAGCAAATAAAGTTATCAAAAAAGACCAAGGATAGAAAGTGCTTCTACCAGGTATAGGTGAGGTGCAACCAAAACTAGAAAAAGTCTTCTCAAGAAAAAAAATGCAATAGCAATAATTTGACTTTAAAAACACAATGTTTCAACCCACCTTTAACACGTTCACCAGAAGGTGAGTGGGTTTGATCTGCAACAATGCAATGTTATTTTTCCTTTGCCTTGGGCAGCCCTGCATTCCTCATTTAAGAGAATTTTAAGTGGGGAAAGAGGTCAACAGATTTTTTAAGCTTGATGCACATGCTATAGTTTAAAATTTTTTGAAAGAATATTACATATTGTATGCAAAAAATGTCAGCAATGGGATTGTGAAAATTCAAATAATGTTTATTCGCCACTATTGCCTATGTGGGAAAAACACTCAAGAAAAATAAGACAGCCAGTCAACAGGACTTCATAGTGAACTGCCAAGTTGTTGAACACTCCATTTTTGTTTAACTTAGAGGAAGGCAAATGGTTTTTGGCCCAGCCAGCACCAAAGACTCAGCTGTAGAGTAAAGTTACCCGAGGAAGGCTCTGGTATATTCATTATCCTCAGCCTCCAGTTTTGTTTTCTTGTGGTAATGAGTTTAAACTTCTGGGAACTTCTGACCTATGCAATGCTGTGCCTCAATAAGCTGAAACTCAGACAGAGCAGAGAAACCAGAGGTTTCTGGCACTGGTAACAAAACTGACTTGATCAAAAAGAATGAGGCCAAAGATTGTGCCAAATGTTGTTCTCTGACAGTTTTGCCAAAATCAACACTGTACTGTCTGGTAGCAAGGCTGGGAGAGAGCAGCCCAGTAGATATGTTTGACTGCCTACTGCCCATTAGGTCTAACAGCCATGCTCTACTAGGTCTAACAGCCATGCTCCACTGCTACAACCAGTTTAGATGAAGCATTGTGAACTGAGCACAAAGGTTATGGGGATCTTAAGATGTTCTCCAAGAGCAAAGCTTACTAAAAGATGTAACAAGATTTCCTGTAAACCAAGCACTAAGCTATTTAGGTTGGATTATGGTAACATAAAGCTAGTTTTACCAACTGAATGCAGGGTATAATATTTGGCAGATATGCTGAAACAAGTGTGGCAGAACCAGGAGTACATCTCACTGTGCAGTAGCCCTCAAACTGAACCATGTGTAAAAAAAAAACAGAGCTCAATAACCTAGAAAATATTTTCATAGTCTATGCAACAATGCAGTGAATTTTAAGTACCCGTTATAACTGTGTACCCTTTTGACTGGAGTGGCCCCATTCACCTTAGTGAAATTATGCAGTAATCAACACCCTTCTTGTGCTCAATCCACCCAAAACAATGCCACCAGTTTGTGGAATTTACCAAAAACATTTATATTTTGCCTCATTCCTATAAAATGAAGCGATGTTCCAAATTTCTACACCTGTGTTTTTTTTTTTTTTAGCCGTCTTGGCACTGGACAACTCACAGTTTAGCGGTGTATAAAGCCAAATGGCAGAGAATCGCCAGTGCTGTAATTGCTTGGAAATGAAAAATTGTCTTATGCTTAGTGGGGCCATGCTCAGGTCTGAACGGCCTAGACAGATAAAATCTAACTTTATGGAAACTATGATGCAGCTTAAACACAAATTTACAGAGAGATTAGCGATAAGAACAGAACATTTGGACATGCAAGGTCAACAGAATGCAAAGGTTTTGCAAAGACTTGAACTTGCAGGCCAAACACAGATATGAATTTGTATTTATATACCTCAAAATAAATTGAGGTATAAAAACAACAAATCATTTATGAATATTGACAGGAATCTTTTCTTTCTGTACAGTTTATACACAAAATACTGCAGATGATTTTATGGCCTGCTTCATCTTCCTAATCAGAGATATCATCAGCTGCACATCAGTTCCACCTAGTGGACAGACTACTAACATATGCCCAAACACTCGCATTCTTGCAACCTCTTAAATCAAAAGCAATAGGCAGTTTATTACAATGCCATGAGGATTTTATTGCATTCAGCTACAAAAGTCTTAATGACACCATTTACTGACACTGGCAAACAAGTCCGGATCAGAACTGTCCCAAAGCAGTGGCTCTCAAAACAGGCCCCCCAAAAAGACCACTTTCCCCCACTAAACCTGTGTGACGCCACTATGGTTAGATCAAAATTGTGAACTAGGCCCCCAGACGATCAATGTGAAAATCACAAAGCAGAACAACGGAGAAAATTTATGCACCATTGTAGGATACCTTGAGGACTGGTTTGAAAACCGCTGCTCTAACCCTCTTGGTACTTCTTGGTACTGAGCATTGGGACCTTAGGCCTATGTGCAGCTGCTACGAACACCTCATTCTATTGGGACTTTTACAAGCAGATGTGTGTACATTTGAACGGCTAAATCAGCAATGGACATAACTTAAAAGTAGCCAAGATCACCAGTTGTAAAAGATGTCTGGGTAGTTTTGTACATATAGCATAATACTATGTATATAAGAGAATCACACTGATTAGTTGATGAATGGTTTATTCAAATAAAAGAAAAGAAGAATCAGCAGATACAAATCAAAAACCAACTGATATGTTTGGACAAAGAAATATTGTGCAACACCAGTATTGTTACTCATGAACAGTATATAAACAAGGAAGGCACTTCTGTCTTTAGGTCAGAGTCCTGGCCTGACCTGTCAATAAAGGCACTTTCAGTGCACCAACATTACTGGATATCTGGCAAGTTGTTGATAATAAAATATTAACAATGTACCATCATGCTTGTGCTAATTGCCTACTTTGGGCAAAAATATCAAATGTACCGACATGCTTGGTTATGAAGATCACAATCAGAGTCTTCCCATGTTAGTTCTGAATACAGGCATTTAACTATTCACAACACTTGCGGCAAAAACATCCAGAATACTTTTAGCTACAGAAAGAAATGTTCATGTCATACCCAATCGTATTCATAACAGCTTCATTACAGGACAATTTAAAACCTACAATATTTAAACTTTACTTTAACTTGAAGCAATGAGTAGGCTTGAATTAAAAATTAACAATGTACAAATTATGTTACAGAAATCTAAAACAGGAAATTACCAAAAACTTACAAAAGTACATAAAATGAAAATGCTCAATAAAAATGAAATTTCCAAAGTGACAAAGCTGATGGCTACTGTTCATTACGATCACATCCTATCCAGCAGTGAAATGTTTGAGTCATTGCATGAAACTACACAGACTGGTTTTACACATTTGATTATCTTAAATCTACCATCATCACCCCCCCAATAAACATCTCTGACAGGTTGAATGAGCACCACTATATATACACTTTAAATACAGATATGTGTTCAGTATTACTGATCTGACTGTGCACCAAAGCAGTAAGAGGGATGCAGAGGGGTAGGGTGTGCCGCATTAGGCTTATCTTTCAGACACACGGCCACTTATGGGGCTCCAATGAGGGTCTGGACAGAAAAACAGCCCCTCTTACAGCAAAGCTCATGAGTAAAAATGTGTTGAAGCACATGCTCCAATCTATCATAGAATTGCTTAAGGACAAAGTGCTTGACTAACTGAAAGACTGAAATTCGCCCAGGTGAAGGGTGGAATGAAGGTCCTGTAAGAAGTATATTCATTTCAGGTAGAGACGGTTAGTAGCAGCAGTAACATGCATATTCTTGTGTGTTCGTGGCTAGACCACTAATCCGATGGCCTGTTATGCAGTTTTACCTACTGTTTCAAAAGTATACAGTATCAGGTTTGTTTAGTGTTATCTAATATACCATAAAAGCAGTGTTTTTTTTTTTTTTTTTAAAGTGTATTGATTAAAATTGCACCAGTCAAGAAACTTGAATCTACATATGAAGTCACTGGAAAAAACAACCAGATTTTTAGGGCACAAATAAGAACACAGATTTCTATGATATGTCTTATGATCTGTGCATCATGATAACAGGAACAGCTGTACAACATCAAGAGCAAAAGTAGCTAAAACTTCATCTCACATTCACACATACACAGGAGGCTTAGCTGAACTCCCGGTTGGGGAGGAGCACCGGGGCTATGAGGGTCCAGAGATACAGTGCCAGACCCAGCCAGCTGGAGCAGATTTTCACCCACACTGCAGGCATGCTGCTCGCCATAGCCTGGGTGGTAGTGTCAGGCCTGGAAAAAGAGAAGGGAAAAATGGAGGAAGAATGTGGTGGGTATACTTGCTGCATTTTGGCAACAGGGAGATTCATACATGCAGTAACTGTTCTAGGAGGGCTGAAACGTTTATGTGAGGATCTGACTGCATTCAGCCACAACAGCTGAGGTCAGGTGATAGAGTGGCATTTGTGATCCAGAAGTAATACCTCAACACATCCCAAAGGTATTAGAAGGATGCATTGCTCTATAACCCAACACTGGGGTGGCTACAACTTTCTAGTCAGTACTTAGCATTGGGCATGGACACATTAGGTTTGACAATGATTTTCTATATTCTGAGATTATAGACACTGTGTATTAGCAGCTGCCAGCAATAGCTGAACTTAAAGGTCTGAATTCACTAATTAGGATGGGTTTACAAAGTTAACACATTTTGATACTGACAACTGATGTATTAAGAAAGAAGATTACATCATTTAAGTACAAGCACAAAAGACCCACTTACTTGTACCAGTTGGTGAGGGTCATCATAATGTAGAGCGAGGCCAGGAAGAGATGGAAGTGAAAGAAAGAATAGCTATAGGTGACACCGTCCTCTTCGTTATCCACCACCCTCTGCAGGCCATCCTCTTCCACAGTGCTCGTCACTTCTGTACCCTTGCCCTCCTCTGTTTGCATCAGCCTGTTCACCTGAGCATTACTGGATGACCGAATGCTGCGCAGAGAGAACAGCAGCTCAGTTGGGTAAAGGTGGACAGCAGCACACTAAAAGATCTACTCATTTCAAACAGAGCACAGGGAGGTGGGTGTTAATCAAGCTAATATTCACTGCTCAAAGGAAAGGATCTTTCAGCATCCCCTGCACAGATCATATATCTCTGCTAAAAGAGTTTATAAAGCCACAAAACAGTGGTTTTTATTGATATCTATTACAGCACACTATCAAATTACTAAGCTTTGTGTGTGTTCTCATATCACACTATAGTACCACCAGTTTGAGACAATCAAGGCTGCACTAAACTCTCAGCTTTAATACACACACAGACAACATTCTGTAAAGGAAGAGAGTGCCCCCTAGCACTCCCCTACCAGAAGGGAACTGCATTCCACCAGCAATCTACCAGCTGTGGACAGCTCAGATTCATATTCACACCCACAGGACAGAACTGAGTTTTACATGCAGTTTTTCATCAGTACATTGTCCAGCAGGCACATATGACAAAAAATGAAGATTTTCACATCAAATCACCTCAGGTGAAAACAAGATGAACTTAATCAGAGTAACAGTGAACTGTGTTCTAGATTATACAATCTACAGTCATACCTTGCATAAAGTGTGCAGAAGAGGAAAATGACCAGTCCCACAATGCCTTGGGCATCCCACCATTGTACCATCCCTGGTGCGCTAGTAGGGGTCGGCTGTGAGCTGCTGCTGACGTTGGACACCAGGCTGAGCAGGCTGGGGTTACACTCTCGATCTGCGGGAGAGGCATGCAAACATCAGTGGCTTAACACAGTGATTAAGGTCGAGGCACATATGGAATTAGCTATTCTATAACCTCTGTGACCATATTGCTCTATCACGGTCTAAAGATTTTCTATAGTACATTTCTCTACAGCACTAAATAGGAGAAATAGAAAATCTGGGGCTACTATGGTGAACTGAACGATCTGCACTAAGAGGAACTCTTGCCAGTACTTTAAAGTAGGGTGGACTCAGCCAAAGTGGGACACTTTTTGGTAAATGCAGTCTCATCAAAGATAGACACCAACCAATCATAACATCCTCCCCGTGCCACCAAAACAGCTCTGACTCATCACACCATGGACTCCACAAGACTTCTGAAGGTATGCTGTGGTATTTGGAGCCAAGACGTTACTTTAAATTCGGAAATGACCTCCATAGATTGGAATCTCTATCCCAGTTCTTTGAACCCCTTTTGGTAGGTAGTAAACACTGCATACTGGGAACACCCCAAAAGCCCTATGATTTTGGAGATGCTCTCTGATTTGGTCATGTAGCCATCACAATTTGGCCATTGCCAAATTCACTTATTATAAGTCTTGCCTAGTTTTCCTGCTTTGTTCAGATCAAATTTAAGAACTAACAGCTCACTGTCTAATATATCCCACCCCTTGACAGGAGCCATTTTCTGGAATTGCCTGGAACATAGTTAAATGGGACAAAGCTTTGAGTTTAATGTAAACTTGTTTACTATAGCTTACTGACAATACAGCACAACATAAAACATTTCACCTTCTGATTATGTACTGAACTAAAATAAGTTCCTATGGGACTGCCATCATCCTCTCATTCCATCCTACTTTTCATTCTGATTTCAAATTATGACCACACCCACGATGCCAGGTCAGGGAAACCAAATACTGAATTACAACATCCTCCCACCCAATAAGCAATGCAGGAAGCTTATCCATCCCACTTTACATCATGTTCTGCTGAACTCACCCTAATCACCCAAAACATAAAACAGACTACTGAGCGGGATCTAAAAACTATTACAGGGCACAAAACTCACCACCAAATGCATGAACCTGACGAAAATAATACAATTATGAAATAAACATTACATCAGCACTGCAACTAGTAAACTAAACTCTTACTACTGGTATACTGTTCATGACTTACTGGGATTGTTGGTCATGGCAGACCATGTGACATACATGGTATACAACGTGATGAGCGATGACTGCAGCAAACCAGACTGAGGAGAGACATCCTGTAACACACACACACTAAGGATCTAAAGCTTGTTTCCTTGAAGGCTTTTACACTCAGAAAACATTACGCTATAGCATCACTTAACTCTTTGTAACCATAGTCCAGATTCATATATTTTACCCAACACTTGGAAGTTATGACGCTTTTTGGGCTTGTCCAAGTGACACACTCGTATCTGTTCACAACTGCACATAACGATTACTTGATCAAATATCCTTTTCTGTGCTAATTCTCAGTAATTTGCAAAGTGGACTTCTGGGGCACTACTGGCAGTAGATACTGTCCCCCAAAAAGTATTTAACTTGCCATTACTACTCAAGAGACGATGTCTATGCTGAGATCAGCATGGATCTTCTACTAAATAGCAATGATCAGCAAAAGAAAGGTGAAGGAGTGAAAGCCCATTACAAGGATATAATGTCTTTCTATTCATTCACAGCATAAACCACAGATCAATGAACTGCAACTCTCAGAAGCCACTTTCGCAAAAAAAAAAAAAACTGCTGAAAGAAAAACTAAAACAGAGCTCGATCCATAAGACTATATATTCATAGTCTCAGGCCACATGTGCATTTTAAAAAATAGTTTATATATAATGTGATTTAAAAAAACATCGTTAGTTATTACAGCTGTACTACTTTTTAGAAAAGAGATTTTCTATAGCCAATAAGAAAAAGTACTGAGAGTATAATATGCCTTCATTTGGCACTACTCGTTAGGATGACTATATGAAGGTAATAGTAATACAGTGAACAGTAATTGTGGTCTTTCCTTTTTCCTCTACATTACCATCATAATTCTCATTATTACAGTAATTTGTGAACTTTCACAGGGAAGCCCAATCGTATTCACAAATGGTAGATATGATTGCAGGCTTTTGTCATTTCACCAGGAGTACGCTATGAAACAAAACTAAGGAATCAACGTTTACCTGTACTTTGGGCAGAATGGATACCACGGAGATGATAACACAGAAGATAAGGTTCAGGCTGATGAAGACCTTGTGTTCGGTGCATCCGTCAGGCTGTGTGTAGTAAATGTAGAACAGCACCACAGCAGCAAATGCCAGAGCGTAGTGCAGGATAGTAAAGAACAGGAGACCTACACACACACACACACACACATGTCCCAGCAGTTTCATGTTACTCCTTAGGTGTGACACACCCTTGCAAAGTCTTTTGTATGCAAGTGTAGTTTTACAGGCTTTGAAAGATATTGCCTTACCAAAGAACCAGCATTTGCTGTTGCCCTCCTCAGCGTTTCTCACCCATACCTCATTCCAGGAATGGGCAAAGTCAATCAGTAGGATCAGCTGGATTAGGATGAACATAAAGGAGCCCACAATGCCAAAGTAGAACCACACTGTACATGCACAAGAAAGAAAAAAACATTCAGCAACACTCTTAAGACAAACCGTGATTAGCTCACTGGTTCTCAATCCCAGTGCACAGTGCACATTTCTGCCCTACTTTCTCATATCAGACTGATATGGAGTTTGAGTGGTTTTTAAACCATCTGCAGTGATTTGGGTTGGAGGAAAAAAAGTGGATTGTTTGGATGAGGACCAATAGACCTAATGAACAAAGCAAACTAACCTTGCACACAACCACATGCCTATTAGTAGTTACCACACAAAGCCTTGAAATATAGTTTTTAAAAAAGCTGTTCAGTCACAGCACAAACCACAGATAACTTATCGAAAAAATCTAAACCAAAGACAAAAACCTTGCTGAACAGTCAAGAGGAACATTAAAACTAAAAAGATGGTTCTAAAAAATGCCTTCAATAAATAATAATTGTTAGAAATCTATACACAGACAAAATATTTCTGCATAAACCTTTCAGCTCTGTCACACTGATACATTCAGAGTCACGTATCCGAAACTAATATGCTTTTCCATTTCCCACATGGTGGGTAGTTTTCAGTGAAGTAGCAGGTTGCTGTTTTGAACACAATGAGACACAATAGCATCTTGTCCTATGAAACATCTTAAAAAGAAATAGCGTTCTACACAAGTGGAAACAGAAATATTGTATTGAATTCTACTTTTTCCATTCTGGTTCCCAGAGTTACATTACCTTATTATTACCTCAGCTATTATACTCGTAACCTGTCATTGTCTGCGATTTTCCTCTCTTTTTGTAATCAAACCTATTAGAATAATGACATGCAATGGCTGCATGATCAAGCATCTACACAAACTAGCCACCACACACACTGCCAAATAAAGTCAGTTGGCTCATCAACAGAAAAACATCAAGTGATGAACTTAAAAATATGGATAAAAAATGCAGTGTGACTTTTTCTTTACCTTCTGTTCATCTAATTAGAAATGACTAATGTAGGGGCAGCTTCTCAAGAGACAAACCAAACACACACCATACACCTCTATACTATAAGTACCATTATGAAATGTTCCATCAGGGATGAAGAAGGCTCCAACCGTGATACCAACAAGGATCAGAAATTTAAAGAACCAGAACCTATGAACAGAGAAGGCAACAGAAAAATCAAGTCATTAGACTGGGATGGAGTTTAATATAGAACCATAGTTGAAAAAAGTGAAGCAAATGTCATTTATATACTATGATGACAAAAAACAATTTCACAGCAGTAATCCTGACATACCCATTCTGAATTGCAGCACGAGGGTCTTTGCTGGTCCGTACGCGAATCATGATGACAAAGAAGAGAAAGAAGAAGCAAGCCATGGCAAAGCACATGCGGTACACTGATTTGTAACCCACAATCACATCACAGTTAACATGGTTCTCTACACCTGGTATAGTGCTTCCACCTTGACAGAATCCAGGAATCTGAGAAAATATTGCAAAAAAAAGAAAAGAAAAAAAAGTAACACCACTGGTGCACCAACGTTGGTTTTCAGTACACACCCAAACCACAGACAGAATGCTATTTTACCCACATTGCGAAGATGAGTCTCCATGCCAGGCAGGATCATAATAATAGACACAAGTGTTCCCAGCAACAGGAAGAAGGAAAAGACCAGCCGCGTGACTGTAGAGTTGTTGGATGACGGACAGCAACCACACAGAAGACATGGAGCCGAGCCACATAAACATGAGGCCTAGAGATAGGAGGGGCAAGCGAATAGAGGCACATAAAGAGAGAATGAAAGAGCGTCATTTAGTGTTTCCTGTGTATCCTGTGGACGTTCTTTGCCCCCAGTCACTCAAATACACACACAAACTTCCTCGAACAGTTAATGGGTTAATCATTAGCTTATGTTAATGTGAACAAGCTTAACAAACAGGTGAATCTAGAGCTGCTTTCCATTTCTCTGTCAATGACTCAGAAGCTCATGTGTAAACAAGGGACATTGTTTCCTTTATTGACAGTTTTGCAAACGTGGTGTAAACGAGAACATTTTCCATAATGGCACCATGAATTCAGGCTTTCAGTGGTAAAGCACTGAGTGAGACCAACTTTAACTACGTACGTACACTTCCTTGCCCATCATGTTCTCCCTTAAATGTCAGTGTTGAGCAAAACAAACAAAAGGCACCATTATCATGTTAAGCACAAGCTGACAGTATCAGCTTAGCAGGTCTAATTCAATCCTACACGTTTCTCCCAATGGAGGAACCTGTGAGAATATTTTAGCCAAAACTGACTAAACCGTAATTACTGTGACGAAAAAAAGATACAAAAACCTCGAGTTCGCTTATGTTGTAACATTACAGGGTTATCCAGTCATGTTGATGCAAATGAAGAGCGTTTCCGTATAAATGTCCACAAGTCATAGCATTCGCTAGATACGATTATGTGGCAAACGAATCCAACTGTACCTTTTCCTGGCACTTCTGAGCTCAAATTTTTACTGTAGTCCACTAGGAGTAGCGGACACGCAATATCACACCTGAGAATGTGTCATTTGACTTCATGGCTACAGATTTAGCTAACTGTTAGCAAGCCAGGCGGCTACTGTCTGGCTATGACGGAAAATGAGAAGAGAAATAAGGTAAAACACTTACACAACTTGCAAGTGAACATAATGCCATACAAGCTCCCATTTTCGCTGAAACGTTCAGCCGCTGAAGATGAATTGGTCGGTGAGTTGGACTAACAACAGCTATCAAACAGCAGCCTGTCAGCCAAGCTGGGAGGCGTCAGGAGAGCTGTTAACCCACTACAGCTGCGAAGTACACAAAATAAAAGTCCTGCAGAATTCCGCAACTGGGGACGAAAAAAAAACCATTCAGTAGTCCGCGTTTTTAATGCAGTTTCCCTCTTTCAGAGAGTTAGTAACCTACAGATGCTGGCTTAGCCCCCTCACTTTAACTATTGCCTTAAACTGACCATTTCAAACGCATTATTATGTAGAATACATCGAGCTCATAACTTCCTGCTCCCACACACATGATCCAGCTCATCAGCTAATTATCAAGCTCTTTTTTTTTTTTTTAGCTGGATCGGGTGTGTCAAAGGCAGAAAATACCTGCAACCGTGGCAGGCAACGAGTGGCTTTGGTAACCACAGAAATTCTGCTCCTTTTGATTTTTCATATTTCGTTTAAGGAATTCACTAAAAGCAAGGATGCATTAGGAGACAACAATATAACAATGCAACAACATAAAAACAATATATTATTAATATATCAAAAACTATTATTAATATTTCAATATATTAACATTTAATTATATTATTATTGTTGTTGTTGTTGTTGTTTAATGTACTTTTAGATTACCTAAAACTACGACTGACTAAGCTCTTATATAATAACAATAAATAATGATTTGCGCAGGTCCTTGTAGCCTACTGAAACTTTCTGTGAAGAGATGCATGACAGTAAGGGGCTATAATTAAAATCTGATAAACTGGATGTGTGTCTTGACACACTGACTGATAAGTGACCTGCTTCTGTAGTTATAACATGGCACAAAGTCTAGCCCATATAAATAATAGGTTAGCACACAGACATGTGCTCTAACTCATCAGCTTTCACAACTGTAGTGTGGAACAAAATTCGACATCTGAAAGTACAAAATTATTGGATTAAGGGCGTGTACTGCTAAATAAAAACCCTTGGGGAAAATGTCCCGGAAGATAATGAAAAGAAGTCAGTTAATTCATTATTTCCAGTACACACCAAAGGTAATACAGGTGTAACCAAGAGGACTATGTCGAATGGTAGAGCTCAGTCAGAGTGTACAGTACTGCAGAGTTCTTTATTTTTACATGTACATGCATATCAGGAGTAAATTAAATGAAAAGATTACATAGAATAGAATAGAATAGAATAGAATAGAATAGAACTTTATTTATCCCCTATTGGGGAAATTGACTTGCCACAGCAACTGAGAAAA
>JBBPDA010000009.1:15698443-15710825 GCA_037974385.1 Arnoldichthys spilopterus | reverse complement strand
GAAGCCTGAAGCACAGATACAAAAGAAGGCAAGCACGGAGGAGAAACTCTCTTTCTCTCTTTTTCTCTCTCTCTCTCTCTCTCTCTCTCTCTCTCTCTCTCTCTCTCTCTCACTCTTTAAACAAATAAACAAGCCAAAACACAGGAGGACACCACTAAAGAGTGCTTTAATGAATTTTACCTATTGGTTTGACTAGATGCTGTTTTTTATGAGCTTTGTATTTTATGACATCTGTAGTGACCTGTGGTTTTGTATTATAGTGTGATCTTAGTGTAGTATTTTCAAAAATCACTTTGGGAAAAAAAAGCAAAAAATATCAAGTAACTCACCGAAGGTAATCTTTTAAAGGGCAAGCTAAGGTTTGGTAGGATGCCTTTGTTATATGTGCGTTTATGAGAGAGAGAGAGAGTGTGTGTGTGTGCGCTTGCACCCACATACTAAAGCATTATGTAGCATTTTCTTCTGTCCAGCAATCTAAAGCCATGAAATCCACAGATTTTTTTTATCAAAAAGGACATTGATCATAGATATAGATAATGAATAAAATAATTCCAGCATTACTCTAATGGCGTTCTATGAAGAACGTCCAGGCATTCACTGACTAATAAGATCAGGTAGTAGAGCAATTTGATGGCTGAAGTCAGGACAGATGGAGTGGCCAGTAAATCACTGATCTTTATAATCATGGTCTTTTAAATATGACCATAATTTATTCTCTTTACTTATCACATCTGGTGGTGTTTATCTCCTTAACTGCACTTGCTATTGACATGACGAAGGGCAATAAGCCAGTTTTAATCATTACTTGGTGACAAAAGGATCTTATGTTAGAGTAAGGGCTTCTGTCCAGATTTTGGAGATGGCCCTATTTTGTGTCACATGCAAGTCAAACAATTTGATCCTGAGAACACATGAGATAAATCATGTGCCATACTTTATTTTGGGGGTCGTACTTTTTCAAAAGCCATAGTCCCTTTGTGGTATGGTAATGCCATATTTCAATCATGCAAGTTAAGAGGGTTTATATTACTGTGAATAGAAATTTCTTTTTTAAGATAGTATATCAGTGTTTTATGTATGAAATCTGAGGCCATACTGGTGAGATTAGTTAAGATGTATTCTGGATATTGTCCTTAAACCATTTACCTTATAAATTAATTTTAGCAATATAATTGTATTTTGCTATATTTTATAGATATCTTGTGTTACATATTGTCATAAAAGTTTAAGAACAGCAGTGAACAAAAAAATAAACAATAATAATCAACTCTATTTAATTGTATTGTTTTGCTATTAATCACACTGTAAAACAATATTCATGTTTTTATAACTTTTAAGGGTTTGTAGATTTCCTGGTTTCAATCAGATCGTTTGTGTTTTGTTATTGTTAACATTATTATATACTTAATTTTGGTATTTCATTTCAATGGAATTCCAGTTACCAAACCAACCATGTAATATATGCCAATTTGATAATGACACCTTTCTAAAAAGTAAATTTGTCAAAAGTCTCCTTTTCTAAAGCTGCCCCAATCAACTGTCTGGTGCTGTTGTAAAGTGGAAATGTCAGGGAGAAACAGCTTAGTGGTGAAGCAGTAGGTCACATATAATCATGCAGGACAGAGCTACTGAGTGCTGAAGTAAAGAAATCATTTACTCAGCTCTAAACTGCCCCTGGAAGCAACATCAGCATAAGAACTGTTTGTAAGCATTGAGGTTCCATTGCTGAGCAGCCATTGACATGTCTCTCACCATGTGCAGTTTTATGCATCGAAGGGCTCACATGATGCTATTGCTGCTGAGTGGCAGGAAAATGCCAGTTGTAGTAACTGTAGGCAATGTGTTTACTGTAGGGTTTGAAGAGAACGACATGGATAATGGTTTGATCACGACTTGTCATGGTTAACCAGACTATTCTATCCACAGGGTTTTAGTTCTTTAAGCATCTTTAAGCATTTCACTACTACTCTGTCACATTTTTAAAAATGAATATTAAATAAAAATAAAATAAGTAAAATGAAAATAAATAAGATCAAATAAGTTCTTCAAAATGTTCTTCTTCTAGAAACATCTCTGTGTGGTTATCAGTTTAATGGGTTATGACTTCCCCCTTGTGGAAATTTTTTTGATAACATGTTTTATCCAGTACTATAAGTCACTGGTGCACTAAACCACTCAACATTTACACTTAACCTTTAAACTGAATCTGAAACTAGTTGCTCATTATTATTTAAAAAAAATTAAGTGGGATTGCATCTGTTATTTATCTTACAACCACGAGCAATGTGTTGGTCTCCGTGTAGCACCACTCTCAGTGTTGATCTATGCAATGCGAACGCTTGATTGTTTCCTCTGTCCTGGAAGTCGCTTTGGATAAAAGCATCAGCCAAATGAATAAATGTAAACGTAATGTAAATGTAACTGTTTAAGTGAAGAATCGCTCAAGAACCCTGTCGCTTCAGAAACACTGGAATCATCAAACTCCCTCATGTGAACTTTAAAACACCAAAGTTTTCACACACCACTCCACTGCTGAGAACCCTTTACTGGCTTTCTGTGGTGTCCGCATCAGATTTAAAACACTGACGCTTGCTTACAAAGCCATTCATCATCTTCAGCCTGACTGAACGCCCCTTCTCAAAAGTGGTGGAATGAACTTCCTCTAACAGTCCTTCACATTCCTTAAAGACTAAAGACCCACTTCTTCACAGAGCACTTAGGACAATAACTGTGTGTCCCTATATCACTAACAAACATAATACTAACGATACGTAATTTAAAAAAAAACAAAACAAAAACTTCCTTTCTAAGTAAAAAATTAGCCTCAGCTCAGGTAGAATCTTGGTTAAATTACAGCTCTTAATCTAAGTCTTTTTTTTACTGGTGTGACAAGTTTTCCTCATAGACTAGGAAGCACTTATGCACGTTGCTCTGAATAAGAGCATCTGCCAAATGCTGTAAATATAAATGTAATGTTACAAAAGTCAGTTCATTTACATATATTCACCTATTCAGCCTGTAAAATTTTAGCTTTACCCCATGTAGAAGACTTTTAGCCTGGACTGCCTTCTGAATAAGGCACAAAACAGAGTGAGCTGTCAGAAGAGTCATTTACACAGCTGTTAGGGAAATGGGCAAGTACAAATTAATTATAGTTGTTTTTGTAAAATAAACCAACACAAACATCATCAGTGGACCTGAGGAACAGTGTTATAGACTTCTGTTCAAGTTGTAGTTACAGCTCAATGTCACCATAAGGTGGAGCTAGTGACTCCAGTAATATTTTTTTTTATCAATTTTAGGTTCCAAAATTAGACAAACATTAAAAAAGCAATGATAAAATGGATCTGTACTTAAGTAGTTTACGGCACTGAAAAAGATATATCCCTGGTGATCAGTAGAAATATTATATTACTTTGACTTATAAATAATTCACAGACACAATAAGATCAATGGTCAGTAAACTGGTTTACTGGAATTCAGTAATGACTAGAGTTAACATTCTGAACAGACTATGCACTTTTCCTCATAATAGTAGATGATTTAAAGATCAGAGCCATGCCAACTTTCTGCAAAACATATGTTTCTGTTCAATTTGAAAGATGCTTTGGCTCACAATACAAAAAGTGCAGCAGCTCACGACAGCATTTCAGGTGTGTTTTCTCATGCTGGACATACATGTTAGTGACTGCCATTGTGAACATACTCAATCACACAAAGTGCGCCATCATGAAATGTGACCTCCTCATTTAACCCATCACATGTGCACATGTGGAGCAACTGGCAGCTATCAGCAGCTCCCGGGGAGCAGTGTAGTCGGATGGTACCTTGTTCAAGGATACCTCAGTGGTACCCAGCCCAGTGACTTGAACCTGCAACCTTTAGTTTACAAGGGCAGGATCCTAACTACTATACCACCAATGTCAGAGATGTAACCATAGCAGATGATGCATCTACAGGGCTAGGGCTGTTTCACAGTTGCCTTAAGCAGTATTGTTTGGCATGCCCTGCAACATCAACTTTTTACACATTTAATGACTTTTCTCTGATTTTCTTACCATTTCCATAGGAAAGTGTATTGCATTTCATTTTAAGAATGTAGCTGAGACATTTACTTTATAAGATTAAAGGCGCTTTATTCATCAACAACATCTTTAACATCTGCTCTTTCTAGCCCTTTAGCAATCTTTAGCTTGTAGCTTGTTACATCGTTTGCTGCACAGCAACTTCATTTTCGATGATCAAGCAAGATAGCAAATATTCAGTGTAATATACTAAACAATTCACAGAGATATAATTCAGTGGCTCTGTCAAACATTGTTTTCCTGAATTCACATTGTTACTCAATGTTATCTGAATCTGCATCTGCCTTCAAGCTTCCAGTACTGTAACCACTTCCCTCCTGCATTACAGCCAGAAACCACCCCATTCAATCTGCAGCATTAAAATAAAAGCTGAACGTCTGCTCCAAAGCTATGTAATTCCATAACACCATTACAATGCACAATATACTTCAATCAAACTGTGACATCAGTGATTTACTTATACAAGAACATAAACGTTGGCACATGTTTGCATCACATTGACATCTCCAGACACTGATCTTTTACTCTAAGATGTATTATAACTACCTGCCTTGACCCATCGTAACTGGTTAGGCTTTGTAGGGTGTGCAGAGTGTGGTAGATTTATCTGACTGCTCTGTTTCAATCAATCCCTGATCCTCTTTAAACAGCATATGTCACTCATACACGGATTCTGACCTAATTCAATCCTGCTGTAAACATAGATCCTAGATCATTATAGCAGGCATTGTGACCAGACAGCTAAAGCCTTTAGTATACCAACATGACATCACCCGACAAACACCAGTGCTGATTTTTGGTGATTTCTCTTAGACCACAAATAGGTGTTTACAGTATATAACCTCATAGAGTCAAATAAAAAAAATAAACATGTCAATATAAATATAAATTGTTGTTGTTGATACAGTGTCTACAGAAAAAGGTGATTATAGTCAAACAAAAACAGAAATATTTTGTAGTCATTTTAAATATTTAAATAAACATACACACAAACAAAGCAAAACAGATCAGCCACATGGAAATAGCAAGCACACCTCTACATTTTTTACACTTTCAAGTCCATAAAATTAGAACTAGGTGTTCTAGATAAGGTGCCATTAATTAGGACTTCCTGCAAGTGGAACCTGTCTTATTTAAACCTGATATATAGATTCTTCTGTCCTTTAATGTTGAAGTGTGTGGTGTCTTTATACCTAAATTATAGCTCTCTAAGACTTTCAGAAAAAAAAAGTTGTGGATGCCAAGGACTCTGAAAAGGGATTTAAATAGATCACTATGTTCTTTTAAATAAATCATTCCACTGTAAGCAAAATCATCTACAAGATATGGGGAATTCAAATGACTGCAAATTTGTTTGAGACTGACTGCCCCAGCAAATTCAGGTAACTGCACCTGTTGGTGTGAAAGTGTTTATGCCTACAGTTAGAAATACATTGGACAAATTTGAATTGGATAACATGTGACAGGAAAACCTTTATACTCTCCAAAAAGAACATTATAAAATGACTACAGTTTGCCAAAGAACATAGAGCCAAAGATCAGGCCATTTGGAATAATGTTGTTAGAGACAACACAGTACACAAAACAGTACACATGTGGAGAATAGATCAAAGACAGCTTTTCAAGAGAACAACCATATACCAGCTGTGAAGCACAGTATCACATCTTTGCAGTATCAAAGAGTGCTTGAAGATAATGTGAGGGCATCTGTTCATACACTGAAGTTGAACTGGAGGTGGACCTTTCAAAGGGATAATGATCCTAAGCATGAAAGAATGGCTCAAAAAACTAAATGACTTTTTAACCAAGTTAAAATGTTGTGTGGAATTTGATTAGGGGAATTCATACAAGAAGGCCTCATCTTAAGGTCTTTTGCATGGAAAAGTGGTCAAAAAGCTGATGTCAAAGACTGGTGGACAATTATACAAAATGCCTACAAGACATGATTTCTGCTAAAGGAGGCAAAATGATGTACTTACTTTCTCTTCAGACGAATATTATATCTGTTGATGTTTTTATTGAATAAATGATTGAAAAACTATTATCCTTGTGGTTTTGTTTAAGTATATCATCTTTATCTGTTGTCATTGTATTAAAGAGAAATGTTTGCTTTTTCAAATATTTTGGAGAAAATCAACAATTTCTCTGGGGTAAACTTATTTATTTTTTACATGACTGTATATCTCCATGTTTGTCAGAAAAGCTAATTTTATAGACCGTGTAGGATCACCAGGATTACTCTAGGACAGTTCAACACAAAATCAAATATTAAACAGGAAAACAACCTCAAACTCCAGTGAAAAATAAATTTCATAACTTTTTTAAACCAAAAGTAAAGATGACAGATTAACACACACCTAATACAATCATCTGTGGGGAAAAAGGTCTATTGTGAAAACAAGGATCTTTGCCCTTTCAGTGGAATGGAGTGGCATTTTGTTTGCACAGCATGTTGCCATGGAAACCTAGTGTGAGCTCAGATGTACCCACCCAATGTACCCACCCAAACATGATGCCAGCATGGCTGATCCCCCAACAACCCCCCCCACACACACAAACACACACACACACATACACAAACCCCACATCATGCTTTGGGAGGAAAAGTGCTGATGCCATTGCCATAGTAACAAGTTACTAAGGAAACCATCCTGACTGAAAAACATTGCCGAAAATACTCCCTTCAGTGATCTGACATCTTGCATTTTTTTGATGCAGACACATGCCTCCAGCTAAAGCGTCTGTGATGGATACTGGGATGTAACAGTATAATTACTGAACAATAGCCCTCCACAATGCTGTGCTTGTGGCTGCAGCAGCATATTACACTTATATGTGCAGAGTGCAGGGAATGGGGGCTACTGGGAACAGGCGGGTGGGTGATGTGTAAGGCAAGGCCATCGTCAGAGCTAAAAATAAGAAAGCACCGTCTTCACCGTGAGGAACTACCATGGCTGCCCACGTGCAGAGCAGAATAGCAGGACATGGCTCATCATGTACTTCATTTCACGTTAAAGCATGGCTGGTCCAAGAAACCTGATAAGTGGTCGGTAGCCACAGCTCACTCAGATCTGAAATGGCAGTAAATGCCAAGAAGGCAAAAAAAAAATCAAAGTGATATTTGACTTTTGCTGAACGTGGGCTTTAGAATGCAATGAGAGTTGCCATGTATGAGCAGCATCATCACCCAAACAGAAGCACTGGACCACAACACTCTCTGCCCTATGGTGGTGTTACAAACGATGTGTATTGATTGGAGCAAATCAAAAAATAATTAAAATGGGGCGCCTGGGGAAAGGGAGTGGTGTAGGTGGGCAGTGCCCACTGAAATACTCTGCACATGCTGCTTAACGTGCCAGCCTGCAAGAGCGGGCGGGGAGAAGGAGAGAAATAGAGAGTAAAACAGACAGAGATGGGTGGGGGGGATTGGGGGGGGGGGGGTTGGTGTCAGAGGGAGGGAGATGATGAGAGAGAAAAGGAAAACAGAGAGATGGTGAGAGAGGAGAGATGGAGAGACATTGAGACATGGAGGGGTAGAAGGGAAGAAAAAGAGTCAGATGTTAATACACACCAACACAGTAACAAACCACACTTTAGATAATAAACACTGTAAACCATCTTCATGCTGCTTGTAATATGAACTGCACTGAAACACTCATTCAGAGATGGAAACTCTATAGGAAGTGTGACAAACAAGAAGACGCTTAGAGAGACAGACTGGAAACCTCAGAGGTCCTCCCGGTCTAGAACTAACAGCACTAAGGGGAAGCAGCTTATGTAATATCAATGTTTTATTCAAAGACAGAAAACAAGCGAAGCGTTGGAATATAGTGCTTGCAATGAGCACCAGTATGGCTCATGCTGCGTAAGAGCTGGCTGACTTTTTACAGCCCTGGCTTTGGTGATCAGACATCTGGAGGCTGGAGCACATGACCTGAACTCTGGGCAGAAGCTCTGGCTTAACTTCCAGACACAGGGTAGGAGAGTGGCACTGAAACTCTGCTGCATAACATCCCTTCATGTGAGTCCACTGTCATGTGTGCAGGGAAGCAAAGATAAAGGTCTGCATATCAATAATTAGAGCCAGTCACTGAGCTCCTGACAGATTACACTACATAACATTGTTCTGTTAGATTTTAGTCCCTGGGTACAAAGTGTGCTTTCCCAATCCCTCATGCCTAAACTAAATAGAAAATGGCTATTGTTCCATAAAAGCTTTGCTTCTGTGGTCAGGACAAAGACATTTTGAAATCTATTTGTTTTTAAGGACATTCTCTATTTATTTTAAATGATAAGCAGAAAACCAGAATATTCTGGAACTGGCAGAACTGTTTAGTAGTTTCTAGAATTTTCTAGAACTTTCTGGAATCTTTTTCTAGAACGTTCTGGGACTGTCAAGAATAGATCAAATTTGGCCTGTTTTGCCACTATAAATACAAAACTTTTGTGGGCTGTGGTCATGAAATCAAAGTTTTTAATGAATAGAAGCCATTTTTGTATAGCCTTTTGACATAAACAGTTGAAATCTCACTTAAAAACAAAAATTGTTTAAAACTGAAAACAATAAAAAAATTTTGGTAAAACGTAGTACATTTTATTAAAATAACAATGACTTATACCATGAACACATCATTACATTTTTTACTAAGGCTCGTTATGTTAGATTCATTCAATCATTCATTTTCCAATTTCCAAATCTTCCATTTCATGTGGCAGGGAAACTGAAGCTAATCCCATCAATCCCAGCTGACTACAGGTGAGGTACACTCAAGACAGGAGGCTCATGACAGGTTATGTTAGATTATGTCCATTAATATAATAATGTTACCATTATCAATAATTATCATGATAGATGTTATACTTAATATTTAAAATTTGTCCCCTCGCAATTAAAAAGTTCTGATATAATTAAATTAAATATTAAATATCTGATATTTTTCTAGTTATTCCCATATTTTTATTCTATGACAGATGATTAACATTATGTGAGATATTTAGTTTTTAAATTGAATGAAATCTTTTGATTAAAAATCAAAAAGTTTTGTATCATATATTTATATGGAATGTAAAATCTCAAGCTCAGTATCTTAAAACTGCTCAGAATACAAACACCGTATAATTCGAAGTGGACGAATTGTGCAACTGCACTGCAAAAAATACAGTAATGATAAAATAACAATAATAATGAACAAAAATAATCAAATAAATGAATATGTGAGAATGAAAAAAAAATGACAGAAACCTTAAAGATGTGTGAGAATTTGTTTCAGACAATCATAAGAGCCTCTTTCAAAATTTGACCACCCCTCAGAGACCCTTGTTCAAAGTTTGTTTGGAAAACATTTAGTGTCATTTCTCACAGGGCAAAGAAAGACAAGGGGACAGATTTAACTGAAATGTCCCCCACCCTTGTGACCCACTGGGTGGTTATTCAGGCTGTTATAATCAGATCTTTTGTTTGGATGTTGGCGGGCTGCTCTGGCCCAGAGAGCGCTGGGCAGCTGATATCTGCCTCTCCATTGTGCTGTGTGCATGAGGCGGCTGCCAGCATTACAACTTTATACTGGAGCAACCGTCGCTCTTTCAGAGCTGGTGAAGCTGGTAGTTTTCCACTTGAGCACCATTTAAAGATTCAAATAAAGCGCGGCGGGGTGATTGGCTGAGATGGAGTTTGCAGTAAGGGGATAATTTTAGACATTAAATAGAAAGGTGGAGAGGAAACCTTTTTCTTTGCTCAGCACTACAAGCAATGAACAGGCAAACCTAAATGTTCTTAGTCCACAGTCTGCCAACCAGACAAGTGTTACATTCAGTAATAACATTCTAGAAATCTGAACTCTAAAAGCACTGGAGAAATGGAGTGTTTCTCATTTCTTCGTTAAACTCTCACTAAAGGAATTTTATGTGCAGCACTGCTGTGCTGTGCGTAGGGTAAATGAGACTGCATGGTGAGAGAAAATGCAATAAAACTGAAAAAAAGTATTCTTGTTCACCAACAGAGGCATGCAATGAGGCAATATCAGACTGTAAAGTGTGTGTTCTCTGAGAGACATGTGTGTTTAGAGGTTATGCAAGCCATGGGTGTTAATGGGATTTAAAGAGTGGCTCTGACAGTGAAAATGCAGTCAGGAGCTGTCATGTGGTATTGTAGCAATAGTGCTGGAGCTATTGGATATTTTGTAATATTGAAATATTCTATTTTGTATATTGTAAAGGATGCCTTTACATTGTGTGAACATTTTGTTAAATTAATGAATTAGTAGAAATGGCTTTTAATGACTTGGTAAATTAAGATGCCATATAGACAAGAACATTTCCCCTTCTCCTATAAAACTACAATTTCACAGATACAATATTATAAGACAATGTGTGACAAACATTTCATTACCCAGCTGCAAACTTTGATTTTAGAGCTAGGCCTTTAGATCAGGACATACATATCAAAACATTCACAAAACAAGGATTAGACAGACTTTTACAATAATGCTCATTTCTGCTAGCACCCATGTGGGACTCTAGTAGTATGTTAGTCCTAAACTAATGGCAATGCACATTAGCATATATTGTCTGTTCAAAATTAAACATGGATATCTGAATCATGTAAAAGACATTATGTCCATTTACTCATTTGGCTGATGCTTTTATCCAAAGCGACTTTCAAGACATGGAGCAGTGTAGCAGGACGGTACCTTGCTCAAGGGTACCTCAGCAGCGCCCAGGCCGGGACTTGAACCTGCAACCTTCAGGTCCCAAGGGCAATGTCTTAACCACTATGCCACCACTGCCCTTATGTGTTAAGCTTAAAGCATGTAATAGACATATTGACATATTTTACCTTGTATATAGCATTTCTAGAGTGATTCCTTCAGTCAGCAACACGGTGGTCCAGTGGTTAGCGCTGTCACACGTCCTGGGTTCGAACCCTGGGTTGGCCACAGGTGCCTTTCTGTGCAGAGTTTGCAAGCTCTCCCCGTGTTCGTTTGCGTTTCCTCCCACTGTCCAAAGGCTGCAGTAGGTTGATTGGATACTCTAAACTTGCCCATAGGTGTGAATGTGTGTATGAAGGGTTGTCTGTCCATGTGTTGCCCTGTAATGGGTTGGCCCCCTGTCCTGGGTGTACCCTACCTTAGGCCCGCAGTCAGCTGGGATTGGCTCCAGCTTTCCTGTGACCCGGATATGAAAAAAGCAGATCGAAAATGGATGGATGAATTCCTTTAGTCAAGAATTTTAGCAGTGAGCTGTCATTGTTTAGGTTACTGTCTGACAGAAACCCACACAACTCAAGCTGCTGCTTGTCTTTATACTCTGTGATGTATCTAGTACTGTCAAAAGAACTGAAGTGAGTTTAAACCCTTAAGAAATTGATCCCACTCATTGAAAGTCAAAATGTGAACGAATGATTCCACTGTAACTTCCAATTATGTTGGTGAAAATTTAATCTGACACCTTAGGGCTTCAAGCCAGCACACCCCAAGGCCTAAGCAATGGAAGAATCTAGCTAGGCTATGTTTGATTAGATAATAAGGGGGAAAATCTCATTGGATGAAGCTGAATGTTTCAATTAGAAATGCACTTTGCTGGGTATAAATAAAAACCCAGAAATCCTTAAGTCTGCCCTGAAGGCCTAGAAGGAGATAATGGTTCTCCACTGCTCATTATATAAAACACATAGAACATTTATATTTGGTTACATTACATCACAACATCATTGCATCATTACCTGTGTTACATTTCCCTTAGCACGACTCAGCATTATTGCTGCCCAACTGCCACTGGTATATGCTCCAGAGATGCAAGCCTTGTTCGTTTGTAATTTCTATACATCATTCAAAGCTAATTGGTGGTGGTAGTGGTGTACGTGCACAAGTTCAGTTTACTGCTTTAATGGGAAACTAATGGACCACAAGATACACACTCATAACACAGTCAATCAATGACAGGACATTTTTGTGTCATAAAGATGTATAAGATAGAAAGACCTAAAAAATGGGCATACAAGCAAATTAGAGAAATTATTTAACTAGTTAATTCATTCATTCATTCATGTATTTTTGTTGTTTTTCTTCTGCTGCTTTTCTACATATTACCTTAGGGCTGTGTTCTATTTTATATCCTTGTTTGCCAGAGCACGCATGAGAGAAACAGAGACAGAGAGAGAGAGAGAGAGAGAGAGAGAGAGAGAGAGAGAGAGAGAGAGAGAGAGAGAGCGCGAGAGAGAGAAAAAGAGAGAGAGAGAGAGAGCGCGCGAGAAAAAGAGAGACCGAGAGAGAGAGAGAGAGAGAGAGAGCGAGAGAGAG
>JBBPDA010000009.1:15681701-15695663 GCA_037974385.1 Arnoldichthys spilopterus | reverse complement strand
AGAGAGAGAGAGAGAGAGAGAGAGAGAGAGAGAGAGAGAGAGAGAGAGAGAGCGAGAGAGAGAGAGAAAGAGAGAGAAAGCGGTGAAGGGGTTGGGGTAAGGAAGCGCAATATGTTTTGATATGTTTTGTGTACAGCAGCATGTGCAGACCATGTGAGCGTATGTCTTCTTTGGCAGGGTGGGGGAAGGGCCACATTTCTTTTAGAGGAGGATGAGAGCATGCATGTTACGTAATGCTGTGATGTCACGCAACATGATTTCACCCAAGGAGCCAACCAAAGCTTGCAAATCTCTCAGAGAAGCTGCAAAAATGTTAAATCTACAAAGTTAAATGTTTTCTTTCCAAATTTAACGGGGAATTAAATAAAAGTGCCTCTTTATCACAGTGCACTATATATATATAAGTCTGGTAAAGGTCTGTGCTTAAAAACTGGGAATTCAAATCCCATTTAAGGTAGGATATGTCCTGTCATACATCATGGCCTGAAACTGGGTCACTGGCAGCAAAGCATGGAACACACAGTGACTCTGTCTCACTGTCTGGATGCCGATAGATCCTAATCCAGCCAAAAGATTTTTTCTGCAAAAAATTGACATTTAAACTGTCTGCATCCATCCAGCAATTGACATCAAGTGCACATGGGGCACACATAGTGCACATCTGGCTGCAGATGAATTAGCTTTGCAGACTGTTGTGAAGGATTAGCAGTAAGTAGACAACAACAGTTGCACTACGAAGCTGCAGAGAGCAGCTGGAATAAAAAAATCTAATCCCCTGGTCAGTTCTGATGAGTCGAGTAGACAATACTGCAATTGGAGCTCTGCTGCTCTGCCATCACTCACATGACCTGACATGTGCGCTGGCTTGCAAAACTAGTCCCGGAATTTATTATCACTTTACGTGTTAGACTGCACACACAAACTGTGCCAAGCCAGTGCATACGTCAAACGTTTAGATATTTATTTAAACTTTTTCTATATTATTCTATGACTCATATAGTTCAAACTTCATATATCGCATTACACAACAGTCACACCTACAAATACCAGATTTGTCGTAAAAAGCTGCATTCGCATTCATCTCATACAGAAACTAAATATGTTACAGAATATTATTACAATATATATTTATATACAACATATTATACATTATACATTCACATTTAAAAACATACAAATATTGCTCATACATTTAGAATATAATTCACAATAAACACTTTCAATACTTTGTATACCTATAATATAAAATAAATGTGTTAAATCATTTATTATAATATATAAATCTATTTTTTTAAATAAGCTACAATATATGAAAATAGCAACTATTTGACTATTTAGAATATATTAAAAATTAATTGGTGTATGGACAATATATTATGCATTTAATATGTTCACCTGATAAAAGTACATTTTTTGTTCGGGATGAAAATGCACACGGATTAAAATCCATATATTCATATTTTCAATGCATGACAACAACAGCATGTGTGAAGGGAAACATGGAAAGACAAAACAGGAAAGACTTGCTGAGAGGTGGGCATGGACTACCTGAGGACACCCCAAACACCAAGCCCCATACCAGGCCTGTTGAGGAGGTGTATGTGGACAATATGCATGGAATATATACTTTGATATATTGCATTAACTTCAAGTGGGAGTTGAAAAGCTTATTTTTCCTCCTGTAAGTTACTCTAGTTACCATTTGGGAGGTTTAGTCAGATATAAATATATGTATATATTTTAAATTATCCTGTGCCCCTCATGCCCTTCCTCTGTGTAGGATGGAGAAAGCCTTTCCCGCCAGAGGGAATGAAAACATGCTAAATTGAATGATGTTTCAGATGAGAAACTCTAACCACCCTGTATACGCTCTTGCATGTTCCTCATTTTAAACAGTCAATTTAATGATCTGACACTGCATAGAAGAGTACTGCACTAGGCAAAGGGTCTTTATATGCCTACTCTACCCCCCTGTATTTGAACATGCAGCCAGTGACCCCAGGGAGGGTGTGAGGCAGCCTGTACCATCTGCTGTCCATTCCCCTTGCTAGTCTGCTAAGCCGGCTCTATTACAATAAGATGAATGAGAAGTTGGGTGGGGTGCTGGAGGACAGCTAAGGAGAAATCAACAGTAGGTTCCATTGTGTATACAGAAACGCTGAATGATGACTGTGTCATATAGATTTATTGCTGCATTCACGTGCTGTACCCTTCCTCCCACTTGTGAAGTCAGAATTATGAATAAGTCATGTTCAACTGCTTTGTTGCTGGTGCAAAAGAAAAAAATGGCAGATGCAAGGTTCCTCCTAACGTGATCTTGGGAGTATTCTACTGTGATCCCATAATACACCTGCTAGTTAAGTGTACATTGGATACAGATTAAAATTATGTACACAAGCAAAGAGCTAAAAAAACGTATGCCTTAAAATAAAGAATTACGAATGTCCTCTTCTCTGTCATATTGAAAGGCTGATGGTCATTTTAATTATCACATTGAATTTTCCACTCAAAATCACAACTTGAAGAAGGATTTATGTGCAATTTCCATGTTGGCAACTCGTATTCACCATAATTCCAATAGTATGTGAAGGCAACGTATTTAAACTCTTAAAAATAAAACAGCCTAAGAGATTTTAATAATATTTATTCAAGCAACTAGAGCTTTCTGTAGCTCAGACACAACAAATCTGATCACAAGACATTCAGCTGGAGATGGAACAGGCCAAAGCCAAACGCCCTGAATGTCAAGATGTCTGAGCTGTGATGAAATGTCATTTATCTAAAGTTCAAATCGAATTGCAGTCAGGCAGCAAATACAATGAAGCATGAAACACAAGCTACAGTTAGACCTTCTCAAGTTGTAATTAAAACATGCATAGCAGTGCAGTCACAGCCTTGCCTCTGTAGCTGCAATGATGTCAGGATGTAGTACAGTTTCACTATGGAAGCTAATAATATTACCTTCAATGGAGGGAATCTGGCCTCTCTTCAACGGTGTGATTATTTTATTGCTGGTTATTTAATACTGAAAGTCACCTAACCAGTGTACTCAGTATCTTAGCTGTGGATATATTATGACTTAAGTAAACACCTTTTCAAAGTAGTAAAGTTTAAGATAAGAAAATAACTTACGCACTGAGCATTTTATAAAAGGACAACAGAAAAGTCATTATAATTTATAAAGTCCAACAAAAATATAATAACTATATCATTGGTGCCGGAACCAACCCTCCATTTTTAACCCTCCAGTGTTATAACTAATAAATAAATAACAATGAATGAATTAGGAAAAAGTCTTTTTTTAACTTAACTTATAGGCTAGGAAGCTTTTTACTTATCCTGTAAATTTGCCATTATTGAGAGACACATTTTTTGACAGCAACAATATTCTGTTTATTCTGACAATAAATCAAGGGGATTGGAGAGATCCCACAGTCAATCAAGACTTTGAAGCTCTATTACTGGGGTATGTAACATGAAAATCACTGCAACTTCATCACTCTGTCTCTGACTTTTGACTCATAAAGGCATTAGATCAGCCCTCAGCATTGAGGACCCAGTACCAACTCTATGACTCAGCAGGTACTCAGTCAGGCCAATGGCAAAGCAAACATGAACCAGAGGATTTTAACCCTGAAAATACTGTCATACAGATAGAACACATTCTTCCCCAGAAATAAAAGACCCTTGGCACTCTCTCTCACGCAAATATTTGACCAGGGTGTCACACATATCTTCTCAAAATTAACATGCCACTGTTTTCTGAATTTACATTTTTCAGAAGCAGTACATGACAGATCAGAACAAAGGTTGTGTTCACAAATACAACTTTGCCCACAAATGGAAGTATTAACATTATTGTTTTTTTCTGGATTTAAATTGTATACAGTATTTTATTTGTATACTCTGATGGTGCACGTGCAATAGGTCCCTGCAATATATGAATAACTTCAGTGGTTATGAAATTACATGTGCTTTTTGAATGCAATAGCAAAAAAAATGTACTTGCTTCAGCAAGGAGTCACATGTATTCTCCAGTACATGAGCACAATACTGGCATTTAGCTGTATTAAAAATCCAATGACAAGCACAACAAACCAGTTAAGTGTTTTTTTTAACACAGATAAAATGTTGTGTTAAAATGTGAGAATGTGAAAGAGAAAATGCTGTGAGATAAATGTATTGCAGTATAAAATATGACTATCAAAACGAAGGCAGCCTGATCTAGAGCAGACTAAATTTAGTTGCAACAAAAGGAAATCATATGAGACGTGTATTTTTGTCCCAAACAAACAAATAAAGTCAAATACTTTTAACATGAAGTTTTTCCATTCCACAGCAAACCTTAACAGAACTTTCGAGGTCACTGCAAATCCAGTATTTTGCCAACCTTACCAATGAAATGATGGATGAATGAATTACTGAAAGACCTCTAGACAATCACCTCTGTTGTGTTATCCAAATCAAGAGAACAAGTAAAAAGTTTAAATATGTTTCACAAATGCAAAACCTGTCTAATCGTAAAGCAGGGAGAAAATACAACATTAACCAGTGGATGTTTCCACATAATCTAATTTAACTACATATCCTATAATTCCTCAAAAACGTTCTCCGCGCTCCTTTAGCCAATCAGAATGGTCTTCGGCGTGACGTAGCCGAGTGTGATCCTTTTTTCCCGCGGTGCTGAGTAGATTCGCGGAGAGGAGACTGAGAGTCCAGAGAGACTGTGTGCTCGGCATCCGAAGTGGGTGTGGAAATCATACAGGTACCACGGAGCTGTTTTCTGTTTCCATTGTTAAAGCTGGGAGCGTTATTTTTATTGCATCTGTAGTGATTTCACGCTCAAATGTGATACTATACGCACGAATTGTGCATTAACGCTCCCGACTGTCCGCAGGTAATGAGAGCTCGTTAGACAGTTAGTTCAGCAATGACGCTCCATTAGGTTTGTCGGTGGAAGTGCTGTAAACGTGAAATGCTGGCTGGAAGTGGAGGTTATCTTCGCTAGGAAGGCTGCGTCTCTGAACGGCTGAGTTGTTGAATCTTCTAGCAAAGCGTGAACTGTTTGTACACCACAAGGCGCGGACACCTACATCAAATATAAGCGATTCTGGGGTTTCGACAGCCGTTTTGTGACTAATCGAATGATTCTGCTGTTGATAACTTTAAAGCGGTGGCGTAAAAGTGCCGGAGTGATGTCATGTCATGTTAGACAGCCGTGTCTTTGTCTTTGTTTGCAGCCTTTCTTCTCCGAGCACCTGCCTCTGACTGTTTTCCACTAAAACGGGGAGAAAAGCTCGTTACATCTGAATCTTAGTACATCGTGTGGTTTTGTACAGTTTTTTCCACATAAGCATGACCAGATGACTAACATTACGACTTGAAGCAATTTTACGTGCAACAATAAGAGAAAAGAGTGGGTGTGACACATTTGTTCGCGCCATGTGACAGTCACCGTTTCTTCGTAACCTCGCGGGTTTCAGGATGATTGATCATTCAGGACCACGGTTTGTACCGTTTATGGATCGTTTGGTCCAGTTGTAGCTCGGAAGTATTGTGTTGTCCTGTGTAAAAGGCGTGAGGCGCCCAGCTGACCCGGGCTTCATCACACGCCCTGATGGGAGTAGGGCGCAAAGCTGCTGAAGGTTTCGTGTTTTCATAATAAGTGTGTTTACACCCCGCAGTTGTTTTGGCACACATGGCTTGGTTAGGGTCGAGTCCGAGTTATATTGTGCCTTTGTTTTGCTGCCACCATCGCCCCCCGGTGAAGTTGGACATCTCTGAGATCCGCTTCAGGATCCTCTTTGTTCCTCCGTCCTTTGTTTTCATCCCTCAGCGGCCCTTTGGCTCACCTTGCATCGATTAACGGACTTGTCGTGCAGCGGCTTTCATCGTCCTAACCAAATAACGAAGGTATTTTTTGGTGAACCTGCTCTTGGATGCCTCGTAGCGCTGTTTGCATTGTATGCGCTTCATTATGTCTGCGCCTTTCATGATCGCCCGTCTCGCCCTGAACCCAGGACGCGCTCACTTGAGAGAAAATTGAAACATTTTACGAGCGCATTTTTCTTTCTAGACTCCCGTCGATCAAAATCGGAGGACAGACGTCGGTGTTTTGATCGTCAATTGAGAAAAACGAGGCTTGTCTGATGAGGCGACACCACTCCCAGATCTGTCTGCCATTGCACATGCACACACACACACACTAGAACAGCCAGCAGCACGTTATTCTACACACGTGAAGCTGCACAAATGCCATTACATGTACATTATATCACTGAATTGACTGAATTTACATCATTATTTTGACTGACCAATGTCCAGTGCCAGCTCAAGCTCAATAGGCAGAATTTGACATTTGATTGACAGGCTGTAGCTTAGCTGTTTTCAGGCTCTGTCACATGATTTGCTATATTCTCCATGAGATTGCCAGCTGATGCTTTAAGCATTTGTGTTAGTAGTAGACAGCACAAGCTGCTGCAGGGGTAGGTGTGGAATGATTCACCCAGACCATATTGTTGCATGTAAGAGTAACACACAACAGGCATGTTAATGTGCCCCTGGCGGCTGTACTGGGTCAAGAAAGGGAGCAAGGTCAATTTATGAAATATTATTTCTTAGGTTGTAATATGTTCTCTATTTTTGACATTTATTTTGTAGGCATTTGAAACCCAACAACCTTGACAGTGCAATGGCGTCCTCTGGAGGTATTCTGGAAAATTGCTCTTTTACTCAGCCTACAGTTCTATTCAGTACATATTGCTGTGGTGGTCAGCTTAAAGAAGTCATCATGTGACTGTGTCCCGTATTGTGTAGCACTGACATTCTTGACATTTACAGATTTTCAGGTTAAGGAACTGGACAAGCGTGCTTCAGGACAGGCGTTTGAGGTCATTCTGAGTCCATCAGCACCAGATGCTAAAGGAGAATTCCCTCTATCCACTCCAAAAAAGAAGGAAGTATCTTTGGATGAGATCCAGAAAAAATTAGAGGCAGCAGAGGAAAGACGCAAAGTAAGAACAGATATATACTGCTGAAATATTCTACTTTTTAGAGCGCACATTTATTGCTCATTTATACTTTTTCCCTATTAGCATTTCCTGAATGGTGCCTGTTTTGGGAAAAGGGGGTCATGCTTTTCTCATAAATGATATTCATCTTTTTTTATATCTTACTTTTATCTATGTCATCATTTCCATCAGAATCATGAGGCAGAGGTCCTAAAGCACTTGGCTGAGAAGCGAGAGCATGAGAAGGAGGTTCTCCAGAAAGCAGCGGAGGAGAACAACAACTTCAGCAAGATGGCAGAGGAGAAACTTAATCAGAAAATGGAAGCCAACAAAGAAAACCGCACAAAACAGATGGCTGCAATGAACGAGAAATTCAAGGAGAAGGTAACAATCAATGTTTGCGATGTCTTTTATTTATTATGTGTAAAACCAAAAGGTAAACACTGCTTTAAGCAGATGATCATTTGTTGCCCCACAAAGCTGTAAGTAAACCCTGTTTTGATTAACCACATTATGGTTTGTTACCTTTTCATTTTAGGACAAGAAAATTGAAGAAGTCCGAAAGAACAAAGAGACAAAAGAGGGAGGTGAAGATGAGGAGGACTAAGTTTTCTGTCTTTTTGTTTTCTGGTTCTACTCACTTAGGGGATAGCATTGGGTTTTTTACGTATCCAAAGATTTATTTTTGTTCCATTATGGCCAGTATTATGTGTTTGGTTTTGTGTTATTGACACTTTTTTATCTGACGTTTAGGGGAGAAGCAGGTGCACAATGTTCTTTTCATCTCTCCATGTTCAGATCTACTTTGCATCCCCATCAACTGTAGATTTGTCCAACTGCAGCTTTTGACCTGTAAAATAAGCAGTGTTTTACCCTAAAGGGAAGCATGCCTGTGTTACGCATAGGTCTCTAACTTGTCTGTTGCATTGTGCAAGTTGATCTGTCCCTGTTTATGTCAAAACCCCAGTTCTTTAAGCTTAATAAAGTTGCACAGTTGTTTGTTATGGTAACAATTTTGGATCTGCCCCTTTTTTGTAGACGCTCATATATGAACAAATCATTTATTTAATGTGTCTTTGTAACTCTCTGTCCATTTGGTTAACAAAAAGCACATTCCAGGGTAACATTTATCTTGTCGGTTAAGCTGTAAATAAGCATTTGAGAAAGATCCATGGTGTTAGCATACAGCAGACTGTATTACCTGTAAATGATACCCTACACTATTGGATCATAACTTGGTTGAAACAAACATTTTTGGTGGTGTTTGCAATGCAATGCCAGTACTTCATGCTCATCAAGTTTACATGTGCTGACACCTAGTGACATTTGATGGCATCACATCAGCATTCTACTCATCTAATCTGCTCTTTAAAAAATACAGACTAGTGGATTTTGATTAAATTTGACATCATTATGCAAAATAATTGCTGCACATCATTATGCTCAGACTATTTGACAGAGGGTTACATGTTGCATGTTGCCATTGAGGATCACACAGCATACAGTAAGTGTCATTTATGTATTTTTATGTGACACAGAAGAAAAATGTTCATTTATTTTTTAATATGTATGTTTTTGACTCCAAACATCCCATGGTTAATCTTCCCCCACCTGCAGTTGTGATTGCAAAAGTCTTGCATTTATTAAATAAAGAACAGCATAGATAGTCTACCTTGTAAAATAATGCCTGGTAGGACAAAATTTTCATGTCAGTAAAATGGCATAATTCATTTCATGTATTTGATTCTTGGACAGTGAACCCTTTTTGGCATGGAAATTAAAATGATTTTGTCTGTGTAACCATTTGGCTGCGAGTGTGTTTATTCTGGCGACATGTTAATCATTAGAGACAGACACTATACCTATAGTGTCACTGTCGATTTTCAAAACATTAGTAAAAGGGCCAAAGTGAGATGACAAAATGATGTCATTTCATGTTTGGTTATATTGGGCCTCATTCATGAACAGCTCTTACAATTTTTTCTCTTAAAACCCACTTTTTTCACAAAGTTTCAGACATTTACCAATGTTTAATATTTAGAGTTTGTTCTTAGGTTAGACCAGAATCTACAGGAGCTGCTGTCTAAAGTCATGGTAAAGGAGGTCCATTCATACTGAGGCCTACAAAGCTACATTGTGAGCATCCTCTGCCTGTGTGGGCAAAGAAAAGAGATGAGATAAGCATTAGCAGTGGGCCTACAGCTATACAACTGTTCCTATTTTATAATGCTATAATTACACAAACAAATGTTTATCGAGTTATCTTGTAATTATTTCCCTGACCTGAGGTGAAAATACAGGACCTGATGCGCCAACAAGTCCAAAAGTGCCATAAATAGTTTTAAACAAACATACCATCCTGAACATTTCGCCATTATCCTCAAATCACTGCAATTATAACAGTAATAACAATTTAATCAACGCTTTATATATTATATTAAACACTTAGTTATTTCAGTTAGCCACTCTACACCTAGTTTTTAGTGTATATAAATATTCGTTCTATGTGAAGGCATCTGTAATAAACCTACAGAACTCTAAGATAAGGTCACCTCAGTGTTTTTTCTCAGTTTTGTCATCGCTGCCATGACAAGGGATTCTGTCTACGCCTCCTGCACTGTGAATCATCCAATTCAGCAGAGGAGACGCTGAGAGGGAAGGGGGCGGGCTCGTTTCCCTCTAGCCTTGCATCCTACTGGCTGCAGTGTAATTGAAGCCTGTCCCATGAGCCAATGAGCACGCAGAACTCGCAGAGACGGCGTTCTGATTGCCGGGGCCGCCCGTCTATCAAACAGACCGTTCAACTCGGCCATCTGGTTCTGCAGGGAGCTGTCAGGAGCCTCACCCGCAGCAGCAAATATTTAGCAGCAAATAGTTGATATCCATCATGGTACTTATAGCATATGCCTTCACATACGTACATAAGGAATCGCCTTTACGTGCTTTACGCTGACTGGGTGGATTGTCTGCTAAAAGGTAAGGCAGGCCCAAAACGGATCTTACGAGCTTTAGGTAGTGGTAATGAGAAAATGCCCTCCATGTGATTTGGCCATCTTTTCTGAGGGCTTCACTGGTATTAAATAGTGTACATGTAGTCTGGGTAGACCAGGAGCGTTTAAGTGCTTGTTAGAAAGATAAAAAACGGAATAAATCATCTCTACTACCACGGTCATGGGTTATAGGCAAAATATATAAAAAATAAATCTGTTGTTTCTTGTATTTTCTGCCTGTTCTCTTATCCGGTGAGGCACCCAGCACATTGGTTTAACCCGTGCAGCCCCTGCTCGAGTCGAGGCTGTGGAGAAGACAAGGCTGTCTGGCTGTCGGATGCCATCACAAAATTTTTTATAAGATTATAATAACGCGGTCTGTAGGATTGCCGTGTACAGGATTTTTTTAAAAAGCCATTTTAAATGTTTTTTCGGGGCCATAATCACCCCGAAGCAGTGCAAGAAAGCGGCCGCAGATTCGCCGTAACTGGATGGTGACGTTATGTAACCGGCGTCCATTCATTGTTCGGCGGTGAGAGATTATCTCTCCGGGAAGACAAGGCAGCCTATAGATCCCT
The DNA here is from genome assembly GCA_037974385.1 of Arnoldichthys spilopterus. Lineage (NCBI taxonomy): Eukaryota > Metazoa > Chordata > Actinopteri > Characiformes > Lepidarchidae > Arnoldichthys > Arnoldichthys spilopterus. Next base: position 15,685,085 of record JBBPDA010000009.1, on the reverse strand, counting down.
GTGGTAGGCCATTTACACTCTGCTCTGCACGGGTGAACCGTTTTGTTTTTCATCGTTTCGGTTTCATAGTTTCATTCATCACATAAGCCTCACACAAAGCCCTGCGATTCTGTTTCTCTGCAGGAAGCTTTAAAACCGGGGAGGGAGAAACGCCGTTCATGCCCCCCTTAGACGATGTAACTGCAGCTGTTATGACATTATCCGCAATTGCATGGCAACATGTAACAGTGTAACACAGTTTCAGTGAAGTATGTAATAGAACAGCTGCAGTTTCAGTAACATGCAATTTTTAGAACAGCAAAAGCTGATCAGCTGGTGATGCCCAGAGTTGTAACTATACAGGGTGAAATGGCATTTAGTCATTATACTGCCCTCTGCTGGAACCAGCTCCCCAAGCAGATCAGATGTGCCCCATCTGTGACCAGTTTTAAAAAGAAGCTAAAATCTACCCTTTTCACAGCCTAACATAAAACAGAGGCTCAAATGCACTTTCATCTTCATTTATTTTAAGTCCTGTTTTTATTTCTTGTAATTTAATTTTGCTCTTAATTTTATTGATTTTATTATTTTTAATGCTGTTTTTCTCTGAAAAGCACACAGAATAACCTGTGTGTATGATTAATGTGCTATATAAATAAACTTGCCTTGCCAGTAGGAGACATAGCCAACCTGTAACGGTGATGCAGCTTCTGTCACGTTGCACCAAATCAGACATTACTCTTCCTTACATCATTTACTACTGAGACGGCATGCACAGAAATCACTGTTGTTTACATTCATTTTTAGTACAAATATCACTGTTCCATAATTATTCTGGGACTATTACTGGGACAGCACACTAAAAAGTGTCTAGTACTTCCAAGATTGGTACAGTGGGAGAGTAAAAATACTGTTCCAGCACAGAAATCACTGTCCTGTACTTCCGGTACAGGTGCAACATGACAGAAGCTACAGCACAGTTACAGGTCAGCTATAAAAAGTGCAATTTAATGCATTTAATCCAGCTGTTTTACGGTTAAGGAACCTACATTCTTTGTAAGGGTTTTTTCATTTTTCTTAACATACTCTAGATCCCAGAGTGCCTCGCTCTGCTCCTTCCCAACATGGCGACAGTAGTGATGGAGCAGATTGGTCGCTTGTTCATCAATGTCCAGCAGCTTCGTCAAATCCCTCAGCTGCTGGAGTCTGCCTTCCCCAAGCTTCCCTGCACCGTGACTGTTGACGACGTGCCCTGGGTGTTCAAGGAGTCCCACATTCTCACAGGCTACCGACCGCCGGACCAGAGCTGGCGCTACTACTTCTTAACGCTCTTCCAGAGGCACAACGAGGCGGTCAATGTGTGGACACACCTGCTGGCCTCGCTAATCATCCTGGTAAAATTCCAGGAAGTGTCTGAAACGGTGGACTTCTTGCGAGACCCCCATGCCCAGCCACTTTTTATCGTGCTTCTGGCAGCGTTCACCTACCTGGCCTGCAGCTCACTGGCCCATCTGCTCTCTGCCAAATCTGAGCTCTCCCACTATACCTTCTACTTCCTGGACTACGTGGGTGTGGCTGTGTACCAGTATGGCAGTGCCCTGGCTCACTTCTACTATGTGGTTGAGGAGGCATGGCACACTCAAGTTCGAGGGTTCTTCCTGCCTGCTTCTGCTTTCCTTGCCTGGCTGTCCTGCACGGGATGCTGCTATGGCAAGTATGCGAGTCCACGCCTGCCCAAGTTTGTCCACAAGTTGTTCCAAGTGGTGCCCTCAGGCCTGGCCTACTGCTTAGACATCAGCCCAGTGGTGCATCGCATCTACAGCTGCTACAGCTCCCAGCAGAGTTGCACTGACCAGGCCGTGACCTATCACTGCTACCAGATTGTGTTTTTCTTGGTGAGTGCCTACTTCTTCGCTTACCCTCACCCGGAGTGCTGGTTCCCTGGCCGGTGCGACTTCATTGGGCAGGGCCACCAAATATTCCATGTGTTCCTCGTGCTGTGCACACTAGTGCAGATAGAGGCAGTGCGTCTCGACTACAGCGAGCGGAGGCCCCTGTACGAACGCCTGCATGGTGACCTGGCTCATGACGCCGTGGCTCTCTTCATCTTCACAGCGTGCTGCAGCGCCCTGACAGCGTTCTATGTGAGAAAACGAGTGAAAGCCTACCTTGAGGAGAAGCAGGAGTAAATGTCTTGGAAAAGCAAGGCTTAAGGACAAGACAACATAAACCCTGCTGGCCCTGCAGCAATGATCACACTAGTGTACTAAGGACACTGAACATTATGGGCCTGCTGTTGTTAAACCAAGTTTTGGGGTTTGGGGGGCGTGGGTGGAGGGCTTACAGTTTTGTTTTTGTAACATGGCCTGCCAAAATTGTATTGTCAATCAGCTATGTACTGTTTACTGCATTTATACTTAAAAATTCTGCCTCAAATGAAGACAGAAGAACAAAGGAAATAAGTAAAGAGGCTTTGCACTGATATCTGCTCATGTTCTGCTCTACAGTGTCAGTGCCAATGTCTTTAATACTTTTCATTTGCATGAATGTGTGGTCCATTTTGTGGGTGAAAAAGGCATTACGGGCAGCATTATAAGCAGATGTTGTTGTGCTAAAAATATAACCTAGTCTCAGAAAAGTGTATCAGGAAACAGGTTAGTGAAACCAAACTTAGCATGCCATCGGTATGCTCTCTTACATTGCATCTGAGCCCTGTCTGAGAGGATCTTTCCGTATTGCTAGTTGACCTTGTTTGTAAGGAACAAGAGTTTTTCAAAGTTAAACTCAAACAGGCTCACTTCATTGGTGCATTAAATTGTAGTCAGATTATGACTGCTAGGCATTTTTTATCCACCAGGCTGAAGAGCCCCCACAACATTGCTTGCATATTTTGGTAGAAAGAATAACAGCAGTCATTCTCTGGTTGGTCTGAGTGTTATTCATGATCACTTCTAAATCTCAAGACCTTACAGTATTATTTTTTGCGAACTGCAATCATTGAGTGTTTTGGTATGCCTCCAAAACTGCCACTTGGTGTTTCCCTATCTGTTTTATGTGCCAAAATGTTCAGGCTTATGATGAAGGTCGCTGTTAGACTTTTACATTACAAGCCTATAAAACCAATGTAATCAAGGCATGTGTCCTACATGTAAAACATTTCAACAGATCAAAGAATTGCATTATCTTCAAAAGTCCTCATTTTATGATTTTTTTTACAATACCTCAGTAAGACAAATATTAGGTAAGGTTTAAATTACACCTGCTGTTATTTAAATGGAATAGATGTTACTTGGACTTTTTGATTAATGGACTTTTGATTCCAGAGATTTGTAAGTGGACCAATTGTGGTTGAATATACATGACCAAAACATTGAAAAGGACATGTGGCAAAAAAAAAAAAATTAT
>JBBPDA010000009.1:15655559-15681601 GCA_037974385.1 Arnoldichthys spilopterus | reverse complement strand
AATGTTGGCTAAATTAACTAAGCTAACTAATAGGGATTGGCTAAGTTTTACCTAATTATGCTGTCCTTCAGATGGGTAGGTGTTTTAGCTCTGGCAGAATTGTCTCACTGAAAGCCATTTCATTACATTTCATTCATTTATTGACATAGTTTGTATTTTAGTTTGTTTTGTTACATTTACATAATGTAACACCCCAGCCTACAGCTGGACTGCCTGTCAGACCATCCCTGGCCACCAGAGGGTGGCACAGGGCACGCAGTCATAATCAAGAGGCAACCAGCATTACCTGTGTCCTCCTTACTTAAGGAGAGCCTTTCCACAGCTCAGTGCTTAGTCACAACATTTTCTGTCAGAATACTAAGCTGGTAATTTGGTAAACCCCTGGAGTGTACTCCTGGGTCTCCCAGTTCTCCTTTTGAGCACATTCTTTAGACCTTGTCCCTAGGGACCATTCTCCTTGGGACTTCTCTGGGTTCTCCAGTGCTTTCTAGAGTTCCCAGGAAAACATTTTGTTTTGGGTTTAAACACTTAAATTGTCTTCTCAGCTCCCTGTAAGCAGTCAGCCATTTCCCTGGTGCTATTTTGTTATTTTTTCATTTGCCATGCTGTTTTTCAAGTGTTTGTCTTCAGTCATTTTCTGTCCATCTTAAGTAGGTCACCTAGCTGCCCCCTATGATCTGTGAACTGTGATCAGTGGTCAAATCCCCCTGCCCCTCCCCACTTATTAACATTTGGCCAAAGAGTCTTTAGTCAAATTATGTGCCCTTGCTAACAATGATGCCTGCTTTGGTCACCAAGACATTTCTTTTGTACCCAAAGGGCTTGTCTGCTTTTGCCTTTATGCACTTGATGTCAATGCCTTTGTGCACATTGTCCACTGGTTGATGTTTTTAGTGGTTCACAAAAAAGTCTGAGTATTAGTCTATAGGAATGTGTGTTCTAATGTGCCTGAATACACGCATGCATCTATGTAAGGCAAAGTATGTATAGATGTGGTGAGAGTGTGCAATTTCCGAATGTGCAGTGTCAGTGTTCTGGTTAGTTGTAAATACGTTTGCTTGTTGTAAGAAACGTGTAGGCTTTTTTCTTAGGCACTTTGTTTTGCTTTTTGTCTGATACATTTCCCCACTCAGACTTTTTTCTTTAGAAACATGCACATCTCATTCAGCTCTCTGCACAACTGTAAAACTAAATATGGGGCATGCATTTCAGTTCCCTGTTCTGATGGATAATCTGCGACGTTATCATCGCAAGAAGGTAACAGGAGTGTCATTTTTGTGTTATGTAGTGTAATGGCACCAGCAGAGTTGGTGTGTGTAAGGTCACTGATAGATTGACTCCAGGACGGACGTCGTAAAGCGAAGTCTCAGTCTAATGAAGTGACTAATAATTGAGCTGCTGATGATTTCTTTGACATGAACATGTCATAAAATAATGTGGAGGGCAGCCTTTTTCATAGTACGAGTCTGAAATGTATGAATTAATTAGTAGTTTATTACTTACTGGGTTAATATTTCAGTGTTTAGTTGTTGCCACACAATATTAAGAGAAGAGAGTGCTCATTAGTTTGTAGCAGAACTGCAGTTTTTGAAGACCATTTAATGCAGCCAGTTTAAACTGTGAGAGAACTACAATAGATAGCATCTCACATTGAGAGCAATGGTACGTACAATGAGGGAAGGCCAAGAGCTGACATGATGTCAGTGAGGAATTAACAAAGGTGAGGTCAGTTCCAGGCACGGCAAGGCTTAAACATCAGCTCTGTCAGCTCTTAGCCTACTGTTTTAATGGAAAAACCCACTAAACCTCATCATTGATCCTACTAAACTGTGAACTTAGCTTCTACTTTTAAGTTGAAGTACTTATCTACTCACCTCTAAGCCAGCAAAGGGATCTAAACAGACTTTCAGATGCTTGTTTTGAACATTGTCATTTGGTTTGTGTGAGGGTCAGAACTGGATATGAGTCATGGGAAATGTTTTTTTCAGGAAAGTCCATTTAGTGTCTTCCCTGTGCAGGCACTGCTGGTTCACTTGTGGAGCTCAGTGTTGGTGATGCTGAACTCTCTCAGCTTTCACTCTGACTTGAACTAGCACCCCTTACAAGTCCTGCTGTGGGGTCAGAGGAGAGAAAGGATGTCTGATGTCTAACATTTAAAATTGTGTAAAAAATGACTGCTGTTGATGCATTGTGTTATTTAAATAAACAGGTGTTATTACCATCTGCTTTGTTCTCTCATTTACACATTAACAATTTTCTAATTAAGCCCTTGTTTATTCACTACAGATTTTAGTTTCTTAACATTTTTACTACACAAAGCTACAGTTCTGCAAGGTTTTAATCTGTAAACAGTTTCCATGAATATTGTCATACCCTGTTCATTTATACTTTTTTTTGAAAACATAAGTACAGTGAGGTCATTACGCAAGCAAAATGACTCCCACTAATGGGGAGATTTGTCTTTCAAGGGCACACTGTACTGTCTCCAAGTGAAGATTCAAGTGGCAGGCAGCTAGACCATTTTAGCTTGCAGGGACCACATCTGTAGAAAAGTGGACAAGTACAGCACTGTAGATTCAAATCTCATTTAATTAATTATAGTGTAGTGAAATACAGTAGACAGATAAAAATAACAGCATTACAGCTAGAGTTAGGGCAGTGGTGGCCAAGTGGTTAGGCCCTTGCCCTTAATAGAAGATCGCAGGTTCAAGTCCCAACCCAGCCACCACTGCTACATTGCTCGCTGGATGCTTCTCATAACTCTCCGCTGCTCCAGTTTTGCACGTGTGATGGGTTAAATGCAGAGGTCACATTTCATTGTGCTGCACTTTGTGTTTAATTGAGTATGTTCACAATGACAAGTCACATTCACTTAAATTTAGATTTAGCTCTTGGTTATTAGTTTATTAATCTGCAATTCATGTAATCTTTTAAATTATACTGATTATGGAGATAAGGTGTAACATCACAAAAATACTCCAAGAAAGTATCAGATGCTATGTGGTCTAAAGGTTGTCGGTTCAAATCCCAGACTGGTACAAGTAACGCTGAGGTAACCGTAAGCAAAGTAACGTCCCCAAGCAATGCTCCCGACTGCTCCAACACAGGTGGGTTAAATGCAGTAGTCACATTGTGCTGTGGTGTGTTTACAATGACAATCACTCACTTAATTTCCATACATCATTTTGAGATTTGCAACCTCAGCTGGAAGGCCCACACCTCATCTGTCACACTCCTGTAACTGTTTAATAGTGCTGCATTAGATTTTTAACAGTTAGAGATTAGTGGGGTTTATAGCTTTCATTCATTTTTTTTAATTTTATGGACTTATTTATAAACATGTAGTGCAAAAATATACATGCAAAAGGACAAACTAGAGCCTACATGATGCACAGTAAGGTGCCTTGAAATCTTCCTAAACCACAAGGTGGCAGTCTTGTCAAGGCCTCCTCACATTCTTGAACATAACTAAACCAGAGACGTTTCTGCCTGATGAAAAATGTAGCAGCACAGTTTCCATTACTTCTCACCAACCCTATCCTGATTATGCAAACCCTCCATAGTCCCAGGAAACTGACTATGAATTTTGTTATGCATTTTAGAAAAATCTACCTCAAGTATGTATGACAATGTTCAAGGCTGCCTGGTCCATTTTCTAGCACTTGGAGGCACCAGACTTGTGACATGTTTCTACCACTCAAAAAATGGCAGGACAATTCAGTTCAGGCTGAGTTCACATAAGCGCTCTCTGTACTTCACTGCCTATCTCTGCCTTCCATTTGGTGGCCATTCAGGCTCTTAAGCTGTGATATAGAACTGTGAGGTCACAACTCCTCAGCTACAACATCTTATCAGGATTTAACACTCTGAAAAGACCTTCTATGTCAGCGAGAGTTTCTGGAATTTCTGAAAAGAAATGGCCTTTATGGTCTCCATGATGAGGGGCCTTACAAGTCCAAGCTTTAAAATTACTCCTAATGAAACAGCATGTATGCGAATAATGTCTCGCACTAACTTTACACCACAACCATGGCCAATGAGATGGATGTTGTTATGAAGGCAATTTAGAATTCAGTCATTTTTCACATCTTATCAACATGTTGAGGATCTGTGCACGCTTTTTCACCCTGCAGGTGTTGGTCTTTATAGATGAGCGATGGGCGGAGAACGCTTCATAAATCTCAGACTTAACAGCAGAGTGACAGTGGGAGTGTGAGAGACAACATGCTGACATGTAGTCTGACTCAGTAGAGAATGAGCTGTGGACCCCATTGGTAGAAACACAGCCTAAAAGCCACTTAGCACCAAGGGAACTGAGCTACACACACCATCAGAGCCTATGCATCATGCCACTATGATGACAGATCTCTTACTGCAGCATTTCTCATAGAACATTACATTTACATACAATGAATGAACAGTGGAACGAGTGGGATAAATAAATAGCAAGCGTAAATTTGCCTTCTCTACTAAAGGCACATTCCCTTGTTTGGAGAAACAAATCTAATATACTAAAACATTGACATCATCCACAAAGTCAGAAAAGGTACCATTCAACTATATATTATGATTTATCAGGGTATAAACAATGTAAATATGGTATGTTTTAGTTTGCTTGTAGAAATATAGCAATATGTAAGAAAAGCTAAATTACTGCAGGAGATAAAACTGCTCTAGAAAGCACTGATCAAAATGTAATTTTCCCATGGGCCATGGTGGCAAAAATGTATTAATCTCTCTAAAATCATGCTTGTGAAGAGTTTTCTAACAAACAATCACATACACAAATGCTTTTACTTACTTTTAAATAATCCTATTGAAAATATGAATGGCAGAATGATTGAAGGGTTTCTGAGCAAGTAATTAAGTGCAAATTAAAGATAATTACACCTTTTGTTAATTCCACCCACCTAGGGGAAACAGCAAAGAGAAAAGCGGTCACACAATCCATATTAAATCTAACAGAAAGCTGCATTTACAGGACCTGTGATTGTGTGTGTGTGCTCTCACATTCTTGAGAGTGTGTTTGCGCTTACACACTATTGCTCACACAGATGTATATTATGTTAAATGATACCCAGAAGGGCATCACACTCCAAATTCTGAAAGAAGTGTATTTTCTCAGAGGCAGAGACAAAATCACTGCAAGTTAGGGTGTAAACTGCCATATGTCACGGCTCTGATGAATTCCTTGTGTTGCATTATACGGTTAGAGGGCTCTAAATCATACAGATGAGATAGCGATAATCACCTCGCCGGCTGCTTCCTGTCCTCTAACTATCAATTCTCTCTCCTGTCTCCATCAATTTTCCAATCTGTGGACTTGAAAAGTCCCACTGTTTCCTGCTGCCTACATCCCAGCTTCCTCCCCACAGCATTACAAAGCCCCTTTCCACATTTACCAGCCTTTTCTAAATGTTCAATTGCAATGATTTGTATCAAGGTTGGCGAGGTAATATCAGGCGGCTTGTGTCTCCTATCATGCGGGGTAATTAAAGATCAGACTTACTGGAGGGATCGGCTTTGTTCAGAGTTATTAAATTGCCCTCTCCTTTCATGATGACAGCCAACTCTCCTCTCTCTCCTCTTCCAATCTCACCATCTCTGGCCTAAGTTTAGCTTTTTTCCATCCAATCCCTTTGTTATTCTTGCATCTCCATATCAGTTCTTTTCATTATCTCACAGTGAAACCCAGAAGAGTGACGGGGAAAAAAATCAATAAATCCCATGGCTAATCCTCTATTGCCCTGACAGATTTATAATTCATACTAAGTAAAAATGAGAGGAAAATATAACCTTCTCTTGAGGGGTTTTTGCTTCTACATTATGCTAAGCTTGTCTCAGCCAGCTATAGTGCCTATCATATAAAGCATGCTGCAATTAAGTTAATATGACTCAACATAATGGCATCAGGTTTAAAGACTGTCTGAACTTTGATGTAGTGCATAAACATTGTAAACATTTAAATATATCTCAGTGCATATAGAGCAACAAAGCTGGAAAAACAGTGTAATTAGCATTGAAAGCCATGAATCTTTTTTCATCATATACACAATTATACAAGTACAACATGCAATGAACCCTGGTCACTCCAAAGACTGACTCAGTATTGAAGGTTAACCGTTATAAGCTATGGTGGCATGTCCTGAATAATAAGTCTTAAAGTCTGAGGATAAAAATTCCTGAGTCTCTCTGTTTTCGTCATGAAACCCTCTGTTTGGAATTTGCCTGATTTGAACTGGTCAGACAGATACTGGTCTCCAGTGATCCTAGTTGCTCTGGTGCTGCTGTGATGATTTTGGGTTGATTTGGAAGCAAGTGTCCAGACGTACTTTAGTTGAGAGTATTTAATAAATCAAAATAACAAAACACGAAATACGTGGCATGGACCGTGGCTATGAAACAGAACACAACAGATACAACAGAGAATCCACAACACACAACCTAACATGGGGGTTTACATAAAGATAAGACATGGAAAACACCTGAACACGAGACAAGACGCAGCTGGGAGGCGGGGCTAGACATAAATGAACACGAGGGGCAAGACACGTGGCTAAGTGAAAACAAAAACATGAACACGAGGGCACGATCGTTACAACTGCATCTCCTGCTATAGGTGTCCTACAGAGATGGTATAGCTGATCTGTTGTAACTGATCACTCTATGGGCTTAATGCTCCTGGACACAGCTGTTCTTGAACCAGGAGTTAATGTTCTGTGAAAACATTTTACACAGCACCAGAGTAAAAAGTAAATTTACTCAGGCACAGTGACAAACAGCCTGTTTAACTGTAAACAATAAAAATGGTTAAATTATCTGGAGTATTTAAACACACACAAACATCTTAAATTGTCTACATAGAATATGATAAGTTTATTTCTTTTCAGTTTATTAGTTTATTATGTATTTCTTATAACAGACCAACAGTAACTTCAGAGAAAGTTTTTTTTAGTAACTAAAGGTATTTCTAATTATTCCTTAAACTCTAACAAAAGATGAAAAGGATTAATTAGATGGAAGTTAGGCATTTCACTTCCCATACAGAGAGCAGCACAGAAGTCAGAAGAAGTAGGATGTAGGAAGCAGTCATGTTTGCAATGACCAGTTTAGAACATTAAAATATTCAGTTAAAATATCTAAAATATTCAATTCCAAACTTTGAAAAGATGAAAGGTAGAAAATGTAATGGGATTCACCTTTTTCTCTTTCACTCTTTTAATCATTGTAAGAGATTTAAGCTCCACGGCAGAATCAATGTAGAGAGAATAAAGTGCTTTTAGCTGTCTACACGGCTCAGCAGATCAATGTAAACATTACGGGCATTTAGATGGCTAACGATTGTGTGAGGAGGTGTATTTTAGCTTGGCTGTGAGAGGTGCTCTGTCTACTTTGACTCAAATGACATGAATAGCCTCATTAAGAAGGAGTAATGGTTTTGTGGCAGAGGCCATGTGCTAAGATCTTTTTCTTTCCAATTAACGTTCTCCATAGAGAGAGAGAACATTTCTGTCAGACAGTGAAAGGTTAGTCTGAACATTTCTCTTTCCTTTGCTTAACATTCATCCAAAAAGTCCTACTACTTACTAGGTTAATGTAATTTCATGAATGTAATGTGAAGTTTTAAATTCTATACCAATGTGTAACCTTGAAGCCTTTCTCTGAAAAGCGGCTCTCACATCAGACAAGAATGTTGAATCTCCATAATCATAATTTTTTGTTCCCTCCTGCCAGCTCCTGACCGTCACCAGCTCCTTTCAACCTATTTCTCAGCTCTAAAGCCCTTCATGTTCATACCCAAATTCTTGGAGTTCTCTTCCACTTGAAAGTTTCCTTCCTCAAAGAAAATACTTCTTAGCTGACCTCCACATCCTAGACTAGATACACGGTTTTGTCAGGTTGCGGTCACTTGGTCACCACTTGAATCAAGCAGACAATAGGTTTGCAAACACCTTACAGTCAGTGAAAGCATGACTTATGAAACGATGAAGCATAAATAACGGAGATGAAGCCTGACACCTTCATTCTGGTAGTTTATAAAGATCAGATTAATATTTGGCTTTGCAACCATACACATATTTATTAATCATATTGGTGGGCAAGTGGTACGAAAAAGTTTTTAAGCTTTTTATGTAATGTCTTGCCCATGCAAAGAGAACCGATGAAGGCAACGAGAGCAAATGAAAAGTCAGTCACTAACAAGGACATGTTACAGTAAATGAGGTAACACTATTTTGAAGCTCAACTGTACTTTGTGGATATTCAGCTTAAGGTTATGTGTACAATCTGTTCTCTCTGTGTTTAACAGCCAGTAAAGCTTTTGTGTGTCAAATGTTAAGTGTCTTAAGTATTCAACAGATAAATCATGTTATTCTATTAATAATTTAATCCCAGACAATTAATAACATGCAGTGATGCCTCATGTCATAGACAATCAGTATTAATTGACTGCCTCCTTACTCAGTGCCTGGTAAACAGTCACACAGATAAGCAAACTAAGCAAAACATGATTAATAATTCTATAATTAGATACAGTAGATCCATTTTAAGTGAAAGGTTTAGCAGCAGTTCTACACTCAAATATTCTGATTAATATGAATTTAAACAAAAAAGTTGGTAGGAGTCTTAAGAAATGATGAATAATGTCTCTTGGGAGTTTTTTAAGGTAAAGAATACATTCAATTACACCAGTGCAAACATAAATAAAACTGACTAGCAGTAAAGATAGACAGGGATTTAGCATATTACATGATCAAATATCAGTGTTTGCTCTGTTATGAGACATTTTATTTGTGTATAGTGTGGTGTAATTGGCCTGCACTGTGCTGGCTAAAGGGAGGTTAATTAGGAGGAATTACTTTGGTGAAGCAGGCTGGCAGGAAGCTAATATTAGTAGTAATATCTCAGCTTGGTGAAAAGGTCAGCAAAGTGTTCATATACTATATGCATTGTAAATCAGCACCCATTCATCTCAGTGAGAGAAATGTAAGGTAGCTAGGCATGAGACAGAGCCTTTATGGCCTTCATTACCAAATAGGTTTATGATTTAACATTTCTTTATTATTTATTAATGTTATGTAGACATATTTTGGATTTTATATACTCACACAACTCAAATGTTTCTCCTGTACATCAAAGCTAGTTTACCAGTTTCTCAGAAGAACTAGAAGGATAAAGCTGAAAGTGACCAAGCAGCATGAGAAAAACTAATAAACCCTTTTTGTCCCCATTTCTCCTGCTTACAGTATTATTGTTTTAAACTGTAACATTTTACCAGCATTTTCTCCGATAAGTTTACTGTCAAGTTGTGCTTCTTATTATGAAAATTTTTCTAAATGAGAGATGAGTGTGCAGAACCCTTTTAACAGTTAAATCATTAAAATAACATAATGTTTTATACCAGTAATGTTTTTTGAACCATGTGTATAAGTGCCACTGTTATAGTGAAAAGAAAAAAATTAGTGAAGGTTAATAAATGTTAGTAAGTTTAATGTATTATAGATTGTTTTGTTGAAGCAAACTTTTAATGTTTCTAACAAGCACCAGCTTCTCATAAAATAGTCTTAGTTGGATTTTTCTGCTCAGTTCCCTTAGTCTTGTAGATGAGAAGAAAGCGATAGCTCTTCTGTTGTGTTCTCTTTGTCTTGTTGCAGTGTTTTCCAATCACTGCCCGAAAGATGCAGAAAGGAGACCTTTTATGTTGTAAAACCATCAACCAATGGTATGGTTTGATTCCTTTCTCTTCTTTACTGTTTCTGACTGACCTCCCTCTGTTTTACATTAAATGAACTCAATTACCCACATGCAGAGATGCTTCATGTCAAGACAGACATAATTTGAAGTACTTCTTTGTTTCATCAAAATCTCTGCTGGCAAAGATACAAGCCACAAGATAGTAATCCTGACTGATGAAAAAGGAGTGTGGGATTTGATTAAGAGGCCTTTTAATATACATATCTAGGTCTATTATTAATGGTAATACTGCACTTGTAGTGTGTGTGTGGGGGGGTGGGGGGTGGAGGGGTGGGTAGTGGTGTCTGATGAGCCAATTAGCATTAGCAACCAGCAGTAATGTTACATTCATCCATTTAAAATGTTTTAGGAAATGAAACAAACAAACAAGCAAACCCTTGTTTTGCTTGTTCAAGCAAGTTTGTGCATCAAAATTAAGTGCTTTGCTTGCTGTTTAGAGTTGCTTTTTCATTTTGGCTGGGGTTCTGTATCACTGATTCAATTACCATTATGCTCACTCGTAAATTGGACAATTATCATACCTAGAGAGTTAAAGAGTTTGTGATGCCCTTCCTCCACTCATGCAAATGATTCAGAAAAATGGTAAGTAGAGCAATTTCCAAAAGGGAAAAAAGCCCTTTCATTAAAAATAATGCTGTTCACTTACTCTGGAATCCCAATTAGCCTTGTCTACTTGCTAGTACTTTTGAAGCCAAAGAAAAAAGAAGTAAGAAACCTAGTTCCAGTCTTTATGAAACAAAACACAATGTGTCGCAAGTATCTTGACAAAATCTAAATGGAAGTGTCTGCAAGGAAACGAGGACTGGAAGGAGAGGCAGTGCTTGAGGCTCAAACAACTTATTTTTGGATCAACACAGCTAGATGGATGGAGTCCGTGGTGACACTTTGGCACATGGCCTTAAATCAAGAAGTGAAGGAGCAATGGGCAAAGTTGATAAAACTCCTGTTACTTTGACTGAACTGAAGGTCAATTTCTACAAATTGCTCTAAAACTCTCCAAACTTAGGTGTTTCTGAGGGTACTTAATAGAGCTATTCAGCACTTGAGGGCTTAAACTGATGATAAGATAAAGTTAAGGTGAGACCCTACAAGTGACCAGGATAATTCGCTTAATAGAAGTTTATTACTGTTATAAAAATATTTTTGTTTTGATTTAGTAAAAATACATTTAGGAGGCAAAGAAGGCATTATATATTTTAAAATGCATACATTTGCATATTAAAAAGCCTTTTTAGATGATGTTGGAAATGTTTAAATGAAGCCTCTGAACAGATGGCTCAACAGATTGAAATCAGATGCTTAATTAAGAAAAACACTATGGAAATTTCCACTATGGAAATCCTAAAAATGTTCAGATTATGGTTTAGAACTAACATGTAATATTTCATTAATATAGACTTCTCTGAAAGCTGATGTACATGCGGGTGATATACATTTGTTACACATGTGGATGTGAGTGTGGGTGGAACAAAGCCTCTATTAACATAACTAAATTATGGAAAACATGCAAATGGACTAAGATGCTGAAATAAATAATGTAGATTTGTTTTGAGGTTTGACCTTTTTTAAAATACAGTTTAAGAAGAAGACTGCAAACATCTACAGATGTGTACAGAGTGGAAAAAGGTTCATAATTTCTACCTGCAGTGGCTTGCCTCAGTGGATAGACAAAGCACTGGATCTTCAAATCCAGAGCTGCACTATAACATTTTTCCCAAATTCAGCTTACAGTATTTTCCCATAAATGAAATAAGCATGTGGGACAAAAAAGTAATCAATTGCATAATGTCTTAACTTGTCTTAATAGCATATTCTGTAAGGTAAGGACTACACCAGGCTTTTGAGATTCTGTATCAAAAGGTTCTGTTCCTTTTATCCCAATCTTTCTCTAACATTTTGCCTAAGCAGACAACTGTGTCAGTATGTGACTGGTTCAAGGAACCAGTTCATGGAAGAGTGGGCTGTCATCTCAGGCAACTGATGTATTCTTACCTCATATGAATACTACTTTTAATAATGTATGGGGACACATAAAATGCAATTGAAACAGTGTAGACAGTGTGCACAATTTTTTAAATCAGGTATGGACATGATAGATATGACATCAGAAATGATAGATGTCAGAACTTACAATGCATCGCAGCTTGTGTTTTTAGAGCTGCATAGTCTCTGGCCTGAAGACCGAAAGTGCCTGCAATGGGCATGTGATTATAAGAATTGGATCACTGAGCAATGGAAACCGTACTGAAGAGATGAAGAAAAGTGGGCAATGTTTTGCTGGGACATCTTGGATCATGGCATTCATGTGGCTATTACTTTGACACATACCACCTACCCAAATGTTGTTGAAAGCCAAAAACATCTCTTTAACAGTTTTCTGTAATTCCCAATTCTCAATCCGATCAAGCATCTGTAAGATGTACTGGAAAAATGTGTCAATCAATGAAGGCCCCACTTCACAACCAACTTGACATAAAGGATTAGCTTCTAATGTCTTGGTGCCAGATACCAAGGCACTACCTCCAAGGTCTTGTGGAGCCAAAGCTGTTTTGGTGGCACAATGAATTTAATAGCTAAACAGTGTACACAGTCCGTACCTCTTCCTCTTGTCTCTTTAGTCTCTGGAGGTTGAAAAGTGAAGGTGAGGTTTGTGTATGTGTGTGTTCAAATACATATGCTCATCAATTTTTGGACTTAAATTTGGATTTAACATGCATAACGTGAAAGAGAATACCACCTTTTACAAACATTTTATGACCTTAAAGTTTGTGTATGTTAAAAATGTAAAGGGTTTTCGGGAAACCTGAGAAAATAAATGAAGCAACTAATTTCTTACTTTTCCATTATTGCTCTAGTCTGAAGCCATAATATGTGAACTATTACTTATCATTTTCCATGCCAAGTGACATCAGTACAGAGTACCTTTAGTACTTTCTCCAACAATCAGGGTTAATGGCCATACTAAGAGGAGGCTACAACAGCTGATATGAGCAGTGAAAGAATACACAATCATTCCTTTAAAAGTAAAAAAAAATCTCTCCTAAGGTCCTTCAAATGTCTTCAGCTGCAATCAGTTTCTCCTCCAGGCAGTTTGTTTTAAGATTAGACAGAATTCTCTTGAAAGTGGTCTATCTACATAAAAGTCAATTGCAATTTGTTCCCTTTAGCTACAACATTACACAGGTGCACTCACAGATCACTTAAAATTCTACCCAACAGCATGTTCTGCTTCAATTTGGATATCTCACCCAATAAAAAGAGGCCCCGATTGAGCAAAGGGAAATGTTTGCAGGATTAATCTGTGTTCTTTTGGTGCAAACCTCAATGGCATGCTATACACTCATCTCTTGATATTTAAAGGTCCTTGACTTTGTATTTATATTTCTCAGTCCCAGATAGTTTAGTTGTAAATATTTATGGAGAAGACTGGCAGAGGGTGATAAGGAGTTTGGGTTTTCTGAAGAAAGCACCTGGGAATTAATTGGAATGTTTAATTTAATGCTTTTTGTGTCTATGGAACCATAAGTGGTTAAAGAGTAACACAGATATTTTTTCAGGTTTTGACAAAGGTAAGTCAGGATTTATGTGCCTTGCCCTTTTTACAATGCCACTGATTATATCAAATGTGCCTCTTTTGTATTTCAGATTTATAAGGTTAATATAAATGTAAAGTTCAGCTTCCAATAATGATGCATATTGATTGATATTTAAAACATACAGTGATGCTTTATGCACACGCACACACACACACACACACAATGGTATATTGTCCATTCCTCCATACCAAACATGCGTCAGCTCTGGAATGTTGGTGGGGTCTCGGAGATGAAACGCTCACTTCAGGTCCTTCCAAAACAATTTTATTTGGTTAAGGTCAGAAATTTGACATTTAATATTATTTTTCTTTAACCATTCTAGGAGTGAAGACCTTTTGTGCTTAGGTCTGTTGTCTTGCTGCATGACCCACTTTCTCATGAGATTCAGTTTACAGAAAGATGTCCTGACATTTTCCTTTAGATTCCACTGGAATATTTCAAAATCTATTGTTCCATTAATGATGGCAAGGTGTCCTGGTCCAGATGCAGCAAAATGGGAACATACTATTACCACTATATTTCACAAAGGGGGTAGCATTCTTATTCAGAAATGTCAAGTCAAGTCAATTTTATTGATGCACATGTTTTACAAAGCAGCTTCACAGAATTTGGGTCCGAACCCCTAATGAGCAAGCCAAAGGTGACAGAGGCAACGCTATCTTTTTTACCATTTACCCTCATCTTTAAACTCAGTTTTTTTTATTTTTGCTGTTTTACATTTAAAAAATTGTTCAATGATTTAATCATACACAACATGGCAGACACAGTCAACGCTATGCAGTACACTTAACAGAACATGTGCAACTGAGAAACACACACTTGCTGTTTGTCTTGCCACATGGTTTTGTACCTTTTTCAGCCTGATGAGCATATACAACCTCCTATTTTCATGTCCTGATATACTTCTACAAACATATGTTTTCAAGATCAGATCATGCTTCTGACGTTGCCAACTAACCTAATTATTTGTAAGGTGTTCTAGTAGATCTTTTTTAATTGATATAACACAACTTTTCCAGTGGGCAGTGGTGGCCTAGTGGTCGGCACCTTGCCCTTGTGAACTGAAGGGTGTGGGTTCAAGTCCTGGCTCTTTGTCTTTGTAATATCTATAATTGTAAATTATAATTTTTTAAAAATTACATTTTACACAACACCCCAGCAAATTGAGAAATTATTATTATATTATATTTATTATAAAACTTTCCATGATAAGGAATAAGGCAAAAAAAAATGAAAATTCATATTTAGATAGATAGATAGATAAAAAAAACAATAAGCAATAGACAAAAATATAAGGAACATAGAAATATATATAAGAAAAAATAAGAAAGGCTATGTGTAAAGCGTAAAAGTGTAAGAGTAGCAGCAGTCCGCAGAGTAATGATAAATAGTTGTGGGATGAAAAACAACACAGAGCAATGATGCATATTTGTGGGATAGTAGCATAAATTAGTGATTGTGAGTAATTATTATTGCACAGTAGGTAATTATAGTAATTATTGCACAGGTAATAATATCTGCTTAATGTACAGTATTGTAGTAGGGTTACTGTAGGCGTAGCTACATCAGTCAGTTCCCTGTGAACATTTTAGTAGACATGCCAGCTATAAAACTGATGACCGTGATCACAATAGTTCGGTCTCTAGTATATTAATTACATCCAGTGTTTCTCAAACATAAGCCAGAAGGCTTACCAGCAAGAATAAATTCAGATAAATGTAATAGACAGATGGTGAGACCATAGCTTAAATATAGTCAGATGAGGTAAATCATACTAATGATACACTAATCTTCAGTAATTCATTTCATTTAAAGTTATACACTCAAATAGCTTTGCACTTTACATATACACTATTAATTTACCATCATATCTGATGTTTCTAAGTTTTTATACTTACCAACTTTCACTATGCAGTAACCCCTCCCATTTAAAGCAAGCTCCGTGTTAACTGATTTACCCATTAAGTAATATCAATACCTAGTCATCATTTTAAACTGTATCAGCAATTTAAACAGCTACTAGAAACTATCTAACTGGGTGAAATGCTAAAAAAAGCTGATCATCCCCATCGTAAGCTGCAGCATATAAAGGAAATGCCAAACTTCAAACAGTTTCAAACCATATGTCCTCCTATTTAATCATTTTCTTAAAGGTCTAAAATAAAAAGTATTTTAAAATAAAAAGTATTTTATTTTAGTGGCTCTCATATTTAGCCATGAATACTGCTGAGATTCATTAATATTGTCTCTCCCATAGCAGTTTGCTCAGTTTTACAAAGCTGCAGCTTATTAGGCAATGCTTTTAAATTAAAGGTTCTCTGAACTGGCAAAATCCACTTATGCACTGAAGAATAAAAAGTTATTTATTCTAGAAACATTTGCATGTCCTGTTAGATTTAATTATAGATAAGCCAAATCCTTATGTAATACAACATTGATAAAATGCATGCATTCCAGGCAGGGTGATTTGATTCATAAAGGATTTTTATGCCTAAATATTTCTGGGCATAGGCAACACTGCAATGCTTCGTTGCATGTGCCATTCAAATTCAAGGGCAAACATTATGCGGTTAGCATTGCTGACCAAGGTTATTCAGCTATGTGTCTTTCCTGGACTATGTCTGGATGAAAAGACGTTCACAACTAAAAGGACTGCTGACTTATAGCTTCATTCAGAACCTAACAATGACTTTTAAATGGTTACACAGAGTCTTTAATAAGAATGCTTAATAAGGTAAGTCACAATCAGTCAGCTGATAATTGTCAGTGGCCATATACAGTCATATGTACAAGTTTGAACAGCCAAATTTTTTGTTGATTTAAAAGTAAGCACAGATCCTCTGCAGTGAACACATAAATATGGCTTTTTCTGTGAATTTCCTTTAAAATTACACTGTTTTTATTTAATGTGCATAAGATATAATGTGATATTAACATGAATATATTACACAGACAAAAATCCATAACTAAAGTCATAGTTCAGTATGTGGCATTAAGCAAATTATAGTTAATTGTGTATTAAATGTGCAAAAGTACATTTATTTACACTTAGGAAATTGAGTTTACACACAACCGTATACAAGCATTCATCTATTAACCTGATGTTTCAGTACTTAACAAATATCATAATACACCACTGTAAAAATGGTATTTAAATTACTAGGCTGGCTAAATATTTTGAGGTAAGTAAATTAATAATAATTAACAAAAACATTTTTTTCATTCTGTTAACTTTAAATGTTAAGTTAGGTGCTAAACTTTAGTTATGTCCAGTGTTTTTTTTATTTAAATAAAACAATAATTACAAAATAAACATTTTTATTACAGTGTGTAGGCAGTTCCAGGCAAACTTGCTGTACACTCCAAACTCAAATTCACAAGCTTTCAGTTAAGGAAATGTTTATGTTGTCAGGTTTTGACACATGAAGTAACAGCAAAAATGTGCAGTTTAAACATTTATTAAAAGTAAAACACTCGAGCATCTGAAAACAAACATGCAAGCAAAAGACTTTGATACTAACAACAACTTACTAGACATGGACTTGACAAGATATACGAATAACTATGACATGGGTGATGATGGTGTTAACGACAGAAACCAGACCAGGACATCGTGAAAAACAAGGGCTTAAATACATGACAAGACAAAGGACACCTGGGCATGGGAGGTAACATAGAACTAGAAACAGCTGAGGAAGGGGCAAGACTAGGGCAGGGCTAAAGTGCACATGAACTACAAAAACAAACAACCACATGGCTAAACACAGAAATAAACAGGAAACTAAAAGAACTGAGGCCCGTATCACAGTCCTATACTAACATAAGTACTTATGAAAAATCAGCTGTTGGACTTTATCCATGCCACCAGGCCTTCTTGGCAGAACTGTGACTATAATCCTCATACTGCATGAACTCTTGTAAATTCTTGCTCTGTATGTCATCTTGTCCTGCTTCAGTACATTGTTTGTGCTTATGTTTTAAATCTTGTACCTCTTACTTTTTTGCGAAAAGAAAGAAACCCCTAAGCCCAGATTTCATGTTTGGAAAGTCAAAATCCTTGTTAACTAAAGACCTCAGCTGGCACTCCATATAAAGCTTTGATGAAAAAGTGAAAGTACTATTTTCTCCACCTCACTGAAGGCATAGTCAGAACGAAGAGGGTCTAATTAGAAGAATTTGTCAGCTTATTCTATTATAAATTCTTAGTTTGATTATGGTCTAAAATTTCTGAAAAAACAGCTTGTCTTTACCTACTGTCTGACATGCACTACCTCACCTTAACATGTGGCATTTTTTGCTCTGAGAACTAGGCATATGGAGTGGGGGAACAAATGCCAAAAAGAGGGACTAATACACAGAAGAATGGTGGGCCTTCAGGCCCCTGACAGGCATGGCCAGGAAGACAGGGGCTTCACTGTCTCCCAAACAGATGGCTGTGGAATAGTGGGACAGGCAGAGGGAGGGATGGAGAGATAGGTTGGAGAAAACAATAGATTTGCCAGAAAGAGAACAGATAAACATTTAATAGATAACAGCATCCTTCTTACAAGAAAACTTAACGTTTATGTGAAAAATTACAGATATGACATTAATTTGATTAATCTATTACAAACCCCATTTCTGAAAACATGAAACTTTATTTAACTGAAAAAAATACAGTAAAACAATTCTAATGTTTTCACTGAACATGTTAATGTAGTTTATAAGTATAAACAAATGTATAGTCTGATGCCTGCAACACACTCCTAAAAGGTGGGGCAATGTGTATATAGCATAGTTATCTCTTCCTATTGGTACCTGCCCTTACCTTACCTTGCCCACACCATTCCTGACCACACCACCAGCCAATTTAAACCACACAGCTGATTCCCATTAGCATTCCTCTTTAGTCTTCCTTGTAGATTCAGTCTGTGCAAAGGCTCTTGTGTGTTCGCTACCCAGTTATGAAGCCATGTACCTAGCCTAGCTAGTTGTCTTGTCTGTGTTTTAATCTTATTTTTGGTATTTTGCATTTGCCTTTTCAAATTGTCTCTAATGGTACTGTTTGCCCCTTTGACCATCATCACCTGTTTCTGGATTTTGTGTTTGGATTATGTTTTTGGTTTTGTGTTTTGGAAAAAAAACCTTGTCCCTTCACCTGAGCGCCTATGGCCAGCTGCCCCGTATGTTATAGAGGAGCATGTTTACAACTGTATTACATCATTTTTCCTTGTAATTACACTTTTTAGGAGACTAAGTGTTACAGTTTGGCAAGTGGAACTTTTGTCCATTCTTTCAGGTTGTTGCCACCGTTGCTTGATTCAACTCTTCATGATGCAACATTTCCCCCCAAAACAAGCTGAAACATGGATTCATGCGAGTCTGACCAAAGCACACATTCTCACTATCTTCCAGTCCATATGAGATGAGCTCAGGTCAAAAACACTTTGTTTATTTGAAGTATTTCCAAGCCAATGTGGCTGTTTTTAGTTATGTGTTCAAATCGCATCAGAGTCAAATGCTTATGAATACTTATGCTTATGGCAATGATAGTCTAGTGGTTAGGGACTTGGCCTTGTGATTGGATGTGTTTAATTGTACAAAATGTACATTATATAATATAATATATATAAATATAATATATACATAATATATCATTGCTGTTTTTCTTTGCCAGTTAAATAGAGTATCAAGAAAATGAACAAATGGTGGATTTAAAGGACACAGAATAAATTTATACCAGTTTACAGTGTACATTGACAAATCATGTTAGTCATAGTCATGTTCAGAGATTAGCCTTTGCCAGTGAGCAACAGAATTTCAAATACCAAAAGTGAAATAACAAGTGTAAAACCTTGTTGAGATTTTATTTGTTTTTGTCTATTAACTCAAGTAATTAAGCAAAAATTGCTTTTCAGTGTTTGCAGACTTATCACAGATTCAGAGGAGAGAACAGCAATTAAACCTGCTGTACATACCAGATGAAATGTACCCAGAATTTATACATTGGGATAAAATGCTGTACTTCCATGGTGAAAAACACGAGCTGCACATAACACAGGACTACAAAAATTGAAGATACATGCAGAGTCCAGAATAAAATGACAGGGTACTAACTTCACAAGACAGTAAAACAACATACAAATACTCAAATATAGATAATAAAGCAGCACCTGAGTGAATGAACTAGTGCAAACAATTGTTAACTGCAAACTGTGCAGAAAAATTGGGGTAAAGGTCCCATATAAACATTTTAAAGAATTTAAAGCGCAGATGTGCAGTGGTGGTTAGGGGTGTGAGGTCAAAAACATATAGTTGTTTGGGTGGAATTCTCCTTTAAGTTTTGCACACCTATAATGTTTAAAGTTTTGCAATCTACTGCCATTGGCCTCTTAGTTCTTGACTAACTGGTGTCTCTGTGGAGGATACTATTTAAATGCTGACAAATGCTCTGGAGGACAGGCAGCATAGGTTTAACTGTTTTTAATGTCCAACAGGAATAATGAGGCAGGTGCTAGGACAGAGACAAATCACTAGTGTGCTACCTATCTTAAGCAGCAGACTGGATTTAGGGAGAGAGAGAGAGTACAGAGTAGAGAGAGAGAGAGAGAGAGAGAGAGAGAGAGAGAGAGAGAAAGAGAGAGAGAGAAAGAGAGAATGCAAAGATTACCATCTGTCTTTTAAACACCTAAATCAGTCCCTGTGCTGCATGAGCAGCGGTTCAAAAATAAAACAGCCCTTGTTACAGCACTGTAAAGTGCTGCAGGAATTGATCATGAATGCAGAGAAGCATTCAAATGGGAAGACAGAATTGCTAATTTATTAGGATTATTACAATGAGATAACGGAGTACAGCAGATATGCAAACACATTTCTGCCATACTGTAAAACAGGGCTTACCTGCTTACATGCAAAAAGGTGTAAGAAACTGTAAGATTACAACTGCTTGAAATTAAAACATACAGCATATATGCATGATTAGCACATCATAACCGCAGGGGTAAAAAAAGACAGATTTTGTAGACTAACATAGTTTAGACCACTTAGTGCTTTTGATACTTGGCAATGCTTATCACTCCACTTATAAAAAAGCTAGCCGGAAAATGTTAGGATGGCATATTATGAGGTTAAAGGCAAGCTTATCTACAGTACAGTTATACTCATTCTGAGATAATATGATGGTAGTTTTCTTACAAACCCCATTTCCAGAAAGTTGGGATATTTTTCTAAAATGCCATAAAAACAAACTAACAAGAATGGTAGTATGAAGGTCTGTTTAATGTGGATTAATGTTAATATTAAGATTTTAGAGATAAATGTATTAGAGAT
This sequence comes from Arnoldichthys spilopterus, assembly GCA_037974385.1. NCBI lineage: Eukaryota > Metazoa > Chordata > Actinopteri > Characiformes > Lepidarchidae > Arnoldichthys > Arnoldichthys spilopterus. Next base: position 15,660,944 of record JBBPDA010000009.1, on the reverse strand, counting down.
ACATGAATAAATGTAAATGTAAATGTAAATGTACATGTGCTGCCATAAATGCAACGTTTTCCCTGAAAGTATTTTTCTTTCAGCAAGACAATTCCAATCCTAATTCTTCATGTGCTACATCAGAGTGATTTTGTAGACACAGAGTCCATGTGTTTAATTGACCTGTCAGCAGTCCACATGCTTCTCTGGTTTAAAACGTATGGCACATCAATAAGAAGAGAATCAGACCATGGCAACCACAAACTACTTCACAATGCTGAGAAACTATGCTGCAATTATTGTATCAGCACTCGACGAGTCTCTGGCTTAGTGAGCTGTGCCTAAAAAGATCCACCATTGTTCCAATGCCAAAGCACAACAAGCCCTCCAGCCTGAACACCTACTGCCCTCTGGCTCTTACATCTCTAGTCATAAAGATGTTTGAAAGGCCTGTTAAAGACAAAAGACATCAAATCCTCAATCTCAAAATCCATTGACCCGCTACAGTTTGCATACCACACTAACAGGTCTATCAAAGATGCCATCTCCCATGTCCTACTCACAGGATACAAGTATCAACAAATTTAGAATTTTATGTCCTTAACACACTCAAAAAAAGATGGGATGGAGCAAAATAAGAGTGAAAAATATAGAATTTTCAAGTTACGCTTTGAAACATTCCACAAAAAGCAGGTGAGCTGGAACAAAGGCTCAGTGTCTGTAAGCAATGGTCAATACAAGATCACAAAGAATTGAGGTTCTTAGATCATCTACAGTACATTATTATGTAAAAAGTTTCAGGAAGTCTGGAAAAATCTCAGACCTGATAGGACACGTATGGAGACCTTTAAGCCCTCAGAAGGCACAGCATGAGAAACTGTCATGCTACTGTGAAAAATAAAGCCACAAGAGCTCACTAGGAATTTGAAAACCATTGTCATGTAACACAGGCTGCTGCTGCATCAAGTAGCCTCAACCTCTATTATGCAAAGAAAATCCAAACTTTAACACAGCTGAGTTCTCTGGACCTGAAAGAGAGCAGAAGTGTGTGCTGTGGCCAGATGAGCCCACCTTTTGTTTTCAGGACAAATGGACTTCAAGCTCTATGTGCCAAAGATAAAATGAACCCTCCAGAATGTTTTTACTGAAAGATACAAACGCCAATATCTGTGTTTATGACATGAAGAACCCATTGACACAGAGACATATTCTGCCATCAAGGCAATGTTTTTTCCCTAGATTTCACGGTTATTTCAGCCAGACCTCATTCCGCATGTGCTACAACAGTGTGCATTCATAGACACAGAGTACATTCATAGACACTGGCCTGCCAGCAGTTTACATCTGTCTATGGTTGAAAATGTATGGAGCTTATGAAGAGGAGAATCAGACAAAGGCCAGCACAGACTGTTAAGCAGCTAAGTGATGCATTAAGAACGGGCAAACATTCCCCTTATAAATTGCAACAGTTAGTATCCTCAGTTTATTGCTTTTTACAAAATGTCCCAGCTTTGATGCCTGCAACACTCAACAAAATTTAGGATAGAGGAATGTTTACGATTGTGTTGGATCTCCTTGCTGATCTTTAAATAAATACATTAATGTTAAGTAATGATGCATTAAAAGCACTGATGAGTATTAGGTCTGTAATGAGACTACAGAGGCTGTATAGAGACCTTGATTTATTTGCAACAATCAGTCAAAGGTACTGTTTTAAACATGTACATGTTTAAAACACTGTTTTAGAACCTTGTGACACCAATTTAGAACAGGATTTTCAAGAAGGAACCTATTCTATTTTTAAAATACAAACTTTACAATATGTGTTTGGAAAAAACACACACATGGAAATCACAAATGTGAATAACTCAATTTTTTTAAATTAAGATTTTAAAGGCATCTTCACAGGATCCTGTTAGGACAACCAATGATTTTACTGGTCTAGGTTGGAGACATAGCTGAACAACTGTTCCTTTGTCTTTCCATCCTTTTTGAACAAACAGGAGCACCTCTGTGCTTTCCAAGAAAACTAGTGCAGCATCCAATTTAGGCTCTTGTCTCCAGAAGAAGCTGCATTGCTATCTAATCCAATAATAATGCCATCTTGGCTTAGTTTGTAGAATTTCATGGGACATATTTCAAGATCCACCCCCAGAGACACTTTTATAACACTCTGGTGTAATACGGGGCCTGCATTTACATAATGAAGTCCTCTGTTTATTACAAACTTGTGCATTCATTTCACCGAGGACCATTAAACAAGCACAAAGTAGTAAAGAACATGAAAGCCATGGGAAAGAATAGCGAATTAAAATGCAAATTTGACTTAATCGTGATCCATGGCTCTCCATGGTCCAACATAGCATGAGCCAAGCAGGTAATGCATGCTTTAGGTTTGGCTTTGCACCATAGTGCCAGAATGCATGATGCATAGAGAGGGAACTTGGCAAAAAAGCATACCTGTGAGATGCAGATGGCAACACTTGTTATTGTGCTCTTGGCTGGGGCTCTTGTGTAGTGTGGACGTGCTCTGGGAAATGTGAATGCGAGAAATGAAGGCGAGAGTAAACATATCAGCCTGATGCAGCCACGTGTTGCATGAGGAGTTTGAGATGTGTGAAGTGCTGTGCTTATAGCATACACAGACACAGAGAAAATGATAGGTCACCAGCTGTTTGATCATGCAGTCAGAATATAATATCATAACATGCTAATCCTTTGTTTACTTTGTGGAGATCAAGAAAAAATATTGTTCTATGTCCCTTACAGGAAATCTTGTACAGACCTGATTGCTATAAACAAATAAATTATGGAAATTCATAGCTTTAGTTAAAAATCTTTTAATGTTAAGTGTAGGACTTTGTTATATGTCAATTTAAACCAAGTCCTCATTTTGGGTTTGACCAACAAAACAAATGAGCTGAGGTAAGTGTAGAATCAGACGCTGACTCAGGTGGCAGGGAAGAGAATGCAATTGTGCAATAGTCAACTTAAAAATGGCAATTACATTACAATCCTCTGAAGAACACTTGCAATTATTCTTCTGGATTTGCAGTTCCTGGGCAAGCAGCCATAACAGTTATTGCAATGTGCAGGAGACGCGTGTTGTGATCATCACCACAAAAACATCCTTTGTCTCAGATTCGTTAAAGGAGAAGACTAAAAGCATGTGACTGAAAGAAGTGGACATTATTGTCCTTTGAGGCATTGCTCCACTTTACTATTTGAACTATTGTCCTCTGTACTTGCCAACCTGCTCAAAGCATATTTTAGAAGGCAGCAACAAAGGCACATGTCATGACCTTTTGTGCCTGCATTGAGGAAACTAACCACATATGCTTTTCCCATTTGCACAATATGTCACCTGCATATAAAAATTCATAGCTACGTAAATGTGTATATGTGTATATGTGTTTCTGGGTAAGTAAACAGCTAAGGTGATTGGATTCAAGTTAAGAACTGAATAAGAGTCTTCATTTATGGTATGAGCTTCATTAACAGATCACACATATTATTGTCAACAAAACCTTGTATGCCTGTAATGTTAACTTTACAGTAGAAGAAAATGTTCTATGTACTGTATGTATGTAGTATGTAATGTAGCATAATAATAATAATAATAATTTTTATTTATATAGCACCTTTCTCAAACCCAAGGTCACTTAACATGGGAAAATCAATAAAAAAGAACACCAGAAACAAGAGCAAAATCACAAAGAATAGTAAAGAGCAGGAAGAAGCGGAAGGGGTACTCTGTTTTTAGTTATGAAAGTTGGCAGAGAGGAAACTGAATACTGCACTCTAGGAAATATTACTGTACGTCTCAGAATGGTGAGGAAAAGGCAAGAAATGAGCCAAAAGATTAAAAGAAAAGAACTTGGCACTATATTGAATGCATGGAAGAGCAGCACAGTCTCCAGACTTCAACTCCATCAAGCTGGTTTGAGATGAACTGGACAGAAGATGGTGAATGTAAAGCAGCATAGTTAGGGCACCTCTAGGAATTCTTTGCATTAAATTTTATTTTCTATGCTTCAGGAAAGCATGTGTCAAACAGGTCCTCCATTCCTGAAAAATGTGTTTTCAATGAAATTGACAGTTTAGTTGGTTGGGTTGGCTAGTTAACTAGTTCAGAAGATCTAGATGACCAAGGCTTACTGGTGGAAGTGAAGGCTAGCCTGTTTGGTCCAGTCCCACAGGAGTTCAAATTGCTGAAAAGGATAATGCTGAGCATAAACCTTGAGTCCTGCTAATAATGTAGATAATTTGACACCTGACTTTGCTGGAGACCAAGTACACCTTCTTGACAATGGTAATGCCTAAAAACAGTGGGTTTTTTAGTAGGAGAATGTGCCCTCCCACATGGCAAAAAATGTGCAAGAATGGTTCGAGAAACGGACAAAGAGTTCAAGGTATTGACTTGGTCTCCAAATTCCCCACCATCTGTTGTACTGAATAAATTTATCTGATCCATAGAAACACCATTTCACAACTTGCAGGACTTAAAGTATCAGCAGCTAATGTCTGCATGCCAGATGCCACAGCGCACCTTCAGAGATTTTACCTTGACGGGTCAAAGCTGTTAAGGTTCCATGAGGGGACCTACAAAAAATTAAGCATGTGCCTTTTAACATATCAAAATATATATTTCAGTTTGAATGAAAAGGCCTCTTTACCTTATCATCACAACCAGTGTCCATTAAATTCTAATAATAGTGATGATGAAATTGGTAAACTATATTATGAAAATTAAAACTTTTTGGTGCATAAAGGCCAACATATGAAATGTCATTGTAAGGGAATGGGTAGGACCCCCTTCGGTAGAGGCGGGATTGCTGCCACCCAGAGGCCATCCCCTGATCACCTGGGGATATAGGCAGGGCCGGAACACAGGGAGAGTGCGGAGGATACTCGTCATGTGCAGTATTGAGAGCTCTTTCTAAGCGAGACTAAGAAAGGATACGGTATTGAAAGCTTAGTGAATTGAACCTAGAAGGTGTTAGTTCCCTATCGACCCTTGCGTTTGTTGTGTTTGGCCTAAATTCAGACACTCAGGCCCAAGGTCGCTTAAAACTCTAGGACTCTTTGACCAAAACTTTAGGTGACCGATTACAAACTGAGATGATTTCAAAATACACGTCTTTTCTGTGCCTAATCATCAACCAAGGACAGACTATTTGACGCCAATGGCTTTCTGATGCACAAAGCTGGCTGTAATACTTTACACACACACATAGTGAGTTGGACACCCACACACACACACATAGTGATTCTACACATGCACGTACCGCATTAGCTCAACTTTGCTTTATTTCTACAATTCATCTCTTATCAAGGACACTTCTGTCTGAATCCAGACTTTTTGCTACTGAGGTCACAACTGGTTGAAACTGGTTCCACCGAAAT
>JBBPDA010000009.1:15636894-15649057 GCA_037974385.1 Arnoldichthys spilopterus | reverse complement strand
GTTAGCACTGTCGCCTCACAGTGAGAAGGTCCTGGGTTTGATCCCCGGGTTGGCCACAGGTGCCTTTCTGTGCGGAGCTTGTAAGCCCTCCCTGTGTTCGCGTAGGTTTCCACTGGGTGCTCTGGTTTCCTCCCACTGTCCAAAAGGCTTTCAGTAGGTTGACTGGATTGGAAAATTGCCCATAGGTGTGAATGTGTGTATGAATGTCTGTCTGTTGATGGGTTGACCTCCTGTCCTGGGTGTATCCTGCCTTAGTCAGCTGGGATTGGCTCCAGCTTCCCTGGAAATGGATGGATAGATAGAATATGTATTATAAAATGTAAGCATAAAAAACGTATAATAAATAGGAAATTTAAACAATAGAGCTGGCTCTTGATGGTTTTTAGTTCATTTTTATGTGTATGATTTATGGTTTATTACTCATGTTATAAAGACATACATGAGCCAAAGGTTGCTAATGCTACTGGCTGTGACTGAATGATACACAACAAATTAGTAAATTGCTTTGTCAATGTAATAATGCTTATGCAGAAGATAGGGGTTAACAACACTGGCTAACAACTAGCAACATTTACCAACTGTTTCTCCTTAAAACAGTTTTCAAAAAACATTCTGATGACCAATTTTTTGTAGTTGCTATTTGTTTTTAGGTAAGAACAGAATATACACACTCATAAGCACACATTTATGCTGACATGTTTATACAAAATGCCTGGTCATGAATCTGAACACCCTTTACTGTTGTATATTTCATGTTGTATATTTTTCAATGTTCCTTGATAACTGAGCAAAAATAACATTGACTTTTCTGCTCTTGTAGAAGGTTATGGAAGGAGCCGTTTATGATTCATTTTGAAATTAAAATTGAATTACTGTAAACATGATGAGGTGAGGTGTCAAGTGGATGCGCTTACTCAAACACACACACACATACACGCACACTCACGCATGCAAGCATGCGCGCGCACACACACACACACACACACACACACACACACTGACTGTGTTGTGAAAGCTGAGGTCTTCTGTGAAATTCAGTTAAATTAGTTTTGAAAACTCTTTGTGGGAGCATTTCAAGCCCGATTGGCTGACAACAGTACACAGACAAAAAGTGAAAAGACTAACCTATTGTAACAGAGGATGATGCAATCACATCTCAAACCCAATTTGCTCTGCTTTTTTTCAGATGCTTTGTAATGGTGAAGATAGAGAGCCTCTGTATGCTCCAGTTGCGCCATTGGTGCTAAACAGAATGCTTATGAACACAGTAAAAAATCCTCACAGCACCCCAGCTTTAGCTTGTCTGTCATCTGGCACAGTTCAGGGGGGTAAATTAATACCAATAGGAATACGTGAGTTCATATTTGTTACATTATTTCCACATCATATGCATATTTTATGCAGATTTTAATGGCTCCTGTGAGTTCAAGCATTCTGCTTCTGAAATTTTGGAAAATACTCTAAATGACTTTGGCAATTCTGCCCCACACAATGGCCTACTCTGTCTTACATTAATGATAATGGTGGATTTTATAGCAGTCATCTATTCAACTTCAAAATGCAAATGCGACAAGATTTTGGATGAGAGTGCAGACAAACCAGTTTTCCTGATTTTAAGCTTTTGCCCTTTAGACATTCAAGGGTGCCTGGCTTTCAGCAGGGGGAGCAAGTGAGCCAGAAATGATGCACTGTTTGTACTTCACTGTTGCAAAAAAAAAAAGATTTTAGAAATTCAGGGGGGAAGGAATTCTGCTGCATTTCCCCCAGGGGCTTGGGTAAAAGATCTCAATACCCCGTCAGACAAGAACCATTTTGCCTCTCTACTGCTGCTGGTGCACTTTTAAAGGCCATGGTCAAGTGTCACATGGGCATCCACAAAATCTGTAATAAGTTTATGACAACAGAATCTTGGTGCCTTGCTATTTCTGCTACTCTGAGCACAGAAACCTTGCTCATTTCTGCATGTGCCTACAATATCACACCATTGCTGAGTGATGGCAGGCAACACATTTAGCTTTACAGGTTTTCCTTAAAAACAAAGATATAAATATGATCCATGTTTAGTCATGATTATACATTTTCAAGTGAGACTCAGAGAAACATTTTTCTTGGCCATATTTTGCTGCTATTTTCATAAACCGTTCGCTGTCATGCTGTGAAACTGTCACTGTGCCAGCCTTTACAATGTCCTGTACAGAATCTATGTAGCAGAGTAGAATACAGACATTATAGACCAGACTGCTGAAGGGGTGTATGATAGGACATAATCTACACAAGCACACACAGTTACAGAACCACAACTTTCAGTTTTATTTTAAGCCATTTTAACAATAAGCTGCGAGTTTATTAGGTAAATCTACTTATTCCTACACTCACAGGTCATTTTAGCCACACCTTCAATATAGGTGCACTATGTAGGTGTACAATTACTGGCTGTAGCCCATCTAATGCTATATGCCATTTTTTAGTCACATACAGCTAAACTCAACAGTTTAGCAGTGGTCTGGTCAGTAACTGGTCAGCAGTTACCTTATAGTGGTCTCTTTACATTTAAGTATTCCTGACCCATTAGCTGAAATGGACCACCACAGTACTGAGCTGATATTTTTTGAGTGGTGCACCATTCTCAACACAGCAGTAATGTATCCTATAGTGGGTTGTGTTGGTGTTTTTAAGGCACTTCAATGTTGCTGAGGATTTAAACATTATACATTGCACATTGACATGTATGCTGTATAGTATTAAGGCAAGGCAAATTTATTTATATAGCACATTATCATACACAGAGGTCATTGAATGAGAAATTAAATGAGCATAAAAAGAAAAATAATCAATAAAACAAGAAAAACAATTAAATGAGATAAATAAAGTTTACTATGAGTTTCTGGCTGCGTATTTGAGGCAAACACATCACACATCTATATATATTTGTTATGTGCAGCTTTGTGCAAGGCTCAACTCTATGACTTCTCTCACCATGACCAAAACTCTACCAAGTGACCTGCAGACAGCACTGGCCTAAGGGCAGAGTGTAATAGCACCGTTATCTGTGGCGGGAATCACCCAGTAAGAGCGTGACGAAGCACAGTCTGTGTGCAGGTCGTATTGGCTTTGCACTGGCTTCACTCACCTCTCTTTTGCCTGCAGCAACTCCTGGAGCTGAGCAGCATCGGCACTTGCTGATCCAGGTCACAGGCACCGATGTAATGAATGCTTTAGCCGAGGGGGGCCTAAATCAGTGAGATGCCATATTTTATCCAGGTTCTTTAGTGAGCCTTCCTGAAGGTTGTTCTTAGGGCAACATGACAGTGACATCTTGGTCCTTTGCTTAGGAAATTAGCTTCCTGATGTTCTATTTGATTTGCTGTTATATTATATCACACCACATATCATATATAGTGCATCTCTTCATCAGTTTATCAACTGCAGCATATGATAGTCACACTACAGCCATGGAGCTCTTAATGAACAACTGCTTACATCTTTATTGAAACTTTACTGATTTTTGTTAGGAGAGCTAAGGCTCCACCTAGTGCCCATAGCCGGTCTGTTTCGGTCACACCCTTACCAGGTGATACTGATGGGGTTAATCAGGAAAGACTTCAAATAGCCTCGAGGCTCGCAACTCATTGCGAGGTCTCATAATTTCCTTATGTTTCTGAGCAATTGTACTCTGTATTGTCTTTTTGGATTTTGACCTTGGATCTTTGTATTTTTGGATTTCGGATTTTGTCTTGCCCTTGATATACCTGTTTGCCATTATTTTTACCCTGATCTTTGACTTTGGATTTTGTCTTGCCCCTGATAACACTGTCTGCCGTGAGTCTGACCATTGCCTGTTTATCGACCTTTCCCCCAGTCTTGTCTATGTGGATCCTGTATGCCTTGGCGACCCTTGACTTTACAACCTCGTACTCTGTTTTAATAAAACCTCTTTTACTTGCACTTGCGTTCAATACTCCAGTGAGCTTTATTACATTTTGCATGCAATTTTATACCAATTTTACAGTCATGAGTAGCTACAATAACGTAATAATATACTTTACTCATAAGCCTGCATTAAAGCAGTAGTCCCAAACACCGGTCTGCACATTTAGGTATTTATACACACAATAGATCATCGGACACAATAGATCATCTCTGTTGGGCACAAATCTCATAAGTCTAAAACTGCTTTTTTTTAGGAAATGGAAAAAAACCTGTGTTTATGAAATACCTGAATACCAAGTCTTTAAAGTTGGTATTGTGTCTTTATAATTTTATATAATAAGTTAATTACAAAGACAATAAGATTCTTAACCTTTAAATATGAATCAGCAGATTCCAGCTTTTTTTTTTTTACCATGGTTATATTATAAGAATCTTCAAGAAACTTGTCATCTTTGTTGCAAAGATGTTTTTTTTTTTACATTAATCCAAACTACTCATGCCATTTAAGCATGCTCATATGATAAGCCACCATTACGTAACGAATAATTAAGCAAACAAGCAAACACTTCTTTCCATAATCACAATGTTAACATCAAACCAAATTTGATAAAGAGATGCACTGTACAGTTCTAATCCAAGACTGAAAACTTTCAGAAATTGAAGCACCTCAGTTAAAACTGTCCTGTCCCTTTACCTTAGGGACCTTTAACTTTACCTTACCCTTTACTTCTTCAAAATGTAGGTGGGTGGAGTTTGAGGATCCAATGAAGTTTCAAGATTGTCATAAGCTCTTATTTTACTTTTCATTGGTTAAATCCTTGTAAAACCCAGACAAACATAAAGGGTGACCAACAGCATTGATTTATGAAAAAAAAGTAAAATGATCATATATCGAGATACAAGCTAATATGAAAATAAAATATGCTGTATGACAATAATTCTAGACTATATCTATTAAACATATGGCATGTTTATTCTTATCAGGTTCTTGAACACGTGAAGATATTACTTTTTTGTCAAACAATAAAAAAAACAGTAGAAGAACAATGCACTGCAAATAGACACATACCACAGAGGTAGAAATTATGTTTCAGCAGCACCACTGACTCATAACTCCAAACAAGACTGGCATTAGTAGCTCACTGAAGAGACAATCCGTTAGTGGGGGAACAATACACAGGAGTGAAGGGATTAGCAAACTTTCTACCCTGACAACCGTAGATAAATATTAGATTCACATTAAGGGTGGCAAAAAGCTTCCCTTTGATTTTTCAACATCAGCTTTTGCAATCCTGCCTAAATGTCAGGAGAAATGTTTTCATTACATGAAAGAGCTAATGCTTCTTTTAAAATCAAAGAGAGCAGGAGTGAGAGAGAGAGAGAGAGAGAGAGAGAGAGAGAGAGAGTGTGTGTGTGAGAGAGAGAGAGAGAGAGAGGAAGAGAGAAAGAGAGAGAGAGTGAAAGAGAGAGTGAAAGAGAGACAAAGAGAAGTAGAGAGAGAGAGAGTGAGAGTGAGAGTGAGAGTGAGAGAGAGAACAAACATGGCAGAAATATAATTAGTAACTCCTATGACTGATATAGTAAAATGGAGTATATCCTTACTCATATCATTAACACAGTGTTTGTTGTCTGTCATGTATGATGTGTGTAAACGTTATATAAGTATATATTTTGCCTGGGAGAGTGAAGGAGGAAGGTTTCGGAATGAGATTTATGTAAATATAATTTATCGAGCTATGGAGGGGCTGTTGAGAATTGTTTAAACAAGCAGAGTTTAACTAAACAGTAGAGGATGAAATCTGTGCTTGCAGAATTCATCTTACTCTTGTTAATTGGTCCCTGCGCTGGTGTGTTTAGGGGAGGGGAGCAGAATGATGAGCGAGGATGGATGGGAAAGGGATAAAGCAGTTCAAGGTTGGAACAGACAGGTAAATCAGTGCTTTTCTTACTGTGGGGGAAAATACCTTCTTTCTTGCAAGTTTCACCATGATTTAACCACACTGTTATGCATTGCATTGTGATTCATGGTAAAAAAAAATATAATGTAGGAGCTGATTGTAATTCAGGAAAACAATAAGTAGCTTTCTCTGGTTTCTGTTATGCTGCTCACTGCAAGAAGAACAAAGCCAAAACAAAAAAAGAGAGAGAGAGACGGATATGATGAAAGGCATTAGCAACACACACTTGTCCCTGTGCATTCCTTGTGGAAAGGGACTGCAGGGCAGATACTAGGAGCAGCATCAGGATATTGAACACAGGAGTAAATATAGACATAGACTATACCACCCTGCTGTGAATTACCTCACACAGGAGGATTTTTTTAGTTCTTTAACTAAGGACACCTTTCTCTTGAAAAGAAGGAAAGATGCTGGCTATCATTAATAAGCCGTTTCATTAAAGAGGCTAATGGACTCTCTTTAAGACATAGCCAATGGCCCTCTCGTCAGAGATCACTGCACTACACTGATTGCTACAGGCTCCCTGGCATCACTTACCATCACATTAGAGCACCGTGTGTGCTGCTTCTTCTCAGGGCCTGATAGGAGTGCTATAAATTAATAGAGTAGTGAAAATCTGCTCTCTGTGCTACTGACATGAGGGGCTCATTTTGTTCTTACAGCTATGAAGTCTCCCTATCGAGGTGCTTTTGTTTAGGTAAGATGAACAGTGTTCACTCTCCAGGAGGAATCTGTAATTTTGTTTAATGTTTAGCTAAATTTTATGGAAATAATCAGCTGAGACCACTATGGGCTCACTTTATTTAAGCTGTTGATTTAAATATAAATGAACTAAACTAAAATGAAAAAAAATCTACACCTTATGCAAGCCTTTCGGACACCTAGCAGAGTTTAACTGCTAATTTGTTGAATCCAGGTACAATGTAATATTAGTTTAAGCATATTATTGCTGCCTGAGCAATAATAAAAAACCCTCTCCATTTTTGCAATGTTGTATTTTTAGCCAAATTTGAAAATATCTGCTGCCCTTCAAAATTTGAGCAGAGAATGGTAATGGTCAGACAGATGACTGCAGTGTTAAGCAGTTGAGCAACTTCATTAAGGAATTAAAAGTAAGAAAAAAATAGAAAAGAAAAGAATAAGTCATATTAGTGTAGATTTTTCATTCTTGTTACAGTTAATCAAAACACTAGAATGTCTGTGGGCCATGGGCCATGGTGACTTATTGCTTAGGGACTATAAGCCTATGTGATCAGAGAGTACCCTTGGGCAAGGTACCATCCCACCAGACTGCTCCTAGGATGCTGCTGATAGCTGCCTTCTGCTCCATGTGTGGATGCATTAAATGCAGAGGTCACATTTCATTGTGATGCACTTTGTGTGATGGAGTATGTTCACAAAGACAAATCGTCACTTTAACTTCAGTAACATTAATACTATCTGCCAAATAATATGTAGTTCCCCCTTGTGCTGCCAAACTGGTCTGACACTTCAAGGCATGAACTTTACAAGACTTATAAATCTGAAGGTGTGCTGTGATATCTGGCATCAAGACATTATCAGATCCTTTAAGTCTTGTAAGTTGTGAGGTAGGAGTAGACTGTACAATGCACCCCACAAATACTCAATCGGATTGAGATCTTTGAAATTTGAAGGCCAAGCCAACACCTTGGACACTCTGTGAAGTTCCTCAAACTATTCCTGAACAATTTTGCCGGTTGACAGGGCAAATGTTCCTGCTGAATAATGCCACTGCCAATAAGGAATACATTATTACGCTTCCTTTTATGTGCGCCCCACCACTGTGACCATTATTTATTCCTCCATTCATGTGCAATAATACTACATCTTAACACTGTTTACATAATTATCTTTGTAAATGCCCTCTGGTTGTATTTCAATATTCATATTTACTTTTGATACACCACTTCGATTCATTGGCACAAAGCACCAGCACCTTAATCTCCCACCCCCCATATCCTTTGAATCTGGAACTATAGAAATGTGTGTTTTTTAGTTTAATGTTTACTTTTGTATATCTGTACATTTTGGACTCTAATATTTTTTATATTCTCTATTATATTCTCTCTTAAAGCATCTAAAGTTGACCATAAAGCTCTTATCATTTACCCAGAAGGGTTTTACTTTATCTGCAGTAATGGTTAGGTTGGTATTGCATATCAAAGTAACTTTTACAAAAATGCTAACACTCAAGGTTTCTTAGCAGAACATTGCCCAGATGCAATATTCTGTCATCTGGCCATCACAGTTTCATCCTTGTCAATGTCACTCATATCCTTACACTTGCCTAATTGTCTCTACAGGGTTCTAATCATAATCTTTCTTTTTTTGTGGCTTGCATTTTCTGTCATACAGATGTATAATTTTCTTTGCTGCCTTGATCAAGACCAAGGTGGTGTAATTGTTAGGGAGTTTGAATGTCACCTGAATGTCACCTGCTTAAATCCCAGACTGGTACAAGTATCACTGAGGTACCCATGAGCAAGGTACCGTCCCTAAGGACTGCTCCCCGGGCACTGCCCATGTCAACTGCCCACTGCTCTGACAGGGATGGATTAAATGCAGAGGTCACAATTTGTTGTGGTGCACTCTGTGCTGTGGTGTGGTGTGTTTACAATGACAAATAATTACTCATTCACTTTCACTATTACTTAGTGTACAAAACCAAACAGAAATAGTGCCTCAGGATCAGTGGTTTTCCAAAGAATCACCCTTGTTTCATCTGTCATTGCTCTGTAGAGCTGCCTGGCTAAGTACACAGCCATGTAGAGGAAGCACTGTAAACTGGAGAAAGCGCTGCTTAAAAGTGCTTAGCTGCATAGATCATTGCTTTAACTCTGTGTTGAGCCACAGAAAGTGTCCATTAAATGGTGATTGTCTTAATGAAGGCTGTGATCATCTGAACTCAGCTTAAATGTTAAGATGGTAAATCAACATGTCAAGGCAAAGAAAAAAAAGAAAACCAAGCCTGTAAAAGCTGCAGCACAGTCAAAATGCATTTTCAAATATTATCTGAATGCCTTAGTCAAGCACAGAAATGACAGTGACACTGGAGCTGAGTGCTAGCTGAGTGAGCTTCAGTAGACTGCTTAATATGTAGAAAGGAAAAGGAAAAGGAACACTGAGCAACTTATCAAACCCATCTTTATCTTCTCAGAGAACTCAGAGCACATGCTCCAAGCATGAGTGAGAGAGGTACAAATATGGTGACTGTGCCCAAATCCTGTCTGTTAGGCAAAATGTAAACACAATGTCCATGATTTCAAGCATAAACTCTCTTTAGATCACTTAGTTCATGCTTAAATCAAAGAGAAACTATTCTTAGCTTGTCATTTTCACATGATTAAAGATAATTACCTACTAGATAGGGGTTTTTGAAATCATCACACTGTAAGGTTGTAATAACTGAAGTAGGCTGAAGTAAAAAAGAAAAAAAATAGACAACCTGAAATAACTAAGCAGAAGTTCTTTTATTAAATATTTTTTCTTAAAAACAGTTCCATACACAGTACATGACGATTTTCCATCTTTTCTTGAGTGTTTTGTTACTGTGTCTTTGTGACTGGCATGTGCAAATGACCATCTGATTGGCTGTCTTGTATTATGCCTTATTCCAAGAGCAGTCTGGCTTAACCAATACTAAAAATGAGGAAAGGTGACATAACCAGCTGTAACAGAATATGGAAAAAATCATCATAATATGAAAAATAACCAAGAAACTCAATCTTTGAAATAGTTCTATAAGGTACATCTTGAGAGAGTGAGGAGTTAGGACCATCATATGTCTGATAAATGGAGATTATTAGGTCCATGTTTCACTTCCTCCAATGAAGGTCGCAGCCATGCACACTAAAATGGGACCAAGCGAAGGATTAATAATTGGTACTATATAAAGGCACCTCGACACATTCATCTCAGTCGGAAATACAAGTGACTCTGTGACAAATGTCTATTCCTCATGAGCGGCTAGTGTAAGTAATTATATACAAATGAAGTTGTCAGAGGTGGTGGGGGAGACTATAAGCCAGAGCTTGTTCCCTCTCCACTTGGCTTCTCTGCTGTAAAATTCCCACACCGCCTCTCCTGGAGACAAACGAGTATGAGCATGCTAATCCAAAGACACAATCATGCATTTCCATTCTTGAGCAGCCCAGCCACAAAACCCTATTAGCATGCAAGGTATGTGGAACTATACTGAGAAAGGCAAGCACATGTACTGTAAACTGTAAATAAAAAAACAAGGAGAGGAAGTGACTGAAATGGATATGAGACCAGGAAGCATTTTTCATTTCTTCTCAATATACTGTTGTCTGAAGTGGGCAGATTGGTCAAATGGCAGAGTCAGGTACACCTGCATTAAAGAAAGATGACGTTTAAAGACAATGCATTTCATATGGTTGAATGTGAAAGTACAGTGTCAGATTATTTGATCCTTCCAGTCAAGCATTTGCTCATTTTTTAAATAAAAAGAGATATTGTCACACAATAGTGTTGCATCCAAAATACAAAATACTTGATGAAGTACTATGTACATTACATTATGGTCTTGTTTAGCTAATGAAAGAATAAGATCTGTTGTTTATAAGCTAATGTTAGATCACAAAACCGAACTTACATAATAAGCTACCATAACTCACCATGCCTAGTGCCTAGGTGGTTACCCAAAAAGAAGATGGAAGGTAGATTTAAAGAAACGCAATATTTTTGACAAAGCAACATTACATTGACCTAACACATGCTATCAAATACATTTGACAACCTACAGTATTTTACTGACACAACTGACTTCAAAGTTTTACAGCATTTGTTAAGAATTGTGCTTGCTGATGACAGAAAACAGATTAAAACCATCACCAGTGTATTTAAAATTCATTCTTATTAGTCAAGTATGAAGACACACTATGTTTTTCATAATAATTATGTATTGTAAATTATTAAGGCCTGAACAAGAACTGTCCATTTAGTGCTGCCAATTGTCAAAGCCTGTTTTTTCCTGAGACAACCTAATTTCATTTTGCCACCAGCAGTTAACTACCAAAGCATAACTAAAGGCAAGCTGTACAGTACAGTTGACTGCTGCAAGCAGCCTTTTTAAAAAACAGGGACTGTATTTACAAACACCCTCAGGAGAACAAGCTAGAATCAGCTAATGTCCCAATAACTGTTATAAATACAAAGGAATCAGATCCAAGATTAGTCCTCTCCAGCCCTGGTGGTGTCTAAAATGACTGTGTGTAGTGTTGAAGTTCATTTTCAAAGTGCATAGTATAGGTCATTTAGTGTCCTGAACCACATCCACAGGTCTGTGCCTAAGCTGAAAGTTTGGGGATGTATTTACAGAAATTATATGGGTGAGTACTGTTTGTTAGTATCATTAACCTTATAGCTCCAGTTGTAAAATGAAAAAGCAAATGTGTACACCATTCATTTGGGGTAGGAAAAAATGCGTATATTTGACTTTTTTTTCACTATGACAGACAAACAACAAAATTCCAGTAGCTATATGGACTATATAAAGAGCCATAACTTTTGTCTGAGCAGTCATGCAGTTAAGTATTATTTCTTTGCAGGATGTGTTTACCAGAGTCACCACTCATTGAGCACAAATGTGTGTGTGGAATTTAAATTCACAAGGCAGCCTATGTCACAGCCCCAGGAGAGCTTAAGATTAATATACTGAGAAAGATCTAGCATGAGTGCTATAAATGTCAGACATGTAGTCACAGTGGCAGATTTATTTGTTGTTAGTGATAAGGGGATGCCCACTGAAAGAATTCAAACCTTGAATGTGCTGCGTATTTGTGTTGCAATATTCGGCTCAATTTAGTAGTATAGTAGACAGTCCTCCCTCAAGTCCTCTAGTCAGCCAAGCCTTTCGATATATTACGAGAAGACAAACATTTCTTAAAATGAACTCAAAACTTTATGTTAATGTTATAAATACAAACTTTGATTTTTTTAAATCAATTTTTATCAGTTATCTTTATATTTATTATTGATATTTAACATTATGCTGCAACATTCTTCCTACTCTGTGTGTCATTTTTTTTATTTGGTCACTGCTGCACTGTCTTTGTTTGCCTGTCTGTCTTTGCACTGTACTGCAATGTTTGCACATCTTTACACACAATGCACTTTATGTTGTTAGTTGTGTAGTTTTTGTGGTCCTGTGTTTCGTGTAGCACCGTGGTCCTGGAGGAACGTTGTTTCGTTTCACTGTGTACTGTGTGAACTGTATATGGTTGAAATGACAA
>JBBPDA010000009.1:15594274-15625278 GCA_037974385.1 Arnoldichthys spilopterus | reverse complement strand
CTCGTGTATCTCTGGGCAGCTCATTCCACCATTGAGGAACAATGATGGTGAAGAGTCTGGTGAGGTGCTTGATTCCACGAGAGGATGGAATCTCCAGTCGGTGTTCACTCGCTGATCTGAGTGACAATATATATTATAAAAGACAAAAGAAAAATAATTGGTTAAAATACAAAAAAAAAAAACAGAGAGAGACTTTTTTCATTTAACACTACAGACCTGACTACTCTGTCATATCCAGACTAAGTAGAATAACCTAGAATAATGATAATCCTTGAAGGCAAAAGTACTACCATTTATTTAAACCTGTAAGTGCAGTTGGTAAGCCTGCTGGTGCTACTCTATTACTCAGGAGTCAATGCAGTGCACATTGCACCATCTGCTCAGCAGTGAATGTATGTAACAGTTATAAACACTACAATCCCACAGGTTATCTGATCTAATCTCTAGCATTATTAATTAAAGGTCATTGCAGTTCTTTCCTCAGTACTTTTTCATTGTTACCCAATGTCCCCATAGTGTCTGAGGAGCAGAAAAAACTGAACTTAATATTAGGTCAGTGCATTTAAAGATAGCATATTGCCTCGCATTAGGAAATGTATTGATTTTGGTGATACCAAAGCTAAAAAAATGTATACAGTTTTTGTACTCTTGGGGTTGAGACAGTAAATAATCTGAGTATACTGTTCCCAAAGGCAGAATGATAAAATACTGTGCAGATGTGGTAATATCCTAATGAAGTTCCCTCAGAAATGTGAAAAAAGAGTCTGTAAGTTTTTCACCAATCCATCCTAACTAACAACTTGCAGAGTACATTTCTAAAGGCCATTACTCCACAAAACAAAGAAGAAGGACAGGTTCAAAATGTCTGTCTGTTTGTTTGACTTTATGCTCTTAAATGCCAAGTAAATGTGTTTAGAGTTCACTGATAAAAAGCCTAAATCCACATTATGTTATATTACTAAGTACACAATGAAATTACTATCACTGCAGTGATGTAAGCACTAATTATGCCCACTAATTATGAAATCTCATGAATATGAATTCTACACCAATATGCACTGATCAGTCAAAACATTAACACCACCTACCTAATATTGAGTAGGTCCCCCCTCATGCTGCTGAAACAGCTCTGTGGTGCTCTGACCCCTTTCTCTTAGAGTCAGCTTTCACTTTTTAGCCAACAGTAGCTCTCCTTCACCCCCACATTCATCACTGAGCCCTGGGTGCCCATGACCTTGTTGCGATTTCCTCAACTGTCCTACCTTGGATCACATTTAGTAGACACTACCTACTGCAGACCTGGAACACTCTACAAGTCCCACCATTTTGAAAATGCATTGTCATCTAGCCATCACAATTAGGCCCTTGACAAAGTGGATCACCCGGAAACGGAGGAAGCGGTTGGAAATGGATGGATGGATGGATGGATGGACAAAGTAGATCAGAGCCTTACGCTCTCTTTTTTTTCAGTTTCCAACACATCTACTTTAAAAACTGACTATTTGCTGATAATAACTTTGAAATAACTAGAATATGCTGCTGGTCAGTGGTCATAATGTTATGGCTGAGCTGTATATATATATAAAGTGATCACTTCTGTATTCTGTATTTTATTTCTCCAATATATATATATATATTTATCTGCATATATATACATATACATATATATATATATATATATATATATATATATATATAAGTGATTAAAAAATAAAACACAGCTCTTAAACTGCTTAAACTGCTTCTCCCACCCAATGCTATTTTTTTCCACTCTCTTTCTTTGTTATCAAGGTTTGGGATCATGGGGCTCATGCAGATATCCAACACTTTATCTGCAGCACAAGCCTGTGACTCAGAAAGAGAAAGTCATAGATATACAAATGCACCACCTTTTGATTTGGTATCAGCCTCAAAGGAGATAGTGCCGCCTCTCGATCTACTCCTTACATTACCTGTAAAATGTATTCAGAACTTTCAAAAGATCTTCACTAGGCCTGACATCAGTGCAGCACCAACCTTGAATATTTTTCATGTGTGTCAAACACATTTTCTTTCATATGCATTCAAGAAAAGCATCAAGTGTATACAAAGTAATACATGCATGCCCATTTTCAAAGCAAAATCAGCAGAGAACAGCAAAAAAGTCAAAGGCACACAACCTCTCTCTTTTTTGTTCATGTGCTACATACAAATCAAGCTGTAATTACAGATTATATGCCCAGGATGTTTTCCACACACACCTCTGCTCACAAACATTCTGCTCAAACCTATTAGTATGTCCAGTCATTTTCAAACTGTGAAATCAGCTTCATGTAACAGTATCACTATTTTACATTTTAGCAGTTGATACAATTACCTTCTGTCAGCCTGGTATGCTTTGGTGTCCAAATCTTTCTTCTTTATCTTAGCAGTACAAGTTAACAGTACAAGGTCACAATACAAGGTTAATGTAACTAACAAACACAATTAAGCAGTGCTTGAATCTGAAGGGGAGTATGAAGGTAGGCGTGGTATAAAAAGGCTGCCAGTAGAGTTCAGCTACATGATGAAGTTTTATTTTAGCTCACATACATCACATAAATAAGTATGTTCCACCTTAAGGAAAGGCTGTATGTTGCTTGAGCAAGTTTGAGCAAGGTTAGCAAATTTTGGGGATGTATTTACAGAAAAGATTTGGGTGACTATTGGCTTATATTTTTTATAAGCAACAGCTGTAGTGCTGTACTACTATAATTTAGTAATTTAGACTTTAAACATGTTTTTTTTTTTATCAACTACCTTTGAGATATATATATATATATATATATATATATATATATAGAGAGAGAGAGAGAGAGAGAGAGAGAGACACAGAGACAGACAGACAGACAGAGTAAGGTAAAAAGAGCTTTTCAAATATTTATAGTACAAGGTACTGTACTGCCTTAATATTTACTTGTTCTCCACTTTAGAGTCACCTTGTAAAAACTTTATTGCGTAATGAATAGAAAAAGTATGTTAAAACAAGAAAAAACAGTAATGACTAAATCCATTTTACTCAAAGCTTAGTTCTAAATTTCACTTCAGAAGCAACATTTATCCAGCATTCATTTCCATTACGAGTATGTGACAGCGAAACGATGGATGTTATGCAAAAAAGGCTATTTTGTTTGCTAGAACAGTCACTGCATTATGCACTACTCAATGGCTTTGGGTGATTATTTATCATATTGTGCATTACCTATAAAAGGGTCTAACCAAACAAAGTCAGTATCCCAGATTAGATAATAGAGGGGGGGAAAGTCTGTGTGTCCATGGTTGCAGGCCTGATGTAAAATTGAGAGAGGTTAAGCTTTGGAAAATAGAACGCCTACCCTATTCAGGGTAAAGTCACTGAGAGTGCAAAAAAAAACATTCAATGTATTATTGACTTTTTTGTAGCAAATGAATATCTTTTGTACTTTAAGCCTATTTTGCTGTATCAAGAGCTATATGAAGTCTTTTATGATCTCTTCCTACCAGGCCTTAAAGTCCAGTGGATCTCCACTGCCCAGTAGCCAGTGGTACACCATCTACTACAGAGCCTCATGTTATTTATGTTTGTGCAACTTTCCAAAAAATTGTGGTCAGATCTTTGTAGCTCTCCCTGCACGCTTCCAAACCTTTTCCATGGTAATGTTTTGATAATTACGGTCAACTCATATCTTGTTTTAGAGCAGAAGACTTTACAGTGGTGATCAGAATTTGAGGCAGAATTTGGCCCACTACACCAGCACACTGGGGAGCAGTCCCATTGCTTTTCTCTTTAACCAGTTCATGGACTGTGCTGGACCTTCTTCTACACCACTCCAAGCATTTCTCCATTTCACTGGTAGCTGAGCCACAATGTCCTCGACAAGTAGGAAGCAGACAGTGAAGTACAGTGCGTTCTACAGCAGTAATGAGCAACAGTCAAGCACATGAGAATGGCTGTGTAGGAATGCTCCACATTTATGCTGCTTATTGCCCAAAAAAATGGGCAAAGCACTCAACAAAGTGCCCATCTGTATGATGTTCTGACTGCCTTGTGTTACCATCAGATAACTGATATTACCCTCAACCTTTGGAATGTGTATATTGCCAAATAAGAGATAAATTAATATTCTGCATGTCAAACAAATGTGCAAGCAATGCCCTCCAGGTCCTCTTGATAAAAATAATACATTGTGATTATGTGTATGCAGCAAGAGTGTCAAACATTCAAATAAATGAATAAAATGTCTTTATCTGATGGTGCCTGACTGTTCCTTAGAATTAACATGCAGCTGCTCTTACATGCCTATTAAGGTGCTGATTTCATGTGTGTGGGTAATTTCTGCACATTTTTAACTTCTCATCAACAGTTTTTTTTTATCTTACTGTAGCTGAATACATTTTCTTCTAAAAAAAGAATGAATTAATGAATTAATAATAATATTAATTAGTGGATCTCAGTGGCATAAAATAATGTAAAACATTTTAACAAGAAATCTTTTTTAACCTAAATGATTTATAATATCTTTTGTTTAGCCATATCCTCCTTGATAAGACACAGTGTCTCACTCCAGCTATGTAATGTATTTGTACTGGTGAATGACTATAAGCAATTATGGGTAAAATAACACCAGTTGAGGCAGCAGGTGTAAATTTAATTTCAGCCATCATTACCCAGTGTTTAAAGAGGAAGTTAGACATTAGACAGACTACTTTACTTATGTTTGTGTACTCAAGAGACTACACTTTTATATAAAAAAAAGTGGGAACACTGTGTGAGAGGAGTGGTAGACATCACTTCTCAAAGTTTAATTAAGAAAAATGTGTCATGAGTGTTTCTAAACGAGAGGATAGAGCTCATCCAGTAGGTCATAGAACTTGTTGACAGAGGTTTATTAATAAATTACAAGAAAAGAGAAGTTCAGTGGATAAAGTGGATTATGTAGGACTGCTTAAATGATTTCATCAGGTAATATATGTGCACCTGTCAAAAATGTACATGGCTTCTTACTTGACACTTCAAACCAATAGTGATGGAAGTATAATGTCTGGAGAAGTCAAACTTTTTACATTTTGTGAAAGAAAATCATTTTTGGCAAGGAAAAGTCATCAGTCGTCAAGACTCTCGCAGTCCCATTTCCTCATAATGATCTCATTTAGAAAGCAGCACTTCAAACCAAGCCCTTCTGCAATGAAGAAGCAAGTGATGCGTGACCCCTTTTGTATTTGTAGACACACTTATTTGTCTCGCAAAAGGGCATGAGGGGTGTCAGTACGTGTGATATTTCCAGCTCAATTTCTCCCTCTCAATGTCCTTTTGCTTGTCAGTTGGAGATATGGCAAACATCAGATAGCCATTAGAAGGAGCCACACAGTTAGGTCATGCAGGCGTTAATTGTGAAGCAGAGTCATCATGAATAGAAAATGTGCCTTGGGACTTTACTGCAAGTTGAGGTCCCTGCCTTCATTTCATACAAATGAGCTAAATGGTCACATTACCACACGCTAATTGCATGCAGAACGAGTTTTTTAACACGATTGTGGGCAATTTGATTAAGCAGTCCTCAGCATGGAGAACAAAGTCAAATAGGCCATGTGTGTTGATGTATCTTTACTGTTGTTGGAGGTAAATAGGACACACACACACACACACACACGTATATGTATTGTGTGTATATACATACTGTGCAAATGTACTAACCACCCTTTCTTTTATTTTAAGCAGCCATTAAGTAAAAGTATTTTATTTTTATGTATCAAAAGAAAGCAGGTAATATATTTAAGAGAACATTATACAGAAGCCTCAATAGCCCTAAATATATATTTTTAAAAAATCAATAAGTATTGCATTTACTGTACAATTTCCCCTAATACAGCTTCTATTTTTTTTTAGGAAACTTGATTTCAGTTTATCAGAGTAATCTGCAAATATTTTCCATGGATCTCTAAACTCCAAACTGTGTTCTAATGCAATCTAATGCAATACTTTTGTCTTTCCTTTTTCTCAGCATAGGGTCCTTGACATCTACTCATCCTTTCAAAGCCACAGTGCTGAGTTCTCTTCTCACAATGGAAGAGTGGAAAAAACACCCATGGATATTTTTAGATCTAAAGCAAGAATGGAGCTGGTATCTCTTAACTCTTTCAAAAATGAAAGTGTTAAGTGTTATTTATCTGTTGCAGCAGGTTTGGTGGACTACCAGGTCTTTGCACAGTTGTTAAAAGTCTCTGTATCTTTTGCTGCTTTT
This sequence comes from Arnoldichthys spilopterus, assembly GCA_037974385.1. Taxonomy (NCBI): domain Eukaryota; kingdom Metazoa; phylum Chordata; class Actinopteri; order Characiformes; family Lepidarchidae; genus Arnoldichthys; species Arnoldichthys spilopterus. The sequence goes on along the minus strand of JBBPDA010000009.1, from coordinate 15,619,039 downwards.
TTTACTGACTATTTTCTGATTTTGTTTAATAAAATCCTGTATTTTACTTTTACTTTGCTCTTACTTGTGTGAGTGAATTTCCTTCTATACAAGCCCATTAGACATCAATCTCATCTGCCCTTTGGCCATTTTAGATGCTCATGAGTAAGAAATGGGGAACACAGCTAAGGTGTGTGGGTAGTTGCTTATGCAAATGTTAGTGACTCTGTGAAGGGAAAAAAAATATATCAGTGACATCTTTGGCAACAGCTTTAGTTGGGAGCACACAGGTGTTACAAGTTGGTTTTAAGATTGGAAGGACTGAAGAAGTAAAGTGGCAAAAGGTGCAGAACAAGAAAGGGTGAACTAATTAAATATTGATTGATTTAATATACAGTGTTGAATGGTTATGTTAAATTGCTGTTAAATATTTTCCTGTTAAATGTTTTTTTGCTTTTGTTTTTCTTCCCAACACTGAAAAACAAAGAATTTGTACTTAATGGAAATTAAATAAGTGAAAAGGTGGTCTCTCACTTCTGAACCGTATTATGTATAAAAAAGTAGAACTAATCTAGAGCTCCGTCTCATGCCATTGGTGATCCAGTGCTCTGAGAAGCTCTAGGCACATTGATTCAGCATCAGGGGGGAGTCACAGCACAATCTTAAACTCAGTGACACATGACTCTGTGTGTGACGTGCTGGACAGGTGCACGCTGGGTGATTTATGCAGGCATCACTGCTTAGGTCCCCAGGAGCAAATATTGACTGTTTATTTCTCCCCGCTCAAGGCAAACGGGAGGCAGCAATTTCTTTATCTTCAGGCCTAGGATAAATTGAACTTACAAAGATGCAAACACTATTGACAGGGGGCATTTTTCTACTTCTGATACCTCCACTGGGAAAAAGGAATGGGCAAGAGCTGTTTAATATATTACATCATTTACTGGGCACACAGACATCTATGAAAGAGAAACCAAATTTTACTGCTTTTGTCATAACCCATTTTTGTCAATTGTATTTTATTTTTAAAGTTTATTAAATAGGTTATTTAAGATCTCATATGAGAAATATTTGCCAGTGCTGTCATAACTTTGCTGCATACTCTGACACCTTATGAGTGGTAATTTGAAACATGCCTCAAAGTCATGCCCCATGATTAATTTTCATGACTAGTGATCTCAAATATTAGTACCATGAGAAACATAAGAACCATGTGAAAAATATAAATCAGAATGGTATATGTTTCCTTTTTCTCTTTTGGGAAGGAATTTGAAATTGGGATTTTAATTAAGAATCCACTGTGATCATCCAAAAAACGATTCTGATTAGACTTACCTGCTATTCTTAGGGCCATTAATCTTTTACGTCACACAGTAGTGGTTTGGCTTCACAGAAGCAGTAGTTTAACACAATTAAGCTTTTAGCACTAGGCTTTTATTCGGTTCACTGTCTATTTTTGTACCACCTTCCCTGCCAAGCATTTTTCCCGGTTCTTTTGAGGCTGGGGGTGAAGGGTTGGGCTGGAAAGGGAACGTGCCTGTGCCGTTGCCTAATTGTGTTGCGCACTATCAGTGAGAGAGATACAGGAGCCTAGTCGACCAGAACAGGCAATTATAGTCCTGAGGGCAGAGTTGGGCTTTCTCAGTCATGCCCTTAAGATATTACCCTCCCCAAAGAAAGTAATAGACTGTGGATTATGCATTATTGAATAATGAGGAACAGAAAGGAGCAGTGCCTGATTCAATTTCTCCTATAAATATTTTATCTTTCATTCACCCCTCACTTGAGTTCTCTTTACTTTCCACTGAATACTGGGGGTCATTACCTGCTTCAGTTGTACCATATATAGATCATGCAGTGCTGACCCTAGAACATCTACTGACAGGATGAGGGAGAGATCTATCTGATGCCTCTCTGCATGATCTAAAAACTTGAAGGGACGCTCTCAATTCAGAATGCATTAAGAAGACAGTCTCAAGGTTATATAGATTTAGCAGGACAGGGAGAGCATTAACAGTGTAAGTCAATATTTCAGTGAAATGTAAATGAGGAGGTCATGTTTAGTGCGGAACTGCCCCATGCTAGTTCACAGAAGACTTTGAGTTACAATTAATGTATGTGTATTTAAATAAATGTACATTTTAAATTTGTTGGAGCCAGAAAGTTGTTTCTGTGCTTCTGTGTCTTCCTGAGAAAGCTTTATTTACACTTCTGGTTGGATTTATGTTTACCTAGATAGCAGTGATGATGCAGACATAAGATAATAAATAAGATATAAATCTCTTAAAATCTTGGTGATATGTTTTCATTGTCTGTTTAGCTGGCTTACCAAATGAAGAGCCAACTGTATGATCCATTGCTAAGTTAGCACTCAAGGTTCATTGTCTTACTAGAAGTTTTGATTTCACCTTAAAGAATTGCAGTTACAATGCAATATTGCACCTTTTAGTTGGAATGGTAAATATAGAGTGTTTTAATTTATTACATTCAACCAAGCTGAGTTCTTGCATTAAAATATTAACTGATGTGAAAATGTTTGTGATACTTAATTTTTTGTTCTGTTCCTGATGTATCTCTACAATAAATATACAGCAAAGAATTTATATATGTGATACTTTCTGTGATCATGCTGTGGTTTATTCATATGTACCAAGTTTAACATAAAAGCATGTCTGGCCATTTATGTTTTGTTTAAAAGCTTTGTTTTGACACTTCCAGCAAAGGAAGGACTGAATCCTTTTGTGCTATGTTAAGGTGTGATTCTGATGCATTCATATCATATACGAAACTGGTATAAGATCATAATCTTGCAGTTTACGTGCATGTGAAAATGCTAAATGCACCCCTTTTCTACATGCAAATGCATTCAAAATATGGGAGGATCGTGTCAAATAGGGGGTGGAGATCTTACATGTGCAGCTGATTATATATTCTGCTTGATTTGCTAAATCATCTCATGAGGTAGGTTTTAGACATTTTTACTCAGCTTTTAAAATCAATAAATTCATTTGTGTTTAAAAAGTTGCTGTTTAGAGACTTCCTCAACAGTGGTTAGGACCATGCTTTTGTGAACAGAAGGTTGTAGGTTTAAGTCCTGGCCTGGGTATCACTGAGGTACCCACTTTTCTGCTTCCTGTTTGATGTAGATGGATTGCTATGCACGTGTGATGGGTTAAAGATTTTGCTGTTTAAATTTATTTTCAGAATGAATGGAAAACACTAACATGGTTACCTGAGGGAAACTGCATACTGATAAAGGCTACAGCTTTACATATCTCACAGAGCTGCCACCATCTCTCACATGGGCTTTCTCAGGTTCACATTAATGCAAAGCCATGAAGTTGATTTTTTTTACCTTCTAGCACTCATGCATTCTATTGATTTTTTCCATTGATGCTTGTAGGTTTTAATGTGTACAAAGAAGTGTGTGTGTGTGTGTGATTCTTGCTTGAAGATTTAAAAATGCCCTTGGCTTTATGTACGTACAGTTTGAGTCTTAGTAAAATACAAGTAATACTGGAAGTTGTATATACTAGTTACATATTATTTAAAAATATTTAACTAATCAAAGATCTGGTTAATTTGCAATAATTAGCACAAAGCATATAAAAAGAACTACAGCAAATAAAAACATTATACAAGTAAAGAACACCTTATTACACTAGGTGGATTATACATGAATGTCTTCCCACTTCCCAGCCAGTTTGCTAAAGCACAGGGCCAGAACAACAAAAATGGTGTCATTCCAATTTTTGTACTGACTTTAATGTACTTCAAAGAATATGTGGACATAAGAGAGACAGTGGGAAACAGATAAGAGAAAATTGAGAAAAAAAAAAGAAGTGGATATGCTAGAGCACCCTCATCTCATCATTTGTAGGAATCATAACAAGCAAGAGTGATTTTCTTGGATTTCGTACACATAACCCACTGAGGCCCAACTGTTATGGTAACCTTTTATAGATATTTGCTTGGGACCACAGGGCTGACACAAAGTTGGCCACAGCTCGAAGGCAAACATGACAAATTCTACAAACAGCAATTACTTTTTTATCTACCTATTATAAAGTAAACACTCATAAATAAGCTAAATGTGTATTAGGTGGTGCTGTTGGCAGGATTATAGTCTCCTCTCTGGATGCAGTCAGTTTAATGAGCAAATGGGAAAGATGTAGCATTTACTCTGACAATGTAATTTTATCATTTTTCATTATTTATCATCTTTATAATTTATATTAAATACCTTTAATGTCTTTTATACAGGCCAGAAAGGAAATCCTGTGTGCTGTACTTATTATCATGGTGGCAGCTAAAATGTCAGCAGATGTTCATTTAATGTATTTGTGAGTAGACTTAATCAAGTGAGGGCCTGTTGCAAACACAATTTGGTCATTAATTTAATAGCGATGACCACACGTTTAGGTGGTAAAAACATTATCAGGGTAATTAAGCAAACATGTATGTTTCATTAAGTAAACAGGGCAGTCTGTTTAGTTCATTGTTCTTCCTGCTGGCTCTTCATTAGGGATGTAATGAAACAAAGCTTGCCAGCCACGCTTCAGCAGCACACTGAGAGAGCAAAGACGTGTCCAAACCATGTTTCTGCCTCTTGCTTCTAATTAGCACATTTATTACAAAGAGTCCAAAGACAGGATGCGGTCTTCCAGAGAGAGCAATCATGTATCATAATCACAACAGAGCACTACAAACAATATTGCACCCTTTTACCTAGTCTGCCCAGTACTAACAGGACCAAACTTTCTATGCTAATTAAATAGATGTGAAAGGCTGAGTTTATTTGAATTAACTTTAAAGATTTCCTTTAGTCTATAGAACATGTTTCCTTTTCTCTCTCTCTCTGCCATGTGTTGTTCTATAGTTTACACAACTTTTGTTATTTCTGAAGCATATGTTTAGCCTAAAGAAAAGACTAATTAAGTTTTACTAAATCATGGACAGAACTAAAGCCTTTTTTAAAAATGTTTTTTTAGCCCTCAGCTCAAAGATAAATTATTATTTTTTGAAATTGTTCAGTAGGGTTTTTAATTTTTGCTGTATTTTTCAACTTCATCATTTCTAATTACTTTTGCATTTTTGTTTGCGATATTCTCTCCATACAATACCCCTCATGCACTGCATAAACATGTTTAACAGCCCTTGCACTGAGAGAGTAGAGTCTAATAAATACAGAAGTGATATTAATTTTTCTAGCTGTAACACAAGTTATCTGGCTTCCTTCTTCATTAGCCAGAGAATAAAATCAGTAATAAAAATGAAAATTAAAATATTCCAAGCAGTCTGGGCTCACAGCTTAGTGTTTGAATTAAAAAATCTCACTATCTAGACCATTGTGACAGCACTCTAGGAACAAAAAGGTCAGGTTTATAAGACATGTTGACATTTTTCTATACTATTTTGGCCTTTTTAAAAATAATTTGGATAACATACTATTTTGCAAAACAAATATCTTAAATACACTCTTAATCTGATGATATCATCACACAGTGAAAGAAATGCTTATGAATATAATGTCACAGTTGCTAGCTTGCTTATTTGACAAGTTATTTGCAAGTGTAACATTTTATTTATGTGAAACTATTAGTTAAATAAAATGGAGGTGCTATGTTTACAGTGCACTTGGCTTAGATTGTGAGCCTTTAAAATTGTAACTTCTATTAAGATTTTCTTGGGTTTTGTGAGTGTTTTGTGAGTTTGTTTTTGAGAATAGCATTTACAGAAGACAGCATTTACATTAATTAAGTATTTATCTTAGGATCTTTGGTTTTTTTATTTTTATTTTTTTTGAAAAAGTGAGATAAACACACAGTGACATGTAAAAGCATTCCATCCTATTCTATATTCAGCCTGTGAAAGTAAATTTCATGTAAATGCCGCCTCCAAGCCATCAGAAATAATCATAACCTATTAGTCCAACCTCTAGCTGTGTTATTATGCCTGACTGACTCTGAATTAATACCAGTGTGATGTGTCACACGTTTGGGGAAATCCACTTTGTTCCACCATAGCTGCCTAACACCACTATCCCCCACCCAGACATACTTGCTGCCTCTCCCTGATGCAGCTTTGCATTTCCATTTCAAAATGCAAGTGGCCAGTGGAGCGGGAGATGACACATCAATCATACTGGCTAAGAGTAATCCTCCCCTCACCACATACCTGGCAGCCAATGAGATGACAGTTTGTTGACACCCTGTGTCTCCTGTGGGTCTGCCTCTGTAAACCCATCACACAGAGCCAGCCACCCGCAGGGTGACAAATCTCCCTTTCCACAGAGAATGTAGCCTGATGGCTGATGTACTTGCTAGCTTCAAACCACTCTAGCTTCACCTCACAAGTAGGGCTGATGCTGAACGAGCTCAGATTATATGTGCCAGTTGAAAGTGATTCATTTTTTGCACACAACTATTTGGCTTAATGCAAAATATATGCAACATTACATAATATAATAGAACATAACATAATACAGACCTTTAATTTACATAAGCTAAAGGAGTGGAGCAGCCAGCATACATGGCTTTAAAGGCTGTTTTGTCTTTTTTTTTTTTAAAGGAAGATGTTTCTGTGATATAAACCCTTTTAATGGTGTCACTGTAACTGTTTAAATAAGGTATAATTGCAAATCTATTGTACTTTCTAAAGCTTATAATATATTTTATATATACGCTTTTATATTTGTTATGTTCCAACTCAGGTAGTCATACATGTGCAGAGGTGGGTAGTGATTAATACTGAAGTAAGTAGTGACTAATACTCAAGCACATTTTTGTTGGTTTTGTACTTCTCTGATATAAAATATCACTTCAGGGCCTAATTTTTGTACCGGTGCCAGCACAGCCTGATGATTTAGTACCAGCGCACTGCTATTTGGTTGGACGCAAGTGCATGTTTGCCTGTTTGCACCCAGTCACTTTTTTGGTGACAAGAATGGGATGGCACCTGCACCAATGTGGGGGAGATGCACAACAGGGGATGTGGCATTTAAAATCCACTGGTACAGTGTCAGTTCTAGTTTGCACCAAAGTCACACTTTGGCTACTGCCTCCCCAGGCATGCACAGACTCAAAGACTGTTCAAAGTGTCCTGGTTTTTACAGTGTGGGTCTGTGGATGTCTATTTTTCATGATCACCCCACTTTCAAATACATCAATCAGTCATAACATTAAAACCACCTGCCTAACATTGTGTAGGTCCCCAAAACAGCTCTGACTGGGGTGCACTGTGTGTGAGACCTTTCTATCATACAGTAGTAATCATTAGCATTTTGTGTAGCAGGAGCTCCTCTTTGGGATTAGACCAGTCAGGCAAGCCTTCATTCTCCCTGCATCAACAAGCATTGGGTGCTCATGACCCTGTTGCCAATTCACTAGTTAGTTAGTAGGTACCAAATACTAACTCATTTTTCTATTTCTGTTATGAAATATTCCCTTATACACACACAACACAGTAAACAAAATCTTATTAACACTCGTAAATAAACTGCCCTGTTTCCAAAGTGATTGTTATTATATTTTACATGTGCTACAGAGTATTACATTATTATTATAAAATAACACACTCTTCAGATTTATTATAGATGAGATGAAATGAGGAATTAGCCAGTATAAACTTTCCAGTATATAGAGCTCAAAAAACAACACCCTCAAATAGGATGACCCACCTGCACCCAACAAGAGAGAAATGGCATTTGTAGTAAACTATGTCACCCTAATGCACATGGAATGAAATGGTTTGACTGGATCTTGCTACAGCATGCCAAATCCTGTTTACAATGTGTTCATTCTAACCTCTTCTGCGAAGGCAAGTTTCCTTTCTGAGGTTCCTTTACATCCAGAGTTGAATTACCTGATTATGTTGAAGAAATGTGTTTTCACCTGGAATTAATGTTCATGTTAGACCCCTGATTTTAAATAAAACTAACATGAAAATAGTGTCTTATTTTTATCTTTCAACATAATCTGATGAAGTCATGTAGATTAAAATAGCAAAGCAATTTGGAAACACAAAAGTCATTTTTATGATAACTAAAAGTAACACCTCTTTTCAGTTTTATGACTGTTTTTTTTTTAAGGCAACACTTCGAGGCGAGCAATTTGAGCTTAACTTTTGCTTTTCTTTGTTCCAACATCACCGTTTCACAACTGTACTGCTCTGTGCCGGGTTAGAGAGCATGGTGCCTGTCACAGAAAAACCAAAAATATCTACCACACTCTTACACGCCAGTGTGAGAATTTTGCATCTTACATTTGTGCTTGTGCTATGCCCACAAAAATAGGCTGTTTATCATTTTTTAGAGCAAAGAATCCAAAAACGAGAATAACAAACTTGAGTTCTTATGCTGATGGATGCTAGCTGTAAAAAGACGTACTGCAGTTTCATAAAGAACACACACATTTTTGACCTGACTTGACCATTCTGTCCTGTCAGAGTTGTTTCTGTCTACTTAAATGCTCACTAATATGTCAAAACTTTCGAGGAATTCTAATTGAATCCAAACAAACTGTTTTGCATATTAGGAAAAGTCTTCCACATCCACCCGCGTACCTCCATCTTGCAGAGGAACTCAATTAAAATGACTGATTCCCATTAAAGGGTCTTAGAGCTTCAGCGTACGCCGTGCTGTGTGCTCTGTGGGACTGGTCTGCAGGACGTATCCCATTATTAAGCTGTCACAATTTTCAGTTGGTGAAATTGCTGTGAAATAAATAAATAAATAAATGCAGTCCCTGTTTTTTATCAGATAATTAATGCGTTCCTGCCACACACTGTGCCGAAATGCCTTGGAGACCGGCTCCCTCTTAGGAAGCCTTACACCCTGAGGCACTCTCCTACGCCTCACTTAAAAGGCGCTTTGCTCTGTCAATACATGGTTGTGTCGACATAAACCGTGACTCTGTAACACAGTTTTATTCAAATAAGCACTCCTGTGGTGCTGTGAATCCATTTTGGTCATAAAGAATTTAAGGCGTTTGTCATAGATCACGTTAACAATGTAGGCCGCAGCCTTCCTTGCTGGACACTGCCAAAACTGTGGTGCCCTGTGCAGTATATTAAATTCAATACACTTGTATTTTTAGCTGTATGAGCCTCTGATATTTTATGCACAGAAAACCTTTCTGTGACCACTTGATAACTTCGTAAAATTAGCTGTGAGTTTGACCAATGACAGTACAGTACATCTCCTTTACACAGTGTACATCATAAAATCTTAATGTATTCCTGGAAATGGTGCTGAAGCATAAAAACATGCACCTAGGAAACATTTGCTGAAGGTTATGCTGAAATAATAAGGTGGGCATAAAGAAAACATGGAGGAGGAACCAAAGCCCCTAACTAAGAACCATGGTCCAACCACAGAGGAGCAGAGGGAGACATGCAGCTTTTCTTTCATGTTGGCTTTCTTTCTCCTCCTCCTTCTGGGGGTGGTGTTAATGAATGGAGGTGTTATGCTAGAGGTGGTCTAAAACGTCTATTGTGGGCTGCGAGAGCTCATGTGAGATAGATAGGAGGGACTAATGGGGAAATAATAATAGATTCCCACCAACATAGTCTTTGGCTTTTCCTCTACTAACGAGACAGCAGCTGTTAAATAGGTTGGATGATATATTTCATAGTGTGCTGAGCTCCCTCCTGGTCATCATATATCAAATAATGAGAAATGTTCTGTAGGCTTATATTTGACTCTACACCAACCTACTGTCACTTATTTCTAGACTGTGTGTATTGCTGCAGCTTAAATAAGTGTTACTACCAACTTCCTCCCCAGCCGTATATACGCTCCATTTACTCTGAAGTGCATATGGATGGCTTTCATTTGACTCTCTAGTTGATTCTGAATTGTAAATTTCAGTGTACTATTACAAGTTTGACATTTTTGGGAGTTCAACAAAATAGAAAATAGTCAGATGAAGGAGCATATGTTTGTATAAGAGAGGTGAAAGAATGGGTTGTAGAAGCTGCTGTGAGCCACAGGCTTCCACGCCTGCTGTTACTGTTTGACTAAATATAAGCGGGTGCTGAGAGGGAGGGCACAGCCCACAGAGACAACCTCATCTGCTGTTACAAACCCAAGCAGACTAGAACATGTTTCCTGCATTTTCCAGTAGCACTAAAATGACACATAGTGTTCTTCACACATAGAAACATTAGATGGTTTGTTCTGCCTCTGTCTTATTTAAGGACCCATATGATGAAACTTTACTTTTATAATTGTCTTTTTTTAAATAAAGTGCCAAATGTAGCTTAATCATTTTACATCATTTTAAAATGTACAATTTACTATCCCGTCCATACTGTGTATATATGAAATTCATTGCTTTTGTGATAAAAATACGAATTTACATCTGCCTGTACAGTATAATCTGTCCATTAACACTGAAGTTACAAAAATAGTTTTAACTCACTCTGCTTTTTTATAATAATGCATAATGCAGGGCAACCACTCAGAAGAGAGATCATTAGAACATTAGAGATCACTTAAAATGATAAACTGTTTTTTTAGGCCTTATATATGGAACAAATATGACGTAAACTAAAACAGTCTATCATTTTAAGGGGTAACGGAAGGTTAAGCACTGGTAATGTGAAAATTATTTGTTTATCATGACTGGACAAACACAAACCTAATGCAAACCAAGAAGAACAAATGAAGAGACAAATGAAATGATAGCTGATCCTGTCACAGTGTTAAAAACATCACTGGACACTGGACACCACTGCCATGTCCAGCCAGTTTAGTTTACTGTATCCAATAAGTGTCCGATCATTCCTGTACTTTAAAAGATCTCCTTTAACAAACTGTTTTTGGCAGGCTATATTCATCTATAAGATAAAATGTACCAAACATGACAATATATAAATATATTTATAAAAATATTTTGATTTGACTTTTATTTTTGTCATTTGGATAATATACCATACATCAGAACAAGATTTTATTGCAATTAGTGTCACACATAAATAAACATGCAGAAAAATTCTCAGATTATCCACTCCAGTTGCTCCAATGAGGTGACAAATCACTTTTAATTTAGAACATCCTTCAGAAACACCTGCAGACCTGGCTGACAGCCTTCTTATCAAGTGCTTTCCAATCAAAACCTACACATGGCATAATCATTCCGCATTAAGGCATAAGGGCCTGACTTTGACTGAGCACTGGATTGTAATAATTCTGAGAAGGCATCATTATTTGAGGCACAAAAAGTGGAAGCAAATAATGCAGTTTAATGAAAGTGTTTGGGTTCCCCACATCAACGTTTTACTCATTTTTTAGTGAATCAGAGTTAATACAAAATCTGCATGAAACAAACCTCACTATGATCTTATCACAAATGTCAACATCTGAAGTATGCAGCACAACACATAGTTCAACCAGAAAATCCAATGTTTTCCAATGTGTGTTTTCAATACGCAGAAATACGATTGTTCTATGTGGAATGGCTCAACAAATTAACAAAATGTGTAACCAGGGATGCCCAGACACACACACACACACGGTGTAACACAGCTGTCCTCCACACCACACAGCAGACTAGGCTTTGATTCCCCATTCTTGCAAACACACCACAATACATCACTAAGCCTCTGGGCAAGATCTTGATGCTACATTCACCTACATCTTGAACATGTAAATCACTCTGGATTAGAGTGTCTGTCAAATACATAAATGTAAAATCAACATAAGTTGTGTATGTGGTAGAATTGCCTTCTTGCAATAATGAAGCTATCAAGAGGAATAAAACTGTTATATATATAATACTGAGAATAAATGCTATAAAATCTGAAAGGCTCAGCCATGTTCAATGCCAATGTGAAATACCCAATCTCTCATGGCTTACTTCCTTAATAAACTTTACCCATTTATGTACTTGTGTGTTGGTTCATCATACTAATGTGTTGCATACAGGCTACAGAAATGATCACAGAGATCCAAGAGAGGACGGGTTGATGTGTTGCTAAAAATATGAAATAGGCCACCAGTTCTCATCCCGTAATCTGTTTGCATTTCTTTCTTTTCTCTGCTGGATATAAGAATTACTTATTTCTCTAATTGCAAAGGGATGGCTGGGTGAGGCAGCTGCCCTGTCTGGCATGCTATTAGATGTTGATGTTTTTCACACTCCGGAGCCTTTCTCATTTCCCCCATTGAGACAGACAGAGGTGATGAGATGCATTCTATGTTGACACTGACTCAGAAATGTGTGGAGTCCTGTAGATATAAGATAAATAAATAAGCAAATTTGTGCTTAGTCAAAGTTGGGCCTGAATGTGGAATGATAACGCCTTGTGATGGTTTTGTTTGGGAAGCACTAGAAGAGGAGGCTGTCAGTCAGGCAGAACCTTTAGTGAATCAGCACATTCCTAAAATGCTTGTTATTGTTCATCAGACATGCCTTTTCCTCTAAATGAACTGAATAATTAATGCCAGTTATATATTCCTTCATCATGAGTTTCTCTAATAAAGAGTCATTAGGTGTATCACTTTTTAATGGCTTAATCTCTTACCTTAATCACTGAATACAAATAAGCACTTATTTAGGTTTGCTTTGTGTAAATGAGATATGCACCAACGTGGAAATGCATCCTCAAGTGGCTCCATGAATCGCTGTGTAACCTCACATAACAAGCAAAACTTTTACTGCAAAAATAAGTGTTACATCTAAGCATTCATATCTATGTTTGCTATAGATTAATATTAATTATATAAATATATATAACAAATCCATGCAACTTTTATGAAGCAAAATGTTTATTAAACAAAATTTATGACAGTGTTGTTTATTCTTACTGCATTGTCATGCCTTTCCTTCTGTGTAATGTTACATCTTTCAGTATATGCTTTGTGTGCGTCAACGCATATTTATCCAAAATTCAAAATGACATAATTCCCATTCCCATTCTGATGTTTATTAAAAAGTTAAAGAACACACAGAACTACTTTCCTCTGTCACATTTGACTTGAAACACTCTCAACAGAGTGACAGAAATTGAACTGCACTGTGATGAAAGAAAAACAATACAAACATGTACAGGCAATGAAAGGGTCATGTACTTTTTTCCTTGCTATTTGAAAGTTCTGTTTATCAACTGGACACATTCTTTCATTTTTGTTTTTTTTTGTCATCATGTGATGAAGGCATTGTTTACTTTAAAAGGTGTACGCCAAGGCAAAGAAACTCCTTTTTCAGTTTGACAAGCAATTTCTTCTTGTTTTTCTAATGGCGTTAAAAATCACAAGCAATAACAACGCATATATTAATGCTATAAAAACGAAATTATTCGTATAAGCCTCCCTTTGTGTATGGAACAGAACAGAATCAGTAGGGCTCTGACAAGTGTTGTCTCACATTCAGTCTCTAATCAAATGTGTGCATACAAACATACATCATCTTTTAAAGATCATAACATGTAATGTTTATACTTTGGGAATTTTTTTTACTCTAAGCTTTATGCTCATCAAAGCATCTTCTTTAATATGTTGGTTTTAAATACATGATTTTCTTTTCCAAAGGTGGTGACAATAAACAGGAGGATAAAATGTCAGAAGTACTTTCTACTTTCAGTTAAAAACATTTTGAAAAGTTAGGTGTCCCCAAACTGGCATCGTATGCATGCTGTACATCTTAAACAAACCACTGTTACCACAACACCCCTTCTATTTATTGTTTTAGGAAATACTCATGGCTCATAAAATTAATTACAATACCACTCTGAAGGTATCAGGTCCCTTCGCTATGAACTGAGGTCCACAGACAGAGGTGGGCAATATATCAGACGTATACATTTATAATACTTAACATTTTCTTGATACATATCATCATATGTCACATTACAAAATGGTATCAAAAGCGTATTTTCTTAACATTTTGCTGCACAGAGACTGATAAACCACACCTCAATTTTTGTCTTCTTCTGAACAGCAGAACATGACATATTTGACATTTCACCTTGCTGGATGTTGTTCTCAGCTTAAAAAATGTTCATTCAAACACACATACACACAAACACACTCACACACGCACGCACACACACACACACTCAGGTAGCAGGGCTAGAATCCCCTGCTGGGTTAGAGTTAGAAAGGACAGTCTAAAAATCCCCAAGGCTACAGCAGAGCAGAGCACAGCCCCATGCAGAGAATGTGACAGAGTTTTCCTAGAGTCAGGACAGACACAACGGGGCAACGGTGTCTTACATTCCCCCTGTGGCCAGCAGACCAGGAGGGCGCAGGTTAATGAAAATATAAACCTTGTCACCTCCGAGCATGAAGCTGATGGACAGGTAATGAGGCTGAGAGATGAGACAGCGGTAGACTGGCTAATCAAAAGGCTAGGGAGAATAGATATTAGGCATGTATGTGTGCATGCTTTCAGTGCCTTGTACATTCTGACCTCCTTTAAAATCATTATACGCACCTACCATTTTATTCATTGTGCTTGAAGCATGTAGACGTTCTATCAGGATTTCCCAAATGGAAGTCAATCTTTATAATAATGCTTTATGATCTAAATAGCATGTGAAACACAGGACTTCATGTTCTATTAATGGTTCTGTAAATGACAGTCACAGCCTTACATTAGGAGAATGGATTGTACCTGTAAACTATCAACCATAAACAGAAAGCTTTGCCATCTTAACACTCAGATGTAATCTTGCACTAGAAACTAGTCCTTATAATGGTATTATTGGATAATCTAATATGTATTATTTCTCAAGTTTAAAGTTTTGGCTGACCCACTTGATTGTATATTGTTAATATAATCAAATGTGCAATTTGATGCCTGCAACACACACACAAAAGGTTGAGATGGGGCAAACAGGTGAGGGCGATGGTGACAGGTGAGAATTGCCAATCAATTCGAAATTAATCTGTGATTTGCTACTGTAATTCTTTAAAACTTTCTTAAATAACAAAAGTAAAAGATTTCCACTGTTTTTTACATTTGACAACATCCAACCAAGTTTTGAATTTACAATTTGTCCTTTGTAGAGAAAAAAATAAGATGGAAGTAGATATACTGTTCATTTTACCAACCAACCAACAGATACAGAGAAGGTGAGAAGAGAGAAAAAGAAAGAAAAATAAGAGTTCAGCAAAATCTTGTGGTTGTAATTATGCAACACTGAGCTTTCAGATAAAAAGCGAGAAGGAAATTCATACTGAGTAAGAGGATTGCTTTCTCTCCCTGAAGGAAGTAAAGCACACATTGGTGTAGCTGGAAATCAGAGTCATGTTATATATGCATATAGGCCAGTTCCTCAATTTTAGTCACAAAATCAATGATAGCTTATTACTATATCTCCTTGATCATTTTTCCTTCTTTTAATTTTTCTTCTAGGTAATGGAAAGTGATGATGCTGTGTTCCGGACATATACTTATAAAAATTGCAAACTATTGAGGCCACATACATAGTCAGTTAATCTGAGGAATAGTTTTCAATAGCACTATACTTGAATGCTGCTACATACCACTGACACTGCCATGCCATAAACATGTGTTAGATGTCATATATTCTTATGGATTGTCATGATTGAGTATGCCCAATAATAAAACAGCATCATGTTAATGTTACAGATGCTATTTTTGACTATTTTTGATGTCATGACAGTATTTGCCACATGCTACAATTTAAGGGCATGACGTAAGGCTTATAATACTATGGTCATGACAATTACCTTTGAATGAGTACTCAAATATTCCTTTTCAAAATTACCCTTAAAAACAATATCAAACAATATTAGCTGTGATTTCAGACCCACTTGTTTTTGGAGTTCCAAAAATCTTCAGTACCCAGCAAGTGTATTACTAGTTTGGCAGAAGTCCCCCTGTTCACACACAGTGTTGAAATCCAGCATTTTATAGCTCTCTTGTTAAAATATCTGCAGCCTTTATAAATATCTTTTTGGCAATCCACCGGCTGGGGTTAGCTCCATCATAGCCAGGTTTAGTTCAGTCATAGCTGAGTTGAGCTCAGTCATAGCCAGAAGTAGCTCAGTCACTGTCAGGAGTAGTTCAGTCTAGCCGGGTTTAGCTTAGGTGGCTCATGGTCCACATTGCTGGCTAGAGTGGTTTAAGTTGCCCCCAAATCTATCTAGGTTAATCTAACTAATTGGCCTAGATATTGAGAAGTCTATTCACCTTTGACAAAGCAGTCACTGACATATCAATAGTGGGATAACTCATGCTACTTTCCATCAGCCTAGAGTATATTGAACAACTCTTTCTGTATTTACTTTACCAGAGAAAAGAGCATGCTCCTGGTTAGTTTCCGAGGAAGAGTGGCCAGCATCTTCCATCCCAGCAAAGGCCAGAAACACTAATATATAAAAGTATTACTGCCCGGAGTATTCTTTCTGGGCACCTTGCTTCTTCTTAATTATTCCTTCATGCTGCTGGGACCTGCTGTGCATGCATCATTGTCCACTGCATCGACCCTTCAAATTGACTGGGATGCTCAAAGTGAATTTTAAAGGTGTGGGGCTGACAAGATTTGCAGCACAAACAGAAAAGCTAGGGAGGACAGATTCCTAGCAATAAATCACAACACAATAATCTGAGAGGATATACATACAGAGAATAACCACACCTTAAAGTATTGATATCCCATGTCTACTGAGCTTTTCCAATTCTCCAGCCAGGCTTAATTTGGAATCTGAATCTCCTGCTACTGCCTGTGCTACAATTACAAAGTGACCTTCTCATATGGAAGGACATCAAATTGCTTACTTACAGTAAGTTTTATTTACAATACAGCAATGATGAGTAGCAAAGCCAATTGTATGGTATTTTATTGAATTCCCTGTTCAGAAAGGGTCATACACACATAATATCTCAGTTTCACTCACTCCTGGTCAGTGAAGCTGAGCCAGGAAGAGTCTTGAGATCAATAGGAGCAGAGCAGTTCAAATTGCCGGCAGTGTAAACTGACTACAAGATTTATTCGGTTAATTAGTTGGATCCTGCTCAAAAGTACAAACACAATAAAAACGTCAAAGCCCTGGACTTCATCTTCTTTTTCCTCTTTCGCTTACCAGCTGGGTTATAAGATTATGAACACAAGAAACACAACAGTACTAAAGAATGAAAATGAGTCAACTATAAATATGTCTTAAATTAAAACGTTTATTTTATTTAATATGCACCAGAACAGAAGTCTTAAGTTGTAAGGTTATAAACCCAGGCAATATTCCATATAAGGCAATATTACCCCTTTATATCATTTCTTTACAGTCATATCGATGGTTAGGTGTATACAACAAAGAGCAAAATACATACTTTTTTAATCTAACGTAAAATATTTCTACAATGCCATTTCTGTTATAGTTTTAGTACAGAGGTGCAATGGGTGGGTCACTTCGCAGCAAAATGGACACTGCAGTCGCTGCAGGGCGGCCAGGGTTCTTTTTGTGTGGAGTCTGTTCTCCCTGTGTCTGTGTGGGTTTCCGCTTGGTACTCCGGTTTTCTCCCACAGTCCAATGACATGCACACCAGATGAACTGCAGATGCTAAATTGCCCCGAAGTGTGACTGTACTGTAGGGTGCAAAAGTGTGCCTGTCTGTGTGTCTGCCTTGCGATGGACTGGTGTGTTTCTCTGCCTTTCATGCTATGAATCGTCGCCCCCCCCAACACCCTCCATGATAATGACTAGGATAAGCAACTTGGAAAATTAATGAATGAGTAGCTGTTCTTTATAGTATTAAATATGTAAAACATCGCTGGAATAATGCTTACTTATTTAGCACTAACTAGCTGCTAGGTAACAGGCTGAAATAAACCAGTAAACTTTAAAAGACCCTAGAAGCTAACCACTATAAACTGTTACATGTTAAATTTACATTAAAAATAGGGTAAATCAGGTTAAATCAACAAAGTTAACAAATAATTGAAATTAATTCAAATTATGTCTACAAATATTTTTTTCTAAAAAGAAATTTATTCTTAAATAAGTAAACTTGCTTACAAAAGTACATAATTTCCATTACAGTACAGGAATCATATATTTATACACATTTATACACATTATATTATAATTTACATAATTTATGCACAATTATTTGCATAATAAATGTTTATTCTGCATTATTACAACTAATCATTCAGCTCTTTTATTATGTACTAATACAGCTTATAATGAATAATACTTAATGGATAGTGAATACATTATTCACAGTGTCTAACTGGGTTTTTTTTCTGGAGAAAAAATAAGACCTTAATAAACTCCCAAGATGTCTTGCTAGGTGCTATCAAAGACTTTAAATAATAAGGAAACAATCACCATTCATTTTTTTAACCAAATCAACGCACATGCAGAATAGGGTTGAAGGATGCAGCAGGAGGAAGTTTAGTAATTCTTCATTTACTTGTTATCAGTGTAGTTCTGGGACTTATTCTAACAAGAAAGTGCAAGAAATAGAAACAGACTAGCTATTTGCATTAGCTGATTTGCACAGGCTATGAACTGCCCCTTAAACTTGATACAATCTGGTATTGAACACTGAAATTACTGACCAGATCATCAGTACTCAGCAAGATTTACACTTAAACTTGTGAAGTTACATGAATGTAGCTGTGTTTGATAGCACAAAAAAACAGTCTATTAAATCTATAAAAACAACTAAACCAGGATTTCTAACATCAAACCTAGCCATTATAGTCAAAGAGGCAGGCACTTGAGCACCTGTAGTAAATTGTAAAAAGCATCTAGCCTGGACATTCTACCTTCACACAGATGACATTACCTTCTCCAAATTTCTTAGCTGGACTGATAAATCATAGTCAAATGGAGAAAGAGAAGAGTCTACTAGGCAAATGATTTGGATATATTTATTAGTATGTCTAATACTTAAGCTAATATAGTCATGGATACACATCCATACAGTTGATGCTTTTAAAGATGCAATTAAACGTATGATCTCTCACAGTTTAACAGGATATAAGCTTGATTGCAGCACTGTGCATGTAGTGATGAGCCTGCTAATTAGGTTGTTTAGTGTTTGTCACTGCAGTTGCCACAGGGCTAAGCTGACACTGCCCGACCTAGGCACTGCAGTAGCAGAATGAGTGATGATCTTATACATAAGTGTGACACGTGCCTAGGGCTGATGCACAAAGTAGATACATTGTCACAAACAGAGCAGCTACTCTACTCCATTCACCCTACAAAACCCCCGCCACGCACGCATTCACGCATGCACACACACACACCTTGATTCCTTCTGCGTTTCTCAGTGCTGTTTGTCACAGCTGAGGCTCACTAGACCTACAGTAAGTAGCTGTTGGGTAACTGGCTTTGGAAGAGAACAGCCTGTGTTTCAGGAGATGGCAGACTCCTTTTCCATACTCCATTGTAAAGAAACAAATGCACGCCCACGGGAAGTGTTACTGTGCCATCTCTTTCACTTAAAGTAGCTACATCACAAAAGAATGCAATTCTATAATATTTAAAAGTATAAAAAAATAGCGAAGCAGTGCCTTAGAGATTGTTTAAATAAGAACAAGTAAGCGAAGTGCTGGTGTAGTCGTGAGGGTTGTGTAGATTACAGCATTATAGGGAAAAAAATAAAACCTTTTATATAATTGGCAGAGATGTTCAAAGTAGACAGGAAAACAGGACAAGGCACAAAAAGAGACAGTTATATTTCTTAGGTGGGTGGCACCAGGAACTCATATTCAAAGCAATTATAGATAATACACACACACAAACACACACACACACACACACACACACACACACACACACACACACACACACAAACATACATCTTTGCATTAATACAGATCATTATTGTTGTAATTCAAAGTCATTGGAATACATTGTACATTATGCAATGAGACGGAAAGATTTTTTGATTTGCTGAGCATTGTGGAATGTAAACAAAATTTATAAGGGCAGATTTATTAAATTGAGGTAAAGATCAATACTATGGAGACATGAATTACTACCCCTGCAGCTCAGCAAATAAGCAATATATTTATCATTGGCCATTGTGCAAATTATCAGTGCAATCGCATGTGCTGTAAGTAAGCTATATACAACTTTAAAGACAAAACAACAAATAACAAAGAAATGTGTGCCACTTGAGCAGACATATCAAACCTACAGAATAAGCTGAGGATTTGACAAAAACAAATACTTATACTGTTTTGTATAATCTAATACTGTTACTACTCTGCAGTGAAAAAGTGGAGTTTAAAAATAAATGTTTTGGTGCATAAGACCCACAGATTACATCCACATGTGTAAGAAATGTAGTGTTGTCTGATCCATGTCTCTGCGTTCTGTTAGTCTAGTCTGTGTGATTTATGTCATGTGATTGTTGCCCCGCCTTGTCTCCGCCCTCGTCTGCTGCTCCTTGATTCCTGTCAGGTGTTTCTCATTTCCTGTTCCCTATAATTACCCCTGCTTTTGTCTAAGTCCTTGTGGGTTATTGGTGGATTTTTGCTCGTTGAATTTTTGGATGGCGCCTGTTGAATGTTTCCTGAAGATCCTGGCCCTGTTTTGGAATACCCTGTCCTGTTAGCACCCCTTTGTGAGTTTGGTTAGTCTTTCTGTTCATTTGTGTTTTTGTTTCTAAATCTGTTTTTGTTTGGAGTTGGGTTTGTTACTTTAGTTTAAAATAAATATGTTAATCCTTTACACTTGTGCTTACTTCCAATCACCCCAGAACTGTGACAGAATAACCCAACTAGTATGGAAGTAGTGAGTACATTTTACACAGTACATCTTTTTTACCCAATATCACTGAAGTATGTAGTCCTTTGGCTACATAGGAGTGGATCTGGAACAGAGCTATGAGGTCCTAGAGGGCCTGAAATGGGCTAAAGAGAGCACTGGGGAGGAGAAGATAAGGGACCTTGTTAAACTGGTGGAGTTGGTCCTGGAGGAGAAGGAAGGAAGCCTCCAGGGGGGAGATTTTCTTTGGGGGGTGGGCTATTGGGCTCGGAGCTGGCTCAGGGAGTCAGTTCAGAGGAAGAGTCTGAAGTCCCTGCTGAGGCTGCTGGCTGTGCTTTGGACGGACCAAGACACAGAAGGCGCAGAGGTAGGCGCCAGGGCAAGCCAGCAGTCAAAGGATCTCCTGAGCCGGCTCCGCAGCTGAAGGGAAAGGTACCCAAACTCCCCACATGCCTCATGCTCGAACTGAGGAGCGTGCTCATTGAGGAGCAGCTCCAAGAGTCCACTCTCCAGCCCCAAGGGGCAACTCATGAGATCAGTAAGCTGCAAGGCACTAAGGAGAAAGAGACTCAGACGTTGCAAAAGCGGAGTCACCAAACGAAGTGTGGATCCACTCAAACGCCAGTGAAGGGGAAGAGTACAAAAAGGGACGGAAGTACCCAGATGCCGTGGCCGGAGAGCATGACGCTGTGGCTGGAGAGCAAACAAAACACCATACTAAGCACACACAACTGTTTGTTTGGAGTTTGGTTTGTTACTTTAGTTTAAAATAAATACGTTAATCCTTTACACTCGCGCTTACTTCCAATCACCCCAGAACCGTGACAACATGATGGGAGAAAACCAATCACATCTCTCCAGAAAAGATTTTGGATGGGTGACAAGTTTACTGTGTTTAAATCATGATCTCTCTCTCTCTATTTGTCTGGTTTTATCACATTATGATTGTTCCAACTCTCTGGATGGATTTAAAGCACCACTGTTGTGTATACCAATGTGAAAATTTGAATTATCAGTGTAATTGCTCAGTAGATCAAATTTGACCACAATTGTTTGTTTCTACAGAGCAATGCAGGATGGCCAGTATACTGTCGATGATGCTATCAGAAATGTCCTTGAATGAACTGCCCATGATTGAGTTAATTCTGTTTTCTGAAAATTGCTCTGGCAGACCACAAATGGCATCACATTATTTTCTCATTTTAATTAGTAACAGTTTTAATATCTAATAAAACACTGTCATTTGTGCTTATAAATAATTGATCTTGTTCCCATCTCTAGTTGTTAATAATTCAGAGCTGAGCTACAAACTTAAGGTTGTCTCATCACGGCTAAGTGCGAAGCATTAATTTATGAACTTCCTGCAGCCTGTCAGTCTTCAAGAATGAGTCTGAAGAGTTAATACTGCATCAAACAGCATAATTGCCTGGGCAGTTTTATTTGTCTTAAGTGCGTCCATGGGGCATGCAGAAAATTAGAGAGTGAGGATTAATTAAAATGAATCAGATATAGAAGAATCTCAGTAGGAAAAAGATGGAAATTATATGCGTTCTTCTCTACATTTTTATTTTAAATTATGCCACAGAATTAGTATATAATTACTATATAATCAGGGTAATTAACCAACATGAAGACTTCTAAAATTACTGTGAAAAGATGTAGGAAAAGTGGCTAAAGTGCAAGCTCTTTTCTGATTGCTCTGCTGATAAAATACATGTTTTTTTTCTGGCATCTCCAGTTTCTTTACAACTATAAGGACCTTTCTGGAGTGATGGCTGAGTGTGATGAACTCTTAGCACTGTGATGTGTGTATGACAGCTACTGGAGAGAGAGCACCTCTCACCTTCTCTACATTACATCTCTGTCAACAGCTTCACTATCATTCTCAAACAATCTCAGATGTGCCACCTGCGTTCTGACACTTCATGAAGGCGAAGAGGGGCTGGGGGGAGCAGGTATAAACGGCACTCAACAGCTAACTGGACCACCTGGTGTTGTACCGCCTACGTCTCTATGCTAGGAATGATTCATGGTTTTCTTCCGTTTCTGCTCTCTTTGTCTGCGTTGACATCTGCTCTGCTTGTCAATTACAATTATAAAGGTAATATTTCCCAGGGCTCCGGCCAGACTCCACATTCTGGATGCAACAGCATGTTCCTTAATGAAATTACCTGGGCATTAGTAATGGCTGGTACAGCACCATTGCTTTCTGTAACATTAGGGGAAAAGCCTCACCAATATTAGAAGTAATGAGCCATGCAGGGTTCCACAGTTTTCTTTTGCTTCTTTGCAGTGAAGTAAATAAAGTATAAGATCTCAGTAAACAACACCACAATGCTTAGATTACTAACTGTCCATTTAAACTTGACAACAGTGTCATGGTGACTGTATAGCAGTGACAAGACAAAAGAAAAATCCTTTGAGCAACTATGCAATATACACAAAATGCATTTGAGCCATGGATGTCCACATGTAATTCAACCCTTGATTGCCAAGCAGAACAAGTGCTTCTGAAGATTTCCAAAAGAAAATCAAAGTACACTTGTGCAGCAGCTGTAAATCAATTCCCTGGGATGCTCAACACAAATCAATCTATGTCTATCTTGTTTTAACAGGATTGTGGCATTATTGAAACTGATACAAAAGCCAAAGTTTGTCAAATTACACACCAATGCTGTGTCTCAAATGCAGGAAAAAGAAGGAATATATTATTGGGCCCCAGTATTACAAAATATTTTTAATAGTGTTCTCTTAGGGCCCCCCGTCAATGCTCTGCCATTGGAATTGCCCCCACCCTTCCAAAGGCTATATAATTTATACAAAATGACACATTGGACAATATACAAATACTCTTTTAAAGATATATAGTTTTGTAACATTTCAATAAGATGTAGTACCTCTTTCTTTCAAAATAGGTTTTAAAAAACTGTCCATTCAGTTGAATCCACTGAGCATTTATTGAAAATCTGAGGAAAATTTCAGTAAGATTCTTATTCCTTTTTGTTTGGAATTTAAATGTGCTTCACTATCATCCAACTTACTTTGAACAAACAAAAGCTGTTTCAGTCCCCATACTGCAGCAGTAAGCTCTCGTCAGCACTTAAAGAGTTGTACATTGGCCTTATTCCACTAGATTAATTCAGATCAATAATAATTAATCCTAATCAATGCAGCATAATTTTCCTGACTCTAGTAGTGTGGACCTTTGTTAACAACATTAATTAACTTCTCCTTTTGCAAGGCTGTCTATGATTACATTTGGAGTTATGTAGCAATCTCAGTACTTTCTTAACCCTTCATCTGAATGGGCTCTTCTGCATGCTCAGAAAACATATGTTACTTTAGCACAAGATATACTCAAGGCATACAAAGGAGAAAGTAGTCTTCCCTTCATGGTAACAAAGTTTTTTACACTGCCAGATGTTAAAAGTGTGTTTATACTTAAATGGTTTTATCCAGAATTTTTCAGGCCCACCATGAAAGAGAAAAATACTAGTTCCATTCAGTAAGAATTATATGTACTCAATTAAGATTACACTGTATACTTCAGACTTTAAAGTTTTAGCATTTTAGACAAAGAACGCATCAAAACGATAACAGCATCTAACTGTAATGATTGTTGAGGTTGCGGGCAGCAAGCGCAGATGGATCCTTTTTAAATAAATGTGTTTATTTAAACACAATGGTTAAATAAGAACACTAAATGGGAAACACTGACTAATGGAACAAGGAACACAGACTATGGGTTACTAAGGATTACACATGCGACTATGACAGACAAATACAACAGTACGGGGTGTTAAAGGACACAAAACGACTCCCAGCTGACAGGTTAGATCCGGACCAGCTGGGAGGCGGGGCTACGGGACAAGGGGGTTCCCTTGGTCCTTGACGCTGCTTGTGGTGGCTCCATGGTGGTATTTGCAGGTGCTTCCTGCAGGGTCGTGGTGATGGAGGGAAGGCCTGGCTTGGAGGCGAGGATCTCTGGGGTCGCCATCCGCGGGTGTCTTTAACGAGGGTGACTAATTGAGTAGGAGTGTCTAACCACTCTGTGGGAGCCAGAACTCTTAATGGTTGGTAGGGGTTCAAAT
>JBBPDA010000009.1:15578248-15594174 GCA_037974385.1 Arnoldichthys spilopterus | reverse complement strand
TGTGCTATCTGTCACTGTTAAAATAAACCTACCATTAAAATGATACTGTTCTGAGACTTTTTATTTCTTTGTCATTGAACAAACTTACAAAATCAGCGAGGGGTCAAATAATTATTTCCTTCACTGTATATTATCTTAAAATTTCATCATTAATCTTAAACCAAATGCTTAAGAAATTACATTTACAAAAGTAAAAGACCACAGTTATGGACCTTTTTCATTTTCCCCATTTTCACATTTCAGATTTTACACAGCACACTTAAGCTAAAACCAAAGCAACTTAAGGGGAAACTTTTACTTAATATCCATTTAAGTGTGAGATATTTCTCTTTGTGTTTTGACTATTATGCTATTATGGTAATCTGTCCCTGTGTGAGGAACATGATATTTATAAATATAAATATTTATTAGAGCACACACCACCAAACAAAGCAAACTTTTAATGTGTAAAACAAAAAATTTACTTTTTATATATGATTTATTTATTATACAGATTTATTTTTTTCACAAGCCCCACCAGTGCAATTTTCTGTGCTGTCCCTTGATACCAGACCACCAGTGGGATTCAAACATTACATTAGAACACTTAGCTTGGAACATAGACAGAATGAAAATCAGTCTTATAATTTGCCTGTCCAAGACACACAGCATACCCATGAAATGCAGTCACAACATGGTGACACTTGATGATACACACCTGTGTAAATCTGGATCAGTTAAAACTTGCCTTTAATCTGTACCGGCCACATGCAGGGAAACTCACATAATGTTTGAGCTCAAAGTGTATTTTAGAAACATATGTATAATACATGTGTGTGGCATTTTTCTACTGTATCAAAAACTGTAGTGAGAAACAGAAATGTTTCACTTTGTCAGGTGTAGCAGACACTTCTGATTTAAAGTAAGCTCGCTTAGTTGCACTGTTTATGTTTTATACTCCATCAAACATCCCAGCATCCAGCATGCTAGACAAAGCTTAAGTTAGCTGACTGTAAACACCCACTAGAAAGACTTCAACTGAACCCTGTAATGAGTACATTTACTATAATGAGTAGGTATTATTAACATAGAATAATTTAACTCACAGCAAAATCACAGTATAATGTTTCTATATTGGTCGGACATTCCATTGAATAAAAGTCCTGAACATGCTAAATAAAGCAGCTAATAAGCATTAAACGCCATCCTCCTTGACAGACTAGAAAATATTGTTAGAATTAAGGGAACTGCCTTTTCGTGGTTTAGGTCTTATCTGACTAAGCAATATCAGTTTGTAGATATAAACAGTGACCTTTCTACAAGCACCAAGGTAAATTTTGGTGTACCACATTTTTAGGCCCCCTGCTCTTCTCCTTGTATATGTTACCTCTGGGTAAGTTTATTCAAAAACATGGAGTAAACTTCCATTGCTACACTGACGACACACAGCCTGGTGAGAAACACCAACTTAATGTAATTGAGGAATGTGTAAATGACATTAAACAGTGGATGCTTTTGAACTTCCTACTACTTAACTCAATAAAACAGAAGTACTCATAATAGCGCCACCTGCAGCTCGGAGTAAGCTGTCCAATCACACAGTAACTCTAGATTGCCATTCTGTTTCATCTTGCACAGCTGTGAAAGATCTTGTTGTGATCATTTCATTTAAAGCCATTGTAGATAATATTATTAGCATTGCCTTCTTTCATTTCAGAAATATTGCTAATATAAGAAATAAAATGTCATTACACAATGCAGAAAAACTAGTTCATGCCTTGCTCCAGTTAGTTCAGAATGCAGCACCAAAAGTTCTTACTAGAGCCAGAAGATACGATCACATCACCCCCGTTTTATCTTATCTGCATTGGCTCCCGATCTAATTTTGCATTGACTATAAAATACTGTTATTGACCTCTAAAGCACTGAATGGTCTTGAACCACTTTATCAGAGTGAACTCCTTGTCTTTTATGATCCACCACACCTACTTTAGAAAAGGTACAGGTCTTTTGCTGGTACCCCACAATGCAAAGGTCACAGCAGGGGCCAGAGCTTTCTCATATAAATCCCCAAAAGTTATGGAATAATCTTCCAAATTCTGTTCGGAACTCTGACACAGTCTCAATATTTGAGTCCAGACTGAAAACATATTTGTTTAGTCAAGCCTTCCATTAGTTCTAGATAAGGGGTAGATCTGGAGAGTTCTCAGGCATAGAGTATTCTGGTAAACTGGGATGTTTGGATGCTGTTGCCCCCCACTCCGACCTTTTCACTCTGGTTTGCTGACAGTCGAGTGGTGGTGCTGCCTTATGCGCCAGGATGCCCTTATGTCTGTGCTTCTTTCTAGCTCTCCCCTTTAATTATGCTGTTAAAGTGAGTCTTGCCAGAGCTCTTGCCTGCATTCAGACCACAATGTAATCATACTTAATCACTCGTAACATTTCAGCATCACTAACAATCTCTCTCTCAATCTCTCTTCCCTCTCTCTCTTTCCTCTTGCTCTCTTTCTCTATTAAGCTGCTCTGCTGAGATACCAGTGATCCTGTCCCATTCTGCTATCTGGACCAGCCTGACCCAATATGATTGAAGTTTTGCTCTAACCCACTCACTCCTGCTGAGGAGCATATATGAACAGTCCTATCCTCCAAAGAACTTCTCTTTCATACACTGCTGCTGCCTATTTATACTAACAACTATTATTATTATATATATTTATTGTTTTATTCTTTTTTTCCTTTTCTTTTCTTGTTTGTTATTGCTTTCCAGTGTCGACCAAAGGAGGATTGGTTATCCCCTCTGAACCTTGGTTCCTCCTTAGATTTCTTCCTACAGTTTAGGGAGTTTTTCCTTGCCTTTTGCTTGCTCTTTGGGGGCTTGGATTCTTGGTTTCTGTAAAGCTGCTTTGTGACAAAACCATTTGTAAAAAGTGCTATAGAAATAAACTTGATTGACTTTAGATTAGATATCATTAGATTAAATCTTATCATTATGGTACTCTATACTGTTACAGGTCACTTCATATCATTTATTTTTATATATCAGCCATTGTTCATTTTATACCGCTGGAATAGTAATTTCATCTGAACTTTATGGTTTTCTCGTACTCAGGTCCAAAAGTAACGCTATTCCAACCTTACTGTATACTTGCATGGACAGGCTGACAAACATTTCTTGAATCTTGAATTTTAACAAGAACAATGAAAGAATTTCTTCTCCCTGGCTCTGTCTGAAAAACTGACATCAAAAAGATCATATTGACCTTTTTATGCAACCCCCTTTCAAGTAAGCTGTTGGATAGCACATAGCAGAGTGGCACAGCGGAAGCATGCGGGGCCCATAACCCAGAGGTCGATGGATCAAAATCATCCTCTGCTACACATACGTTATTGGGCAGTGGTGGCCTAGTGGTTAGGAGATTGTCCTTTGGACTTAAAGGTCACAGGTTCAAGTTCCAGCCTGGACATTACTGAGGTACCCTTGAGCAAGGTACCATCCCGCTACACTGTGATGAGTTAAATGCAGAGGTCACATTTCGTTGTGGTGCTTGACAAATAGTCACTTTCACTTGCTTCACCATACTTGAAGTAAATTTCCTATATGTTGAGTCAATTCTGATTAAAGCAGTTTGAAATGAAAATCATCACCATTGTTTCATAAATATACCCAATATACACTATACATTCTATATTTTGTTTGTGTGTGTATGTGCTTTCCTTGTCAAATTACAGTTATCTTTTTTTGTTAAGTCACATTTTTAACTTTTAGCATCTATGCTACAATTTCATGCTGCTCTTTCTTTTTATCATGCCATATGCTATGCAGATCTTGTAATTTATGTAACTGGATATAAAACATTGTCTATCTGTAACATTATTATCTCATTATTAGTCAATGAAAATAGCAATATAATTCTTCATAGTTTTTATATTCAGATGTGCACTATTATTTGTCATTGTCTCATTTTCATCAAGAAAAAGGGGCTGTTGACATTTTTAATCATCGGTTTTTAGCAACACTGACCTGAAGAGATTTTTACAGCCCACATAAGGTACAAGTTAAGGTCTTCGCCTTAATTTATTTGTGGTCTCAATGATTTTTGTTTGAGAGTACTAGTAAGTTTCCACAGAGTCCAGTCATACCAGATCCACCATTAAAAAAGAAAAGAGAAAATAATCAAACAACAAAAGCATCTGCCACTGTTGCCCAAAATGACAAAACGAAAGCAGCTGCAACAGTTGACACAATCATTATTTAAGTGAACTCTTTTAAGTTATTTTAAAATCCATTTGCAACCATATTCATTTTGGATATGTGGCCAGCAGCAAGCCATGTGAACCAAGTAAATGGCTCTACTTAAAGTAGATAATTTGGTGTAATTTGATCCTGCATTGGTGTTGCACTGAACTTGCTTTTTGACCATTACAAATAACAGCCTAGTGCAAAATGATCATCTTACAATAGAAGATATAGTGTGTCTCCTGGATCACACAAACATTATAATCATGTAAGTATATGCTATCAAAATGGATACTGTTTTCCTCTCTCCTGTCTCTTAACGCTGTGTTATCTGAACTTGGTCTTAACTTGGACTTGTCATTTTCTTGGACTTGTCTTGGTCTTGACAAAGGTGGTCTTGACTATGGCACAAATTTAAATTTAACATAATGATTGATCCAAAAAAATTTCCAAGATGTGTAATGTATGCTGGGTGTCTAATATTGACTTCTTGGGACTTTTTCTTTATAAAACTCTGAAAAACTTTACTTTTTGAACCTCTTCTAAAAAAAAACTGAGAAAAGAGAAATAAAGTTTTCACTAGATTTATTCCATCAGTATCTTGAAGTTTATCAGGGGGCAGCATGCCACAGAACAATCTGTTAATGTATTTATGAACCTATAAACACTGACCTGTATAAACTCAATTTGGTCAAACATACTATATATCAAGATATAATAAATAATACTGTGCTATTACCTCTGCTATGCCAGCTGGCTGACCTGCTGCAGATGCTGCTCCACCTCTCATCACTTTGATTCACTTTCACTTTGACAAATCTGGTTGAAAAGTAAAAAAAAAAACTTTCAAGTCAACTACTGATATACTGTAATCACTTAATTTCCAATCATTCACATTTCCAAGCATTCATTTTTTGGGCAGTTCATTTCATTGTTGAGAAAAATCTGATCTGAGCGTTTTTTATGTTTTTTTATGTTTTGGCGGTGTGAGTCTGAACATTTGACAGGTTTCTGCAAACTCCCAGAAATATTAGATTTTAGGGTGGCATGCACCTATAATGCCACTAAAATGCAAAAGTGGCAGTGTGCTCTAAATATTGTAACATGCACTAACAAGGTGCCCCGCACCACTAAATATAGTTGGGCTGATGGTGCTTAAAAGTTTACTTAAGTAGTTACATAACGAAGTTGGAGTTTCTGTCTCTTTGTGTAATATTACGAAAAATCTTTGTTTCATAGACTGCAGGTGTTCATTAGTGTGTGACGGCTTCAGAAACTAAACATATGTGCAAACACCACAGACTTTCAATATGCTTTTTGATAAAGGCCAACAGAGCATAAACAAAGATGTGTTTAAAGAAACTCATGCTTTGTCTTCCTGTAAAAATTTGACTTTAAATACGATCAATTCTAATCCCTTTTTAAAAGCATGTTCCTTGGCACCAGAAATGGTAACTGCACAACTGTGTATCTCAAAGCTTCATTAAAAAGGCTCATTTAAATGAAATTTTCAGCAGCTTCAGTGCTCAGACGCAAGAAAATCTCTTTTGCGTTTCAAGGCTTATGGGCCTTTTTTCTTTTTTTTAGATTGTCTTGGCAAAAGCACGGTCTTAATCCGAAGAGGAAAAATGCATCTAGAGGCAGAATAATTTAAGTCATGTGAGGAAATTGTTCACTTCTGTGATCCACTGGACATGGACAAGGACAAACAAAATGAATGAACTAGTTTCTAGTTGGTGAACCGGTCAGGTGTGAAGTGTACACTGGCTTGCCAATCTCTGACATCTGCGAATCTGTGTGATCAAATGTTTGAAATCCTCCCACACAAAACTACACAATAAGGATAAGTGAGAGCTGCACCTCCTAAAATACATAAACCATTTGAGTGAAGAAGATGACATGGCTCTTTAGCCAAATGATTTTCTAAAGCCTGCCAGAATGTGGGGCAGAAAAGGACTATGTAGCCTGAACAAAAGAAAGAAGCAGTGTGAGGGTTTAGTGATAGCCACCTTATGCTGGTAGCTTCCATTATGAAACACTGAAAAAATAACACAGACAAACACAAAAAGATACAACTCCATGGAGCTAAGCTTACATTCATCATGTTGGCCTACGGCTTACTGCCTATTCGGAACATCTCAATTTAAAACATTTTGTAGGAATCCTGCTTTTTTTGGGAAAGGGAAGCATGTTACATGGGCCGGATTGATTGATTGCCTCTATTCATTTTTACAACAGAGCTTGCATATGCTGCCTAACCAAAGCTGGGGTGTGGTCCTGCTTCCGGCAGAGTGAAGAAGAGAGAGAAGCAGAGTGTGACAGGAAGAACAACAACCCATCTGCTGTGCTGCATCATATTTTCACTGCACACACTAAAGCCAGAGGAAATGAGAACCAAATGTGTGCCAAATCTGCTCTTGTTATGGTTTTATAACTAGGTTTGTTTACACATACCAACTAAACTTGAGTCCATGAGAATACTGTACCGTACAGCTGTACAATACACCACTGTGTGTGCATCTTCAGAAACTCCCTAGATTTTCACAATGAAAGCTTCACAAAGGGGCCCAATGGATGCTTCAAATTGCATTGTGAACACTGAGTACATTATAAGCAATAGCCCAACTAAGAATCAGTAAAAATCAGTTTATTTAGCCAAGTATGTTTGCACACACAAGGAATTTGTTTCCGGCCGATGGTGTTTCTCTAGTATTTAAAGAAATGAGACATACTGTACAATACGAAACTGTAACGCACCGGGGGGAGTTTTCAGACAAGCCCAAGCACAGGGGAGCAAAGGGGACAGCGCCTCTCCGCTTGCGTCAGCGAGAAGGGGAGGGGCGCTTTACAAGACTAGACAAGATTGGCCCTGTCTGAATACAGGTGGAATACTGCGTTTGCAGAAAAAGGGTGGGCTTACACCGCTCTCCGCCGGCGCAATATGTAAATATAGCGCAATGGTGGCTAACATACAGGCCTCAGGGCGGCCCTGAGGCAACACCGGTAAAGGAAAAGATTACTGGGGTTAAGGGTAAGGAAAAGAACCCCTGGAAGCAGGTGCAAGCTGTTGTGTTTGGCATGAATTCGGACACTCAGGACCAAGGTCGCTTAAAACTTAAAAAGTCATCTTGACCGATTATAAACTGAGATGATTTCAGATTACACGTCTTTTTTGCGCCTAATCATCAATCAAGGCCAGACTATTAGACACCAATGGCTTTCTGATGCACAAGCTGACAGTGAAATGGTTCACACACACACACACATACAGTGTTGTGATTTGGTATAAAGACTTGAGTTGAGGTATAAAAAAAAATTTCCCCAGCAGACGTCCACCTGGGTCTCGCTCACTACCTCTCTGCTGGGGTAAACAGGAAAGGGGTAGGAAAGGGAGATCCTGAGTTAAAACCCAGAACTTTTACCAAATCCAGCGTGAGTCCGGCGCAGAGTTCTTGTCCCTGTTATGCAGGTGTAGCTGTTTTGTTTAGCCACACCTGCCTAACAGGGACAAGAACTCTGCGCCGTCCGGTCAGACAACCATGCCTATAAGGGCTTTGGCCCAGGTGAAACACTTAAGCATAATTGAAGTAACCAAGGCGACGTGCCCCCAGCGGGCCCTCAACTGCCCCCTGCCGGCACGTCCGGGTGCTAAACCTTACAGATACATAGTAGACATTATACAAACTTAAGGTACACAATGTACAATATACTTTATTGTACACAAGATACCATATACACAATATACAGTATTCTCGTATGGTCCAGTACAAGTGGTAAGATATGCCACGTGGGTGCAGTTGTAGGTGTAAGGTGTTTACAATTGTACAAAACCCTAGTCCATTTATAATTTGGGGTTATAACACAACTTAGATTTATATCTTTTGAACAAGTCACATTTTATGTTTGATATTTCTTCCAATATCTTAAACAGTAAGTGTGCATTAAAATAACAGGATATGTGTTTTCTATTTATTTGTACTTATTTATACTTAGAAAAATATAGAGGTATGCAGACCTTTTGCACTTGACTGTACATTCATTAGGCCAGCAGTTTCTATTAGAATATCAAGACACTTGTACACACATAGTTGTATAATACATCAGTAGGGCTGGCCAATATTATAATATTTGTTGTTAGTAGTTATGTAACATTATGGATATTGTTAGCATTTAACTACAGAACATTGACAAAATGCAGGTTGGGTTACAAAGAAAGAATAAATATTACTATTTACCTGAATCCAGTGCAGTGCGTGAAACGTCGAAGAAAATCACATTTTTGCAAGTATTTATTTTTTAGAAAGTTTGTTTCTATGCAGCACAACTAATTCTATTTGTCTGTTCCAATTTATCAAATATCAGAAAATCTTATGCACTATTAATAATACCACTACCAATAATAAAAAAAAACCTTTTAAATATTGTTATTTTTTTAATAAATTTTTTTCACCATATTACCCACCTCTGTGAACCAGTCATGCATAGCAGGAAGCACAAACACTATGTGGAATATTCTACAGTGCTGAATGTTTAAAACAGCTCATGGTTTAATTTAAATAATAGCAGTAGTGTGCTGATTTCTACACAGATGAATACTTCCTTCTCTTATCCATGTTTTAGTCATTGCACACTAGCTGCTCTATTGCTTTGCTGCCTTAGTTCTGTTGTAATTAAATCTTTCAAAATCTATTTTATTTGGAATGACCTGAATTTATAGCTGGGCATCACATTTGCTGGTACACTGATTCACATGGATGGGTATGCCCATGGGAGTAGACAGAAGCAATTGAACAGGAGAGGCCCTGAGTCTGCATGTTGAGTCTGAGAAACACCTTTGGGAAATTTCAGGCAAAAGAGCTGCAAACTGTGCTCTGCATTTCAGTAATCATTTGTCTCAGCCACTTTTAAGAGTAAATACAGTTTAGGGTGGTAGAGGGAAAAGAGGTAATCTGTGTGAAGAAAACATTTCTCTTTAGAGATTTCTTTTCCCTTGTGTTTACTTGAAATGGATGCTACTGCTTATTTTACCTCCCTGATAATTAGAGGCCTGCTGATTCTAAAAGCATTCTTCTAAGACTCTGTTTAGACCGCAGGGTGAACTGCTGAAATCAGATTGTGTCTCTTTCTTTATCTGGTCAGGGACATTGGATTAGGCACACTATGACAATTTGCTGAAATAAAAACATTAATATGGATGTGGTGCTATTACTCAGTTGAGCTTTTTCAAAAGCTCTCTTGCTAAAGTTTGAACTATATATTGAATGTCTTTTTAATAATCACTGGGTTCGTGAGGGGCAGGCCTGCCATGGACAATATATTAGCAGACATGCATATCCTTGTTACGACAGAGGGCAGCTCTCAGTCAAGGGCAGTGTTCTCCGTGGATTCCAGAAATTCTTTTGATCATTTTCAGTAGGATTTCCTTTGGTTGGTATTTCAAAGATTTGACTTTGGTCCATGTATAATTAAAATATTTCTACTCTAAAATCCTAATTTTTCTTTGGGCATGGAGTAGAACAAGCATGTCTTTTGAATTATCTGATTTTTAACTTTTTAATCTTTGTTTAAAGCCCTTTTGACAGTCACCCAATACAAAACCAAATGATAACTGTGATTACTTACTGATGACGTGTTCTTTTATATATTCCTAATTCTAATCACTATCTCAAAAGTTTATGGAAGTTAATTGATGGAGACTAAGATTACACATGATATACCATCATCTTTAGCCTCAGAGCTTTTATAGTCAATCCATAATTAAATTACACAAAACAAACACAGCAGATATAGGGAAAAAACAGAGCAGTAGAAAAATAGCTCTCTGGCAAATGCCAGAGTATACTTGAAAGCATAACACATGCAAAAAAAAAAAGAAAAAAAAATTTGGATGGATACATTGCAAAATGTTGTATAATAAATTTTGCCATTTTGAAAAACTAATAAGCAATCCTAACAAATGACAGTCAAAAATATACATAAAATATATTTTTATATATACATATATATACAAACAGATTTTCATTTTCAATATGTATAATGTAGTGAAAAGCAGTTCTCTTTAGGTTGCCAGACCTAGTATTGCCAGTATTTTGCCTTATTAATGTATAATAACTATGGCATTTACTATAGCACCTTAGCTAGCACAGCTTAGCATAGCTCATGCACAACCTGAAAAACGAGCTCAGATAATTAATGCCTTTATTAAATATTGAAATCGATAAGTAGTAGTAGTAGGTTTATTGTCATTTTCACAGTATACACAGTCCACAGTAAAAACGAAACAACGTTCCTCCAGGTCCAAGGTGCAACACAAAAGCAAGACAGACAGGAGCACAAGTGCAAACATGACAGAACACAAGAGCAAGAATACAGCTAGATTTAAACTAAACTAAACTTAACAACTACACTAAAACTAAACTAGACAAGAATAAAAGACAAGACAAGACAACGTACAGCGTACCAAACTTACCAAATCAAAGAGAAGGCTTGCAGATGAGGAAATTAGACAGATGTTTTTTGTAGGAATCATACTCTGACCTGGTCTGAGGACTGTGATGCTTTTCGCCTGTTTCTTCTTGTTGTTTTTTTTTATTTTTCCCTTATTTAAACAATTTATGTATCTTATTACTTTATTTTATTGTTTTCAGTTTTTAGTTTCTGTGTATTGCTTTGCACAGCATTCTGATAAACACCGGAGTGGTTTAAAAACGTACTTTATAAATAAACCTTTATTAATAAACTTTATTACTTACTGCTAATGACAAATCACCAAGACATTTGAGAGGGCACCCGAAGACACAGGGGATGGGTCTTGGAGGAAAGGAGAGTGCTGTACCAAGTACAGCAGTAT
This sequence comes from Arnoldichthys spilopterus, assembly GCA_037974385.1. NCBI lineage: Eukaryota > Metazoa > Chordata > Actinopteri > Characiformes > Lepidarchidae > Arnoldichthys > Arnoldichthys spilopterus. The sequence goes on along the minus strand of JBBPDA010000009.1, from coordinate 15,583,108 downwards.
CTGATGATTTACAAGCTGGGATGAGAAACCATTCAAAAAAATATTATGGAAACAGAGTGTTTTAAATGTTTAATACCTACGATACGGTGCTTATCAGCAAATATGTGGAAATCATGTGGTGTGGGAAAAAGTGGGAAATGGGTGGCTACCTAGTGACTAAGATCTGCACATTCCTTGTGACAGTCATAATTATGGGTCCATTTAAAAAAAAAAAATGAGGTACTATTGGATTCCAGACCCCATGCTGTCCACCCTTTTCTTCCTAGTAGTCTTTTCCCAGTACTTTTTCTTTCTCCTCTTTCTCACATTACATTTTATCGACTCCAGCCATTCCTCAGACACCCGTTCACAAAGTAAGAAGAATATGATTCTAAAATCAATATTAAAGTCATTCTCTCAAATTTTTCTTACACCCCAAAAGAACCTTTGTACTGAAAAATCCATCATGAAATAAAAAAGATGACCTGATATGTACCAGGAGTTCCCCAAATATACTTTTGAAGGGCTTTTTGTTTACACTTTGCAGCCAAGTCTTAACAAAGAATATACCTTCTTACCATCTTCATGGACAACTACTCAAGTCCTTCCCTATTCAAGTGCATTCAGGACAGCCAAACAGGTACCTGTTGCAACATAAGGCCTTTATGGAAGGGGATGCTAACTTTTGAGAACAGCAAAAAGAAATAACAGGCAAGGGTGATGTGGCCTTTTCCAACAATGCTGCCATGCTGGGAACAAAATGGCATGACAAAAATGATATCCACATACTGTCAACAGTCCACAAGGCAGAAATGCATGAATCAAGTAAAGTAGACGCTGTTGCAGGAAAAAGTGTGTCTGTGTATAATCAAAAGATGGGCTCTGTTAAAAACTTTGACAACGGAAACTACTTTGTTGAGTGCACCAGGAAAACTAAAATTAAATGAAAAACTTTTTTCCATCTTGTGGTTGTGGTCTTTTTCAGCAGCTATGTAATCCATTGTGGGTTTACAAAACAGCTGTTCTCTTTTTATTAATTTGGAGTGGACATGATCCACCAGCTGTTGGAAGAATGTCACTCCTCTGTGGTCATTATGTGGTTATTAAGTGGCTTTCCTTGTACATCCCCTCAGTATCACTGCCTGTCACTTCCCTACATCAATGAAAATGACTGAGTGACAAGACAGCAGAACAAGGCAAAGATGCAGATGAAGTGTGTCTGAATACCATCATACATCCACAGCAGAGAGGGGGTGATGACGTACAAGTGTGTTTGCCTTTGAGTCTCATACCCTTAAGCATTTTAAAATTAACTTCTTAGACTTGCAACACAAAAGAAAACAGAATATCACTAGAAAGATTAATTTAAATAGTATTTATCAATAAATGTTTTGTTAATAGCAATTAGTAGAATAAGCTCTTAGTAGCAAGAGCAAAGTTCTACAAAACAGGCTGGTTGCACAAAGATAGTCTTTTCTGGTGTTGTACAGTTTAAGTTATAGTTGAAAGTAGTAGTGTAGTAATAGTGGTACAAGGTCTGTACTGTAGTTGTAGTGTTTTATTAGCAGTTTATTATTTATACTAGTTGTTTGTAGCAGTAGTAGAAGTAGCTGTAAGCCTAATATTTAGTATAGTATGTGTGAAAGCATGATTGTGGTGTTCTGAAAAAAAAAATCTTCTTTAATTTATGTCAGCTTCAAATCCTTCCAGTCATAATGACATATAACGTAGCATATAACACTGACATAAAACATACAGCAGATATTTTGTATAAGCTCACTGACTTTACTTTTAAAAAATCTCTGCAATGATAAATTAGAAAAACTCATTTTTTACTATTCTAAACTTTTCTTAGTTTCACTTTTTTAATATAGTGCAATTTTCATATCTTGCTTCTTTGTCTTGGGTTGCCAACTGCTGCCAACTGTGTTAAACAGCTTAGTTACCATACTTAACCAACCACTTTACATGTGTTTAGTTGACCTGTTGTATACTAGCTTACTGCATGGCTCTTGCCAGGGGTATAGTGGCATATCCCGTAACTTGTAGCGTTGTTCAGTACAATTCAAACAGCCTACCATAGACGTAAGACCAAATACTGCCCAAATGATTTCTGAGCAAAATGTAAAAAAATCAAATTTCTTGTCTGCAGTGTCAATTTTACATAATCAGCAGTTTTAAATAGCACTTCCATACAAATGGCATTCAGCGCTGCATGAAACTAAATATAAATATAAAAATAAATGATGGTGTAAATCTGTGGTGCTGCAGAAACCCAGGTGTGTCCTGTGTCTGAAATATAAAGTGACTCTGTAATGGTTGTAGGTTCGGGCAGCAAGTGCAGATGGATATCTTTGGAAACAAAAGCGTGTTTAATGAACAGAAAAGTGACAGACAAGCACCAACATTAAACACAGAACACTAAGACACTAAGACTAAGAACATTCGCAAGGCTAAGAACACTAAGGACTAAGGGCTAAGGATAACTATGGCTAAGGGTAGACAAGAAGGTAAGACAACACAGGTACATAACACAGTTGAACGACAAACGTCGACTACCGACACAGGGGTTTTAAAGAAACATGGATGACTCCCAGCTGACAGGTCAGATGAGGACCAGCTGGGAGGGGGGGCTCAGGAAACCATGGGGACGGCATTACAGACTCGAACAAATACAAAGTATAAAATACATTAACAAATTCTAGAATGTTAGTCTAATGTTGGCACACAAGCAAAGGGCATGCAGCAATGGCAATAACTACATTAAAACTCCTTGAATGGTTAAATTATTTGAAATAAATAATTCCACTATTAGGAAAATCATATACAAGTTGTATCGATTTCAAATGACTGCCAATTTGCCCAGGAACAGCTGCCCCAGCAAATTCATTTTAAGAGCAGACTGTTTGTTGTGAAGACAAGTCTCCAAGAACCCAAGGATTTTATCACAAAATCAGCGAGTAAGTCTTGCAATTATTGGTGTGTAAGTGCATACGTCTACAAGTAGAAAAGGAAACATGCCAGGAAAAAACCTCTACTCTCCAAAATGAGCATTAGAGTAAGACAGCAGTTTGCCAAAGAATATATAGGCAGAGACAGGGCTTTTGGATTAGTGTAGTGCGTTATTTTGTCACAGAAACAGTGCACATATGTGGTTCAAAGAGATTTTCAGGAGAAAAAACACATACCAACTGTAAAACAGGGTGGTGTAAATGTTATTGCTTGGGGTTGCTACCTCAGACCCTGGGGAGCTGGCAGTCAATGATTTAACTATGAATCTATGAAACTATGAATGAACTATGAAATGAAGATAAAGTGAAGCCATCTGTCCAAAAGTTGAAGCTGAACCAGAGGAAGACCTTTCAACAGGATACTGATGCTAAACACACCAGCAAACCCACCAAGCAATGCCTCAATAAGTACAAAAGAGGATTTGGAATCTTATCACATTGCTGAGTGGTATTTGAAAATGTACATGGAAAACTCTTCAATGATCTTGAAGGAATTGCAGCAATCTGATGTCAGAGATTAATTGTGCAAAATCCCTACTAAAATATTTTTGGGAGAGGATGCAACTTGGTATTGAGACTTATTTGCCAAACAGAAGAAATTACATCTGTTCTTTTTCATATTTTCTTATTCTAGTACTATTGTATTTTATGATTGTACCTTTATGTATTTTCTGTTGTACAGGTCTTTGTGACTTGTGCCTGTGAAAGGAGCTTTATAAATAACCTTTATTTCTTTATTTATTTTATTTATGCTAATATTCTTGTTAAGTTAAAGATGGAAAAAGCTACTTGTGGTTTAGTTCAAATATATCACTTTCACCTTTATTTGTAGCTGCCATTTTAAATTTGTCTTCATTTAAAGAAAATGACAAACTGTGTATTGTGTATTGCTTGCACACGATTAGGATTCACATATATAACAAAAACAATTATGTTTAAAAATAAATAAGTAAATAAGTGTTACATAACTTACTCTGGATAATAACAGTAATACTTTATGCTGAAATTATACTTGTTTAGTCACTCACACACCAAATATCTTCTTTTATAAAATTTTTAAAGAGTGACCAATTGAAAGGATTTTAGGAGACCCACCCCAGGATCCTTAAGCATTCTCTGAAGGTAACTAATGCAAATACCTTTAACACACTTTTTCTTCCAAAAAAAAAAAAACCTGCCCCTTGTGTACATATCAAATGTCCTTTTTCAGAATATTTTTTCTACCTTTGGTAATGAGATTTTTCTTTTGGGGCAGCCAAAGAAAAGAAACTCAGTGTCACTTTCATAGAGTGGGAAATCAGACCCTTGACGTAAAATCAATATCCTGCACACACATATTTCAACCCACACATTCCACAATGTACTGCAGAACAAATTGTCATTCAAAACAATCCTCCAATATGAAAAGACATTGCATTGGTATTGAGCGAGCATTATCAGGCAGCGTTTTACCACAATGTCTACGAAAGCTATACGCATAAATGCTCTCAGTATCACTAAATTCACCAAGAAATGGAAAGGGATCAATAGTTAATGTCTGACATATTAAGAACAAACTAACTACAGCTATTACTTATCATTGGTATAGGCTTATTAAAAAAAAAACCCTATTCACTGTACACACTGAAAGTACAAATATTACATAAATTAAAGGAAATTATGACTTAAAATGCGTCCCTGCACTAACACAATATACTTATAATAATAATAATATAATTTTAGCAGAGCAGTTATATTTCTATGTATTTATATAAATAACATCCGCAACATCCGCAAGATCAGACCATACCTACCAGAATATGCCACGCAACTGCTAGTCCAGGCCCTGGCCATGTCTCCCCTTGACTACTGCAACTCACTGCTGGCCGGT
>JBBPDA010000009.1:15561656-15578148 GCA_037974385.1 Arnoldichthys spilopterus | reverse complement strand
ACCCGGTTTCTGTAAAGCTGCTTTGTGACAACGTCAGTTGTAAAAAGCGCTATACAAATAAACTTGACTTGACTTGCGACCTGCAAAGGGCAAGGTCCTAACCACTAGGCCACCACTGCCCATTACTGCCAATATCTCTAATAAAATAAAATACTTTAGAAAACTACACCCACTTAACACAACATGCCACTGTATTAAGAAATGCAACTTAAAACTCAGGAGCTTTTATGTTTCAGCTTGTTTTCAGGACAAAATGCTGAATTCTCCATGCCAAAGACAAATCAGACCATAAAGACTGTTATTAGTGAATGGTGCATAAGACCGTGTGATGCTCTGGGAAATGTTCTGCTGGAAAACTTTGAGTCCTGGCATTCAGGTAAATGTTACCACTAACCTAAACATTATTGCAAACCAAGTACACCCCTTTATGGCAGTGTAATTAATGGCAGTGGCCTCTTTCAACAGGATAATTTGCCGTGCCACACTGTGTTATAGAACATTTCCCAAATCTCAATCCAATTGGTAAAGGGCCAGGTTCTGATGATTCATTTTACACAAATATAATCAGTGAAGCTCCAAGATATATGCGGACATGAGAGATGAAAGAAAGCTTGTGAATATGGTAAAACAGAGAAAAAGAAGGCAACAAGAGTGCAGCATGGCTTTATATAAATAAATAAGTAGACACAGAGTGGAACATCACACTGTGACAGTTGAGCGGGCTGCTGTTACAGATAGTTGTGCAATGAGCAAATTGAGACTAGGCACTAAGGCTGGGCTCGTACCTCTGACAGGCCCTTGCACAAGCATTAAACTGCTGTCAGTCAATATGCACACAGACACACACACATACACACAGATGTGAAGAAGGGAGACTTTCTGAGGTCAAATGACTTGCTCACTGCACTGGCTTGCCTGTCAAACCACACCATTACTGTGACAAGAGAGGAAGCACAGGAGATTTCAGAAACGTAGAGAAAAACAAGCCTAGAGAAAAGATCACTTGTATTCAACACTAAGAACAGATTTCAAAGTCCATTTTGTAATAATATAGGAATTTATTTGAATAAAAGCCCAGCACTTTCTGTAGATGGATTTGGAAAGCTGCTGAGAGTGGTTGTTTAGGCACTTGGGCTAAATGTAAATGACAGGTGCTCTTTGAGTTTTAACAACCCTTGGTGTTGAGTGTGAAAATGTCACAGAGTAACAAGACTGTCTGCTTTAATCACCTTCTGCTTTTACATGTGTTTGAAGTAGTAAAATATACCTTCTTCAAGCTTTAATCATGGAAAGAATAAAACACAATTTTTTCTCCCACTGAGTGCTCAGCAGGCATCCACACCCTCCGTCATGCTGAAAAGATCAGCGAACAAATCCAGACAGACCCTTTCCTGCTGAGCCCAAAATGTTAAGAGGTTGAAATGTTACAATTCCTTTCCGCATCCAAGAATAGAACAATGTCTTGTTTGCTCCCAGCTGGCATTCACAGTAAATCTAAAGTCCAGGGAATATCAGATAATTCCACCCATTCTTTCTCCTTGCCATTTGGCCACATCATTCTCAGCTGTCTTATCTCTGGCAGTGCGGAGCACATCACCTCCCTCATCCACCACTCTTTCCTGTATCTAGTAGCCATGACCTCCAGACTCAGTCTCCGGCTTTAGGATTGGAGAGAAGCATCCCCAAGCCGTCATACCCTGCAAATACCAGCTCCACCTTTCTGTCCTTGTGCTTACCAGCAAAGGATAGATGGAATTAAAATAGGCCACTAAATTATTTGAAAAGGAATAGACAGTTGGCTACCTCAGTTTATAGAGTGTTCATATGAATGCTCATATTGCTAAGCAGTTGCATCAGGCAACCAATGATAGAGAGGAACAATGTGTGCTACATGTGCTGAAATAAAACAAAATTGCTGTTGGAGCAAATATGTTCAATCTTGTTTCCAAAAACTTTGGGATGTAAAATGTAGAATACAGTGATGTACAATCATGTAAATGTTGTGTTTATTTGAATATAGCCCAAAAGAAACATATCAAATTTTGAAATTGAGCAATTTTATTGCTCTTTGAAAAATGGACACTTAGAATTTGACACCACCCACATGTCTTAAAAAAGATGGGAAAGGCACCTGTTTACATGCACTGTCACATCACTGCATTTAACCCATCACACGTGCACACATGGAGCAGCGGGCAGCTACCAACAGCGCCCAGGGAGCAGTGTAGTGGGATGGTACCTTGCTCAAGGGTAGTGCCCGGGCTGGGACTCGAACCTGCGACCTTCCGGTCCCAAAGGCAGTGTCCTAACCACTAGGCCACCACTGTCCACACGCTTTAGGAACTAAGGAGACCAATTGCTAGAGTTTTGAAAGTGAACTGTTGTTCCATTCCCACCTGATCTAGCATGCTCAACAGTTTTGCTGTATTTTCATTTCATGTTTTCAATGGATGACTGGTCCGGACTGCATGCAGGCCAGTTTAGCACCCGGACTCTTATACTATCATGCTGTTGCAATACATGCAGAATATAATGTCATTGAATTAGGCAAGGCCTTCCTCATCATCTGGATGGCAGCATATGTTTCTCCAAAACCTGTATTTATCTTTTAGTATTAATTGCACCTTCCCAGATGTGGAAGCTACTCATGCCATATGCACTAATGCATCCCCATTCCATCGCAGATTCTGGCTTTTGAACACTGTGCTAATAACAAGTCCGATGGTCCCTCTCCTCCCAAGTTGTCAAGTTGTTTACATTTTCTCCCAGTTGATCAATGAGCCAGTAAAAAATATTATAGCCATCAGGTGCATAGTTTAGAAAGAAAAGGAAAGATAAAGATGAAAAGAGATAAAAATATAGAGGTATGTTTCAATCTGTTTGTTTTAGCATTTTAAAGGTAGTTAGCTAATGTTTTTTTTGCTCACCCAGTCTAATTTTTGGAAAGTATGCTATTTGAGTTGCTTTATCATATCTATACATTGTGGGAGCTGGGAATTTGTTTTTGCCTATGTAAATTATTAGGAAAGTGTTCTAAAAGAGCACATCATTGGAGGATGAGGAGATTCATTTTTTGAAAATGAAGACATTAACAAAATCCACCATTTAATTTTGTTTATAAAAGAAGTTTAACATAAAGTGTAGGAGAGATGTCTGAATCAGGAATTTTAAAACATTAAATCTGCTTGCATTTTCTTTGCAGGTATGTCTGGTGGTGCACAATCATACAATCATGATGACATGAGACATGAACATGTGCTAAGGTAGTGGAACTGGAACCTTTATTTGCTGCACTACAATTTGGGGGAGTGGCAAAGAAGATGCTGTGGCAGCTCTTTCAGTTGTTCATGTTTATAATAGTGAAATTAAATATTGTTATTTCCCCACTTCCTCTTAAGATGGGAGCTGTTGGCGATCTTGCCTAGGGCACCACGATGGCCAGAAATTCCACTTTAGGTATGTAGGGTTGTTTAATAGCATATTTGAAAGTGATATTTAAAGAAATACACAGTGTAAATTATTTTCATTTTTATGAAGCACAGAAGAGTAAAAGGAACTGTGCACAGACTGGATAAAAGGAATTTGACACCAGACTAATGAGGAAGTTTATGAAATTACAGGCTTCCATTAGAAAATCAGTTCCGGTTTAATTTTGATGATGAATACGGCATGGTCAGACTGGGCTATGAAGATTTGAATGGTCAGGCCAGAATTCTTTTTCTTTCAAATGTACTTATATGCAAAGACTGTACAGCCATTAATACAGCTGTTTCTAAGCTGTTTTTTTTTATTTCATGTGTAATCACTAATTATGCTGCATCATGATCTATACTCAACAATACAACAATTGTCATAATATGCCTCTACAACTTACTTCACCCACAGTAAACTCCAGTCCAAGCACACCATCAGTCCAAGCAGTGAGCCTTTAAACTGTATTTAATATTTTGTTAATAAATTTATTAATTTCCATTGCTCAGACACACCAGATTCCACTCTATTAATTAAATCAGATTTGGATGTATCTGAGTAGAGGAATTACATATCTTAGATTTCTATATTATAAATTTTTTTCTTAATTTTAAACTACATAAAGAGTGAACAAGTCTAGGATAACAGGAGTGTATTTGCACAATCAAACTCAAATACTTTCACTTTGAGTAGTGCTATGTTGTTTAATCATAATGAAACAACATGTTCTAGCCCAGCAAAAAGAAGATTACATTGAGGGCAGAGAGATTTCAGAGCGACTTGTCCATATTAATTCTCAATATAAACTGCAGCCCAAAGCATGACTCCTCTTTCAAAAGTGTCATTAGCTTCATTTTATGATGCCTGTTATGAATTAAAGAGTGAAAAGCTTTCAGATAAAGCTATGCTTCCCATTAAAATTTGATTATGTCCGTCGTCTACGGAGCTGAACTGTTATTGAAACTTGGGGACAGACAGATTATTCACAATGCGTACTGGCCTTAGGGGTGGTAGCCCGCTTGAGCCTACATAGTGGACGCTAAATAAAATTGATGGGGGAGTGATGCCTCTATTGAAGCAGGATAGAATAATTGCCACCATGGGGTAAGAGTGTAATACGTGTGTTACCAGATTATCAAGACTGGCTCTGCACTGAATCGGAACACAGTGTTGGAAAAATTTAACATGAGCACAACAGGAAAATACCTTTCAAATGTCACTTTCATTCATGCATCATAGTACCTGTGGCCTTTACTGCATCTAAAATGTTTTCATCTCTGCTGTTAGCATTCATCCAATTAAAACTACTCACTACATTAACAGTGCTTCAATAAAGAGGCCAATAAACAAGCTCAAACATTTTTTTTTGATAGGAAATGCAGAAAGGCCACTTTGGTAAGAGCTATCTGCAGACTGATGGGCATTAAATGAATGCTACAAAATCACGCAACTACTTAGAGAAGGAAAAAACAAGCTGAAGTGTATTTCACTAATGCAGGCAGAAACGAGCACACAATGTTTGTGAACTATTGAGATGTGAGTTATAAATCAGAGTATGCCATACTAACCATTTGTGTGCACCACAGATGACAGGCCTGAGTATAGGGCTGTGACAGATCCTTTGGTCTTTGAGTACAGAAGAGATGAAAGTTAACTGTTTGATATAGCTAGCCATCAATTTTCTAAATAGCAGAATAGCTTCTTGCATTCAAAGAGACGTATGCATAAATAGATCCACAGAAGCACATTTGACTGCAGAGAGACTGCTGATTGTGCTTTTGTTATTCATCACCCAAAGGCCATGCTTTTCATGTCTTTTTTTCATGTTTCCCTGAGTTATAGTAATAATGTCATTATGAAAGCAGGACTGCAAATTCAGATGCAGTGATTGTGCAAGCAGTAATGAGCACCAAGGCCACAGACAATCAAAGTTAAGTGGACACCATGAAAGAGCAGACTACTGGCTTTTGCCGAAGGAGAAGGATTTAAAGTGAACCCTTACATAAACAAGCATCCAAACTAAATATTTAGTTCAAAGCACTAAAATGCTTTAAAAAATATTAGCAGTCTCTTTGTGAATGCGGATGAATGCCTTGGTCATCAATTCCACAGCTAAAAGGTTGCAAGATCAGACTGGAGATCTATGATCAGGATTTACTAGAAAAACAAAAAAAAACTTGTTTGATTAGTTTAAATGTCAGTGAAAAGGTCTTATCAGTGTAGGTGGTTCTTGCGAAGAAACCCACCAGATTCCGTGATTATAGACAGAAGTTTAGCTGGAGACACTGGAGAGAGAGAGAGAGAGAGAGAGAGATCAAAAGAATTAGATGCAGATTTCTGTGCTCTCTTAGTTTGCATATCTGTAGGCTTATATCTGCAAGGAACAGTTAAATTAGTTATTTTCATTGTTTGGCTGCTTAAATGGTGAATATTCACTAAAAGCTTCGTTAGTAAACTTTAGACCTGTAGATTATTGTTAAACTGATAAAGGTAGCTAGAGGTCAACTGGGTAAGCAGGTTATTAAAGAAGCCATTTATATTATATGTTGCTATCCAAGTTGTGTAGTCTGTCTGCATGTTAGAGTAGTTTCTAAGAGTGGGCATCTTGTTAAATTAGCTATAACATTTAAAAAATCTTCGTATTAAGACCACTTCTTACAGATTCTTTGGATCTGACCAAAGCATATTCTGATATTTCATGCAAAGTTTCCCTCCTGCATCAGGACAAAAATAATTCAGCTTTACATTTAACTGTACACGTAAACATCAATTGATGTGGTGTTTAAAAAAACTGAAAGAAATGATGACATGTCCCTAATAAAATCAAAGATTATTCTGAATCTCTCATTCAGGGAGGTCAAAAACAGACCTTGCATAATTATGGCCCTTGAAAATCGCAATAGGAACATTTTAAATACTTGAGTTAATGGAGCAGCTGTACCCACTGTTGACCTTAACTCTTCTAATGCTCTAATGTTCTGGTAAACAACTCTGGCAGCACTTTATTCTCATGGGAACAAAAATGTACTTTAATTCTTACCAAGATTTAATGTGAAAGGCGGCCTTGTATGAATTGTCTGATTTAAGGGTTAGTTGCCAACCTCCAACTAAGACCAAGAATCTCCAAGACCAAGAATTAGAAACATGGACATTGCAACACTGGAAAAATCCTTAGAATTTTAACTGCATTTTGGTAACAGTTCAAACTTACATGGGGTTCTTACAAGGGCCTTTTATTGTGCCTAGCCATATTATACACTTACCAAACCTTACAAAAGTGGTGGCCTAGTGGTTAGGACACTGCCTTTAGACCTGAAGGTCACAGGTTTGAGTCCCGGCCCGGGCACTACTGAGGTACCCTTGAGCAAGGTACTGTCCCACTACACTGCTCCCCAGGCGCTGTTGGTAGCTGCACGTGTGATGGGTCCTTTAGTGTGTTCACAATGACGAAGAGTCACTTTCACTTTTCACTTCACTTACTTGGTCTGGGTGCTAAAACTTCTGCATCCTCCATATAGTGGGAGAACATTAGCATAGGACTGTGACTGTGAATGACTAGGGTTGCTGACAATGTTTAAAACCTCTTAAATCTCTACTCTAATGCTGCTGAGTTTCACCAGCTAATTTGTCTGAGCATATGTAAGTGATCTCTGTGGAACAGTGAAAGAAAAGTAAGACCAAATGTTGTGGTATGATCTAAAGGAGTCCAATTAAGACAGACATCTCAAAAATATACATGAAACAGAACAAACTGAAATGGAAACTCAAATGAGCTGTTTTGGAGGAACAGGCCAAAGCCACCCACTCCTCAGAACTAATCAGCAGCTTCTGAAAGTTATTGCAGTAAGTTCCTTTAACGTGCAATTGTTCACACAACTTACTTTTCCATTACCAAATCTGACTGTCTGAACATTTGAATAAAGATACAGCTCTGTAAAACGATGTGTTAAATAAGGCTTTCAAAAAATGTTTCCTTATAAAATTGACTGGTTGTCATTTTAGACACAGCCAATCACACAAAGTGCACCACAATGAAATGTGACCTCTGCATTTAACCCATGCACACATGGAGCAGTGGGCAGCTGTCAACAGTGCACAGGGAGTAATGTAGTGTGACAGTACCTTGCTCAAGGGTACCTCAGTGGTACCTGGGCCAGCACTTGAACCTGTGAACCTCCAATCACATGGGTGAGACCCTAACCACTAGGCCACCACTGCCCACTTTTTTTTTTTCTTTTTTTTTTAAGTGAAACTGCCAGTTGAGCCACAGAGGAGGACGCTCAAATATTTTGTACCTTAGAATAGAAAGGAGTAACAAAGGCCATATGAACATACTACAGATAGAACACATACGTCCATGTATTGTAATTCTGCGACAACTTCACATCAGAGTGAAAATGTGAATGTGTGACGTAGCTGCTGTATAGCTTTGACAGAATACAGAGATTTGCCACAAAATGAAAAGAAATTGTTTTAATAACTTTAAATTCTTTTCACAGGCACTTGTGCATTTCTGTGAAGGTCATTTTTAGCCACAGCCAGTTCCTGTTGTCTCACTCATGCATCACTATGCACAGCATTATCACAGACCTTACTTTAAAGCAGATTCTGTCGAATGTTGCCCACTCTGTGTTAAAGTAATGCCTCAGCTTAGTAAGCTAGCTTTCTGATTTTCTGATTCTACTCATTTCAAGGTTCTTCCTCATTTTGTTTTTTTCGGTTTGGTATTGTCCTCATGAAAGTTTGTTTTTCATGTAAACCACCATAATTCCCTCCAGGTTCTAAAATAAACTACTTGAATAATGTTTGATTGAATAGAAGCCTTGTTCGGAATATGTGAAGAGTATTCAATATTTTTTAGACCTTCAGTACAGTTCTGGGTGGAGAGTATAGGGATGATAAAGAAAGCTCAGACAAGCTCCATGGAAACGGCCTTTACTTTGGTACAATGTGTCTGCAACGCTTTCATCTCAGCAGGAATGGAAAGAAAATGTTCTGAATAAGACCGATGATCAAACATTAGGCATTCTTTAGCCACAGAGATTTGTCAGACAGTACAGAACCCTGCTTATGCTCTGATGAGCCTGCAGTCATGGAGTCAAGGAATGAAACTGGATGGAAGCAAGTAAATTTGGAAAGAACAACATAACTCACCCACTATGTGTGTGTGTTGGGGGGGCACCTGCACTGTTGTTGCCTTAAAGTTGGACTCAGAATCAGAAGGCTGGGAATAAAACCTTGGTGTCAGCAACTCCAGCTGAGCTATTAGCCTTTTGCCTGATGAATAATAGATGTGCCGTAATGCTGCTGCTTTGCCACTGCTGCATGTGTATGACAAGCAGTGAGACAATGAATGCAAAAAGGAATAGAAGAACTGACTTGTACACCACGCACACACACAACTGCTGCCTCGTTGTTTCTTATCTATATTTTCATACACTACTCAAACTCAAAGTAGGGATGTTTTTCTAGCCATCTTATAATAGATCCTTATGCCTTTAGGATCCTTTAGGTGGCAGTCATTCAAAAGTCCTGAGATGAAGAATGTGAGACAAAATGAAAAAACAAATTATTCATAAGCTGTGTTAACACACTGTGATGAACTGGCATCATGATGGAGTCCTTTATGATGAGCTAGACTACGGAAGTAATTATTAATTAATTAGTTGGTACTGTCTCAGAAAAAAAGTACACCTCATGTCACAGGGGTGGTTCCCCTACAGTCTTCACTATGTCTTCACTAACTTTTATGAGGAAACGACACCATACTACTTTACTACATTTTCAGCAAATCAATGCTCATCCATGGTCAGGACTTGTGTAGCTCAGCATAGCAGTGACACAAATATAAAAATTAATTACACAACATAAATTTAGCTGTTCGGTGAAAATATTGGAAGTTATTTCTTTGTACTTTTGTCATTTATAAAAAGGTGGATAAACACATTCTAGATTTTATTGTGTTTAACAAAATGTCCCAACTTTTCTGCAAATTGGGTTTGTCAAACTGCTACTTCTATGGTAACTGCCACTACTACATTTTCAGACATTTGAGTCATTGCTTTAAAAATCTAACCAACCAAGGCAGTTTATGTCACAATGGTCAGAGCACAAGTTAAGGACTTTCTCTTAAAGTCAGCAACACTGGCTGAGGTGGTCCATGGTTCTGCCTTCTTCATAAAGCAACAATTGTTAGAACTGTCTTTCTGGTGACCACTCTATAATGTTTTATAATTCCTGCATGTGTTCCTGCATTTGTTGTATAGCTGCTGAAGCAACAAATTCCCTTCACTGGCCCATTATCCATTATATCCACACAGAAATCGGAATGAATTCGGTTTCCATTTCATCTTTGTCTATTCTAAGATCATGTCCCATGATGTCATCGTTTACATTTTACATTCTCTTGCTGTCTCACTCTCTTGGAATACTTTATCAGAGTATTGTTTTTGAATACACAGCCCTGGAGGGAAGAAAGGACATGCTTGATTTAGTGCAGCCATGGGTTTCTGAGAGGTACCTGTGTTGGAGTGTGATAAGGCGACAGCACTTGTTAAACATTGCTTACATCAGAGTGGGAAGCATGGCCAGAGACTGGAGTGGAAGCAGGAGTAAACAAGGCTGGGGTAATGGGGGTCTATCTCTAGCAGTGCTGTAAGGGCTTCTAAGCCACTGATGCAGCCTCACTCACAGCAGTCTGGGATTGAGAGAGATTACTGATGCATATTATGCTGGAAAAACCCCTTGCCTTCCATCTGTGGGGTAAGTAGTTCCTTTGAATCGGAGGCCACTATGCTTAATGATTGCCAAACAGAATACAATGTACTAAAAGGACAAGCCTGACAAGTCATCAGTGCAATGACCCACACTGTACTGGCACAAATCCAGCATTGTTTCATCATTAGGCAACATGGATCACAGGAACAAAACATTTTCAGCATTGCAAATTAAGGATTTTTACATGTTGTGCAGTAAATGTGTCATTTTTTTCCTTGTTTTAAAAACTATTTAAAAACCTATTATGAACATCAAAGTTTACATCAAAGGGCTACTGCATCTGCAAAAACCCTAAAGAGATCAAATTTACAACACTAACTAAAGTAGAAGCCGAACGCTACCTTGGTCACATTAAGGAATGAAGAAAGGCTCTTTTAGCCAAAGCTAGTCTGGGAACCAGCCAAAGCCTCCTGAGGAATTTGGTCCAATTTAAAAAAGAAGAGAATGAGCCTCCAATGTGGGCTGACTACTTTGTGCTTATTTACCGACCCTGGATGAGTGATAGTGACTTATCTGTCTTACATGCTTGCTTTTTGGCCTAAAACTATGTAATTAAGGTTTTGGTATGAATCCACAGCCAACTGCCAGGTCTGATTTGAGTTTAACACTGCACTCCAAATACCACAATGCAACAGTGGATGTTTATAAGACTGCAAACACTTCCAAATATATGATTCAAAAAGGAAACTAGCACTGAATTAGCAATATGTTTGAAATGTGAAGAAAATTTGGTTTTAGCTCCAATGAAGAGACCATGGAATTTTCTGGTCAAAATAAAAAAACATAGAAGGAAACATGTAACAATTATGAAATTTAAAAAGCCATTGGCAACTTTCAACAGAAACCATTTGTAACAGTCACAGGTACTTGTTTCAGAAATGTTTCATTGAAGATAAGCATGCAGGACAATTTTAACATTACTTTGTACCTTCTAATGCAGTCTAAGAAGATAAGAAATTGTTTCAGTCAAAATAATATTATATTAAATGATATATTTCAATTATCTAACCATGTAAAATTTTTTTTTCAAAATTTAGTTCAGACAGATAAAATATACAATACGAACTGTAACTAGTGTCTTTGAATAGATTCTGTTTTTGTTCTGCCATTGTCAGAGACATACAGCAACAAGAACAGAAACTCTTCTGTTCTTGCATTAAATCAATGAATCCATTAATATTTTGATTATAAGAGGAAGCAAAGAATGGTGCATTAGCAAGCAGCAATCAGACCCTTAGCTTTATATAACAGGCTTCATAAGTATTTTTAATTAATCTAGATGCATTCTGGTGGGCTTTCCATGACTTCCATAAGAGCAGTGCATAAGGGGAAATTCAAGTGGTGAGGGTTGGATGTTGTTTGAGTTTTTATTGATTTTTCAGAATTTCAACAAAGATCATGATATAGTTTCCACAGAAAGAGAAAGTTTGAAAGTGAAAGCAGGGAAACAGAATTGCTGGAGGAGAAGTGGAATAAATAACAAAATGAAATTAGGAAAATGAAAACCTGGCATCCATTGCCAACTTGCCTTGTGCCCTGACAGTCTCTGTGGACAATCCACCCACAGCTGTAGCCTCCTGATAAGCTCCAAGCCACAGGGAAGGGGGGGAGAGGGGCCAAAAGAGAAAGAAGTGAATCAAAAAAGGAAAAGGAAGAAAATGACTGTGGGCTTAAGGGTGTATTGCCAGTCTGGTCTTTTCCAGGTAAATATATACACATGTAAGAAATACGGTCAACTAAAACGTACCTATGATGAACAAAATCGACATCATCAAATTCATCCATTCACATCATATCACATTGTGTGAAACTAAAGATGAATAAACCAATTGCTTCAAAAATTACTTAATACTTATTTATTTATAAATATACAGTATGTAAATAAGAATTTTGTTTTTTAACCTTAACTTACATTAGAAATTAAAAATATGTTAACCTTCTACTGTATAGTTGCCATTTTGGTGATTTATTCATTGATTCATTCATTTAGGACATCAGTATTTCTAGATGTGTGGACTGCAAAAAATCTTAGTAACTTACACAAACTGGAAAAAGTTACAAAAGGTACAAGATATTTATTAATTCCCTGAGGGAAATTATGTTGTTCCAGCAGCAAACCTATAGCTATTTTCTTAAAATGCAGAAATAGTGAGATTGTTGTACTGCATTACAGTGGGGATGTTGCAGAAATATATATCCAATTAAAATTTACAGTGTACAGTGTATACAGATGTGCTGTATACACAGATGTGCAGTATGCTAGCGCAGTTTATTGGTACATACAATAATTTGCACGAGAGCATGATCTGTGCAAATTAAATCACCAATAAACAGAGTAAATAAATCATGTGACGTGACTACAGTGTTCAGTGCAGGTGATAGCACAGATAATGATGCACAGATAAATTCCAGTGTTGTACTCTGATGGCTGCTGAGAGAAATTGCCTGCAGTAGCTTTCCTTCCTGCAGTGTTACAGGAGCCGTATGCTGCTCAGGATACTCTTCTATTCTTGTGATGTTTTTTGGGAGTGGGATCGTTTGCTATGATTGCTGACACCTTTTCCCGCATACGCCTTTCTGCCATCATCTCCACTGTGTCCAGTTTCAGCCCAAGGAATGACCTGGCCTTCCTAATGATCTTGTTGAGTCTGCTGGTGTCCTCAGCAGTGATATTCATACCCTAAGCATTCAATGGTATAAAAGATGGCACTTAACAGCACAAACTTACAGACAGAGTAAAAAACATATTATAAATAATCAATATGAAATAAGATATATTATTTGATATTTTTTGCAGTTTACACCATAACATTTATAATTGTACATTTTTGCTTATTTCAAGATATCTTACAAAGTAAATTTAGCTAATTTAGAATTGAGATTAAGATAATTTTGCTGAATATAAGTTCAGAGTATAAAGAGTATATAAGATCACAGTTAAAACTGAAACATCAATCTCTCTCAAAATGCTGAAAGTAGACAATATCCTCACTATTCTATATTATATGCTACTGCTGTGCTATAGTAGCTTGATAGATTTGTTGCAGCACATACTGTAGTTTAGCAAAACAATAATAATCACCAGCAAACCCAAAACCTTCAACACGTTCAAAACAGTCAATCTTTCCTGAAACGTGAAGATGTGGCCTTGTTGCTAAGAAACTAATTAAAAAAATTATGTTATTTCACCTTTGTATTCACCTGCACACCCAGGACTTGAAAATTAAAATGGTGGGAATTAATGTCTTTGAGAATACTCTAGCTGCTGTTGGCTGAAGAATTCATTTTATCTGCAGACAACAAATAAGCATGCAGAGTAAATCCAGACTCTGCAAATAAACCGCAAACAGATGAAAAGAGTTACCTTGTAGATTAGTCTGTTTGAATAATGTATTTCATTGGGCCTTCAGAAATGCATTATGCAGCTTGTGGAGCGTTCCGCTATCAGGCAAACTAATGTGTAATTCTCCCCTCAGTGCTAAAGCCGGACAAAGTAAACAGAATCTGTTTAATCCCTGAGGTTTCACCATACACTGACAAACACAATAAGTTCACACATAGCCCTCTCTGTAAATACTGAAGGAAGCCCCACTAAGCACTTGGCTGTTCTAACAAACATGTGAACAGCTATTTCTGAATTATCCACATACAGCAACAGCTTTTAGGAGAAGATATCCAGGTTTTTTTGGATGTTAGAATGTAAAAAACGAGAAATCAGGCAGTGTCCTTTGAAATGAATGAGCAATTAACATAATTGTGGGAAGAATCAAATTTACTTGTCGAATAATTCCATAGATCTCTGAAAAAACTAAATGGTCTCCAGTTTCATGCAAAACACAATGAAAATATGGAAGGATAAGAAGCCAAAACAACATAAGAAAAAGTTAAAATGCTTGAAGAGTAACCGATTCCTCAGCTTGTGTAGTGAAACTCACATAGACTGAGCAGGCAGGAGAAAAAGATTTCCTTATTTTTCTAAGACAATTTGAATTATAGAAATGATTAATCAGTGAACTGAGAGTGCCTATTTGTCATTGTGAGCACACTCAAGCACCACAACAAATGTGACCTCTGCATTTAACCCATCACGTGTGCACACGTGGTGCAGTGGGCAGCTATAAACAGCTATAAACAGCTGCCTGGGGAGCAGTGTAGCGGGACGGTACCTTGCTCAAGTGTACCTCAGTGGAGCCTGGGCCGGGACTGCGACCTTCAGGTCCCAAGTGCAATGTCCTAACCACTAGGCCACCACTCCCCATAGAACATCTCTAACTTACGTTGAATGTTTAAATTAAACATATCAATAATAAAAACACTAGTCAGTTTTTTGTGTGGATCACCCACTGTTTGGTACGTAAAGGTGATGATAAACAGGAAGATGTATGTGCAGAGTGAAACACAAAACATTGTGAGTGTTGGTGAACAGTATCAAACAGATTTGAGAAAATGCAGAAATGAAGTTGCTCATTTAAATATTTTATTTTATAAAAGTTGGTCAAAATGGAATTAACATGAGCTGTAATTACAATAAGAGGCTTATGTGATGTTTTTTTTATTATTTATTATTATGTTTTTACACTTTATTAAAATCCAGGCCTAGATCTAGGCCGTAAAATTATCAATGTGAATATTCTGTCATGCAGAACTAATTCCAGAAGGTTATTATTAAAATAATGATCTTTTTGTGTGTCTGTGGGTATGAATAATAATCAGTCCTTTTAAAGTACTTTTTTTCTCCAGGGCCAGTATTTCTAAGCAGAGCGAGCAGGTTAACAAAAGAGTGGCCATGGTGAACTGTAAAGAAAGAAAACCATCCACTGATACTGAATTCAGGCAACATGCAGACCGAAACACATGGTGCCTTTACAGGAGAATGGACAAAAACTTTTAAATTAACTTTCAATGTTATTAAAGTGAAAAGGTTTATTCTAAGCGCTTCTAAAGTATTTCTACTGGTCCATTCATCGTAAAGTGTTGACACTTTTTGACACAGTCAAAATGATAAAGGAGGAAGAAATGAGATGAAAGATTTGTTCAGACAGGGCCAATATACAAGCTGATATCTGCTGCACAGAATAAAATTCTAAGGACTACACACAAAAAGCAGAGACAGCATCAGAAACACCTTGAAGGCTTATAAATAATATTTATGATGCTTTACAGATCTCCTCTGCTTTACTTATGTGGAGATGAACTTGGGAACTTTGAACTTGCCTGAGACACTGCACAATCTCCATATTGTCTGTATTCACATACCTACTTTCTGCAGGCTCCAAGTTAACATTACACTGCATCTGAAGAGACTTTTGGGCCAGAGGGTAAATTCATTGATAAAGACGACAAAGTCTTTAGGTTATAGTCTTATGTGGATGAGGAAAAATGTGTATTGAGTCACAGTAAGTTCTTATTGACCAGTTTGGCTTAGCTCAAGGTCAGTGTTGAACTATGCAGTTGCTGCATGGCATGTGCATGACTGGCTAGCCAGGCAGAATCAATATTATTGTTTCTGAGAATATAAAACTCTCAGATTCGATTAACTCCATCTTAGAAAGGGGCTTTTAAAATAAGCACGGAGTTATCTAAGCAGAATCATTCAAATTGTCACAAGGAATATTGCTTTGAAGCGAGCCATGGTCGAGCCTTGCATTACTGAAGCTCTGGACTTGAAGGGAAGGATCAGGTTTACTCTGCTATATCCCGTACACTGTGATAAATGGAAACTGGGCTTTATCACAGTGCTTTAGAGCAGATACTGCAAAAGAATGAAATATCACTCCAGAATAAAAATACTTATCAAAAGTTAATATTGACATTCCTTATATTCATTGTCAGAGCTCCAGACAGTATGTTGGAATTTACAATGACCTTGGAAGTTTTAAAAAATGATTAAAATGAATAATTATAGAATTAATCATCTCTCAAATACTTCACCTTTTAAAGGTTCTCCTCCAAGGGAAGCCTCATTGAACAATATGTCTACCAGATGTTCCAACACCTGGTCCATCTTAGCAGGATCCATCAGGCTGACACTACAAAAAGAATTACACATTTCATTGCAAAGTGCTGTGGATTTCAAATATTTTCTTAAACACTTTTCTGTGCTGCTGCACCAGTCCCCAAGTGGAATAGCCAGGAATGTAGCTAGGTTTTATACTGGCACACTCATTAAAAAATGTGTGTGTGTGTGTGTGTGTGTGTGTGTGTGTGTGTGTGTGTGTGTGTGTGTGTGTGTGTGTGTGTGTGT
>JBBPDA010000009.1:15535452-15561556 GCA_037974385.1 Arnoldichthys spilopterus | reverse complement strand
GTGTGTGTGTGTGTGTGTGTGTGTGTGTGTGTGTGTGTGTGTGTGTGTGTGTGTGTGTGTGTGTGTGTGTGAGAATATATATTTGGTATTATTTTTTAGTGCTAGCAATGGCACTAGATGCATAATGAAAGACTCATGCTTGAAAAGTGACACATCTTTCCAGTTTTTATGATAAAAAGCCTTTTGTTTATCAGGCACAGCTCTCCGCTCTTGAAAGTTTTTTTTAGGGATAAATTATTCTGTAATTATATTCTGGTATTTGACTGGTTAGAGTTGGTTTAACTTACTTTGAGATTATTCAAGGTCTGTACTGCTCCAGATCTGTTTTATGTGGACCTACGAAGGGTTATTCTCCACAGTTACACAATTATAAGACAGAATATAATTGCACAAAAACTCCTAAAGATCACGCTGTGCTGGAGAAGATGGCACTGTTTTTGTCAAAAGCTAAGATGAATGACTAGTGTAATGCATCACATAGTCAGTATACATGCTAGCTTTAAACAAGGTACAGTAGGCAGTAAAGCGGAGTTGTATGGGCTGGAAACTGCACCCAGGTAAGGGCTGACAAAAGAGCTAGCAGGTAATGATAACACCCAGTGATCCATTAAACAAACAATACAGCAGATAAACTAAAATGATGAACAAACGGAGTAAAACTACAGTAAGAGAAATCAGCAAACAGCAAAACAGCAAAAACAAAAAGTACAAAAATCCAACATATGTAACATATACAAAAAAAAAAAAGACCAAATACTAAATATGTACTGTTAATAAGCTGCACACATTAAATTAATTGTTGGACAAGAATTAAATTAAATATCCCATGTTTACGGCAGAAAACATCCATAAGCTATAATTGTATAAGTGCATTGTACTATAATCCTCACCTTTATAAGGGCAAAGAGGACAACAAAAAGGAATATGACAAATATTTTTGTACTCCAGCAAAACAAAACAGTAAGGTGATGCTGGGCATATGTACCACTATGCTTGTATTTTATTTATAGTTATTCAGTCATGCATTTGTCAGCCTGCAATGTTTTATAATTATTTGAAATGCTAAGCCAGGTTGATTAAGTCACAAGTTCTATGCTGTTTATGTAACCGCATCAGCAAAACTGCACATGAAAAATATCAGATACTGGCACTGGTCCACAATGCCCATCGGTGCACACCTATAAAAAAAAAATAAATAAATAAATAAAATGTGTATTAAAGCAATGAAAAGTGATTTTAAGATCTGAGAAATGGAATGAAATTAAATGCATGTGGCTGAGCTGGCAGCGGAGACTGAGGTGCCGAAGATGAACACTGCTACTTTAATGATGTGTCAAGCATTTTCTCAGCGACTTCCATCCCCTTTGCTGCGCACTGAAGACTAATTCATCAGTCAAATGGGAATGTGATGTAGCACTGCTGTCCTTAATTAGGTTTA
Source organism: Arnoldichthys spilopterus (assembly GCA_037974385.1). Taxonomy (NCBI): domain Eukaryota; kingdom Metazoa; phylum Chordata; class Actinopteri; order Characiformes; family Lepidarchidae; genus Arnoldichthys; species Arnoldichthys spilopterus. Next base: position 15,560,118 of record JBBPDA010000009.1, on the reverse strand, counting down.
GCCTATAAATTTCCACAGTTAACTGAACAGCATAACAGTTTATGGCTCTGCTGAACTACTGGAGGAATGTGACATTGACATTGGAATGAAATTGTAGGTGAAGACTAGGAAAAAATGCTTAAGACACAAATGGAATAAACAAACATATTTATTTATTTATTATTTAAACAAACAAACAATAACTAAATACATACGATCAGCCATAACATTACCACCAACTGCAATATTGCCAACCTTTCTAGGACCTGCAGATACCTTCTGTATATTAGGATGATCTGCCCCTTTCTCACCACCAATGCTACTCAGTTACTTGTCCAGTCTCTGATTATCTTAAAGCTGGACTACTGCAACTCTCTTCTATCTGGTCTTCTACTAAAAGCAACTAGACCACTTTAGCTCATCCAGAACGCAGCTGCAAGACTCATTTATAACATCCCGAAATTCTCTCATACAACACCTCTCCTTCGAAACCTGTGGCTCCCTGTGGCCGCTCGCATCAACTTTAAAACACTAACACTTGCTTTCAAAGCCAAGATCGGAGCTGCGCCTACTAATGTATCAGCTATGATCAAGCAACGTGTTGCTTCCCCTCATCTCTGAGCATCAAGCACTGCTCGCCTCAAGCCTTCAATGCTAAAAAGAAGAACAAAAAGCACACCTCTTCAAGGAGTATCTAGGAAACTAATTAGTCTCATATTTACGGTTCATTGTCTATTTATTGTTCGTTTACTATGTCTCTGGGGTTTACAGGTTTGGCAGGGTTAGTTATGGTGTGTAATTTAACTAGTAAATTACTAGTGAATTTTTCCTGCAGGGCAGTGGTGGCCTAGTGGTTAGGACGCTGCCTTTGGGACTCGAAGGTCGCGGGTTCGAGTCCTGTCCCAGGCATTACTGAGGTACCCTTGAGAAAGGTACCGTCCCACTACACTGCTCCCTGGGTGTGGTTGGTAGCTGCCTGCTGCTCCACGTGTGCACGTGTGATGGGTTAAATGCAGAGATTACATTTCGTTGTGGTGCTTGAGTGTGTTCACAATGACAGAGTCACTTTCACTTAGTGGTATCCTAGCAGAAGGTCAGCTGTTGATGGGTTTAGCTTTACAGATAGAACAGACATGGACTACATGCACTGCTGTTCGTTGCTCTGGATAAGAGGGTCTGCTAAATGCTGTAAATGTATAGGACCACTTCCTGCAGGCAGAACACCTTTCCATCACTCAGCATTAACTTTTTGTGCTACCACTTCTGTGGGATCGGACCAGACAGGCTAGCCTTTACTCGCGACATGCATTAATGAGTCTTGAGTGTCCATGACCCTGTTAACAGTTTGTGAGTTGTCCTTCCTTTGATCATTTTTGGTAGGTACTAACTACTGCATACCTGGAACACTCCAAAAGACCTGCTGTTCTGGAGATGCTCTGACTCAGTCATTTAGCCATCACAATATAGTCATCAGATCCTAATGCCCATCTATTTTTCCTACTTTCAACACATCATCTTTAAGAACTGACTGTTCACTATTTTTCACAGGTGCCAACAGGTATAAAGAGATATCAAGATAATCAATGCCATTCACTTCAGTTTTAATGTTATGGCTGATTGTGTATAATCTGTCCCAATGTCTAGATCTGAAGGTTTCATGTAAGCAAAGGATCAACACTTCTTATGTTTAATCATGAGAATATTCTAATAATAATTCAGAAATGCCTTTCATTGCAATTCAGGAAAATCTGCAAATGACAAATGAACATTTTTGTTAATAGTTCTTTCCTTGGTCACTTGTCAGCCTTGACTGAGGGTCTTCTTCACACTTACAAATCTGTTTTCTTTAGTGAATGTGGAGAAGGGCCTTGGGCAGGAAGACGAGAGAATAAGTGTGAAGTTACTCCGGATAAGATGATAAGAAGACAGTGGAGATGAAAGTAATAGGAATAAAGTGTGAAGATTCTTTATTGAAATGCTGAAGTCTGCCGAGGCCAAAAAGAGGGGATTCACAGCAGGTTCCCTCAGTTATAATGAGCGCAAGGAGAAATTAAATTCAGAGCTGAGGTGAGCGACAACTTCAGTAAACCTACAGTAGCACCATCACTGGGAATCAGAAAGGGAGAGCCATGTTTAAATGCATGACTGAAATGAATCTGGCACTCAGACACAGAGATCTTGTGGCATTTATAATCAATTTTGAATGCATTAAAACAAACAGAAAAAAATCTGCATTTGTCTGCTAGTCTCTATGCTGTCTTTATGCAACACTGTTTAACCTGTAGATTAACCTGTACAGACATCCATCACCGAACCTGCTGAGTGATTCCCCTTTATGCAGAATAAAGTTTTATCAGCCTGCTTTACTGGCTTGTTGAATCTACTGCCAGAGGAAATCAGTTTCAACATGGCGGCCTCATCCCCGGTGCTAGAGAATTAACTCATGGCTTTAAATTCTCTTCCTGTTAATTAAACATGTGTAATGGCAGGGACAATACATAATTCCTGATCTCTGCAGCACTATGTAAACACTGTAAACTGGGAACTGCAGAAAAGTGCTAAGGGAAGAGAATAATAAAAAAAAAATTTTCTAATAATAAAAATAGTTACTTTTAATTTTGTTAGTTCATTGAACCTGCACACAGCTAAAAAGTGTTACCTTTTTAAAAACAGTAAGTAAAAATTTTTTACATATATGTGTCAATCAATAGCCTTTAATTGAGCAGCTGCATGCTTCTTGTCTGATAAGGTCATTGATAGCTGCTGCACATGCTAGCAAAGCAGACATGGTTTTGGTGGGGAGAGGAGAGGGGGTGTATGATGGGGTGATAATTGTTCTTTTACACATTTATAAACATTTAGAATTTTCTATATAAAAATGTCCTAAACCATCATCCAATTTTCACATAGTTCCTAAATGTAGATGTTATGCACACTATTTGTAAACTTTTCCAGCCTCATGAACGAGAACATCACAACATTCTTTCTGAGGTCCCCAGAAATCTATTTATGCCATGATACCGGACTCATTTTGCTCAATAAATAAGTTTCCAAATATAATAATTGTGTTATATTTGTTTAACTACGTTCAATTCTGTTACCTACTAAAACAAACATTGTATAAGCACTTCTAAGGAGGTTGGATTAAATGCAGGCTTGTGGTGCACTTTGTGTGTGGTCACAATAACAAATACGGCACTTTAACAAATACTTCACTTTCACTTCAATTGTTGGAGACATGTATTACCTGGTCTACAGCCCCTGTTGCTTATATATATCAAAGTCTACCAAAGCTAACACAATAAGCTGAAGGTCTGGTCAGGCTGGTGTGGAGCAGTGACTTCCTTATTGGGTCAAAGAGGACAGTGCCCTGATCTCTACTGCTTCTGTGGCCCTTTTATTTTGGAAAACACCCCCATGCGGCCAGTCATAGCCTTCCACACCTGCACTACACAAAAGACCGAACACACAAAACAGCAGCAGGCATACTATAGGAATATTATGACTGGGGTTGTATCAGAAAAACATCTGTATTTGAACAGGCCCTACCTGTGCTTCAGACGAATTCAGGTGATGAAGCATTAGTTGGATTCCCCAACCAAAACTGCTAATGTTCCCAAGTATAAAAGATGCTAACTAACACTAGAGTCACTTACCGCAAGACACGTTGAGTCTCATTCACCAACAGGTCTTAGAAAGAAAAGACTTCTTAAAATCCCCTTAAGCAGTTTACACAAAGATTCTGAATTCAACAATGCTTTTCTTAATAGGCTATTTTACATGTGTAAAAACATCATTGACAGTTTTATTTCTGATGCAGGTTTTCTTTTGGACTGCCCTCAAGGGCTTTCTATTTAAATGTAAACAAAATCTAAGCAAATAAACAAATTTACAATTCAAACTTACAATTACATTCCTTTAAATGTAAGCATTTAAAATTTACATTTACGTTTTAGAGGTTCTTTAACAAAAGCACAGTAAATTGTATGACACAAGACATATTATGGTAGTGCATTTTCAAGTCAGAGTGGATGTAAAAGCAAAAAGTGCAGAGTATTAAAAGCACCAACTACATCAGATAAAATGAAGGCCCTTATGCAGACATATGCTACCCTTTTCTGCTTTAACTTTCCTTATGAATGTAAAGTGCAGAGTTGGTATTCAGTGAAAGTGCCTGATGTAAGACTAAATTGCAAGGAAAGACAAAGAGTCAAGAATTCTGCACAGGCTGAGGTGAGAGGTGGTGTTCTAAAATGGGTGAAACCATTCATATGCACAAAAGGTTGTAAACTGCCAGCAGCAGTTCCAGGTGAAGTCGATAGAGAGAGTAAATGCAGTTAGTATTCAACATGAGTGCTCGAAATAAGACTAAATTGCAGGGAAGACATAAGAATTTGCATTGGCTGAAGTGATATGTGGTTCTAAAAGGAACTAAACTATTCTCAAATGGATGAAACTGTCACCAGTAGTTCCGGGTGAAGTCTTTGATGGAAAGAGAATATGGATTTCAGGGATACATGAATTTCAGTCCATTTTAGTTAATGGGAGCATGTCTGAAGTGATTTTCCCTCTGTGCATTGTGCATGTGAGCAAGAGAGCCCCAGTGAAAGACTTGTTTTGACATATGAACTAGTGTAATGTTTTTTTGGAAATGCAGTGCAGCATTTAGGGTAATTACTCATGAATATTCTTTCACATATGGAAAGCTATGACAGGATAAATGAAAATAGACTCTCGTGTCTTTTAAACTCTGCCACAGCAAAGTTCTGTCAATTTCAGCACCACACTTTTAGGATTTTCAGGCTTCTTCTGAAAGCAGAATGGGAAAAATTAATTCAGTTTCAGTGCTGTTTCATAGTGTACCATCTAGTCAAAGGTCTTATTTTTAATCAGGGTATAAACTCAATGCCTTATTGTTACAGCATCTACTGTATGTAGTAGAAAAAGATATTAAAACTCTGCTAATACATACAAATATTTATATAATACACTAGTAATCAAAAGTAACTGTCCATACTGTCGCTGTCAATAAAAAGATTTTTTTGTACATTTGAACATCGCAGCCATCCATAAATTATGTGAAACCTTGATGGTCAACAAATAGAAATCAGTCATATCAAATTTAAACAAGGTTTAGCCTTTTCCTAAAACCCCCTGTTCTCATTTTGGAAGTACTTTTCTTGAACAGCAACAATAGGCATGTATGTCATACACCAGTGATAATCATGTATGTTCCGCCCAATAAACATATTTAAAATATCTTATTATCCTAGGGACACAAGTGTAGAATTGTATAAACACATATAGACCAGTTGGTAAGCATCCGTGTATGAAATCCGTGTATGCAACTGTTCTTTTTGACTGGCAGTGTATTATTAAAATAAAAATGAAAAACAATTTCTGTAGTCTGTTCCAGCACCCACTGTTGCATTGTAGCCTCATACATGCACTTTGCACTCCAGAGCACTCATTAAAACACTCCCCCAAACCGAATATACAATCTTATGAATAATGTTGTACAAACAGGCTAAAACTATGCAAAAGAGCTGACTGGACCCTGTGATTAAGGACTGTGGCTCAATAACTTGTCCATAATAACTGGCATTTCATTTTAAATGGTGTGTGTGTTTATTTTGTCGATTTTAGGATGCTTTTTATGAAAGTGTTTAGTAATCATTAAAGGTTGAACAGTTTCAGTGCTGGCATTATCACAAAGATAGAACAAAAGCACTCTGACTGAAATTAACCAATTTTTTTCACATCAGCGGTGAGTGGCAGAGCTCTGTTTTTTGGGGTTGCATTATGCTGATGGCCCACCCTAAATATTGCAGTTAAGCCAAAGATCTTTTGGCAAATTGCAATTAAAACTAAGCAATAACAATGAGAAGAAACAAATCCATGAGGTGGAGGAAAGCACTGTAAGTTCCTTTTGTTTGTAAGGCCATTCATCAGATTCAATTAGTTTTTAATATGATGTAAGCTAATGATATTAAAATGAAATGTTGTTACACGAGCGTGTAGTTAGACCTATGAAGATATAAACTGATAACCTAAATAGACTTGGCACTTCTAGTGGAAATGTTTGTTTAAAAATCTATTTCATGGCTGCAGTACCTCCAGTGGCAATACCTCATGGTATAGTATATGTATTATTGCATATTATATGTACTATTACCTGCTGAAACAGGCCTCTTAAACTCACCTTTTCTATAGCTTTATGGGGAGCCTGAAGCTTTACTAGTAGTTTACGATCAGTTCAATGTCCTAAAAATGACTGTATCATAACATTCTTGCTTGTGGGAATTTACAGTTAGCATGAGGAAACTGAGAGACTTACATTTTTTACATTTTATTTATTTCATCAAAAGCGACTTCCAGGACAGAGGAAACAATCAACCATTAGCGCTGCACAGGGTAGTTATATAAAGAGATAAAGTAAACAGCAAACTACTGTTGAAAAAGAAGACAACAGTGAATGAATCTTAGCACATTTCGCAAGTGAGTGGTGACTGGATGAGATGGACACAGGGAACATAGGATGGCACAGCAAGTTGGCATAATGGAGAGGGTAGCATTGAACAGATAATAAAAAGTGGGAAAAGCTGTTGTAACCCATAGACTAAACAGACTCTATATGATCGCTGCTCATGCTCATCCATCTAAAACAGAAAAACTGTCATTTTTTACCAGCTTGTTTTTTATTTCTTTATTTCAGATTTTAAATTCGCACAAGACATTCAACGACAACTAAAAGACATGAATTCGTGTGATATGTATGAATATGTGCATATAGTGTGTTGGTCGTCTGCTTGTATAACGCCTTACAGTCATACTTAATTTACCCACCGTCAAATTATGATCTGTTGATTTTCAAGTTCACATCCTCCACAGTGTAAACACTATACACAAAAACTGTTTGTTTGCTTTAACATATTGGGAAAAATAAAGCTATGAAAAATCTGTGACATTATGGCACGTTGTATATTTTGTTTTAGTTCAATATGTTAAACTAAAATAATATGAACTAACAGGAACTATGCATTGCAGTTTACCATGCAGTTTGTTTCCTAAAGAGAAGTGTAAACTTTTTACTTTGCAAAAATGTATTACTGAAATTAATTGTCATGTGACTGGGGATGTTCACCATTTTGCAAAAAACTGTCCACAGTGTGTTTCTCAAAAGCCCCTGAAGCATTTAGTAAGCTACTCTGTTGTGATATGTACTCTGGAAAACAGTGTAGATATAAAGTATACATTTGAGCTTTAAGGACTTTAAGGTTAATGGAGTTCAAGCAAATTATGATTTATCAGAAGGTTCTGGTAAAGGTTTAAGACCCTATGCTGTGGTTGTGTCACAGCTAACTAATGAAGTATTGGGAGACAACTACTTGTTTGAATCATGAGTGATATCTTTTCAAAAAAAAGAAAAAAGACAAAAAAAAGGAAGAAAAAAAAGAGTGTAAACAATACAGATTTAACATTTGTTCAATATGCACATGAAGTAAGGGTATAACAAATACAACAAATGAACAATAAACAAATAATGCATATAAAACTTTGTTCATAATACTAATAGTACAAAAATATAAAATTACACTGGTGAGTGAGGCACTATTTAAGCTGGTGTATATTTGTATAGTGAGCACCTGAAGAGCGTCATAAATTCTAGAAAAGATCAAAAAAAACCTGTGTGTAGTACAATATTCCAGAAGGCATGTTTATGCAAAGTACAGATTCCCCATTTGTTTTAGATAAAAGCTGCCGAGTGCCATAGGGCTGCATATTGTAGCCCGCTGCTGAACTTCTGTGTTCATTATTTACCCCTGCTTACAGACATGCATTTTTCAGGAATAAAAGCAGAGTGAGCCATTATGTGAGTTATATTCAATGTTTCCCAAGATTCTATGATGCTCTATTTTTGTCAAGCTTGTCTCAGCTGGAGGCATTATTTCTGTTTGCTCTGCTTAGCATTCTAAGCAAACTAATCAACAGCATACAACCAAACAGTGCACCTTTATTTGTCATGTCTGTCTGTAAATGTAAATATATGTGTAGGAATTTGTACTAGCAAGGTTCTCAGAACTACAGAGAAACACACTGTATAGATAGAAAAACTGAAAGAATGTGCGTTTTTCCCAAAAGCCGGTATGTGACCACAGCACAGTGACCGTGGATTTCCAAAGTATATCCAGGTCCATGTAGATATATTTATCACAGTAGCATGGTAGTTTCTCATGCGGTGCCATCTGAGGGCTCAAAGGTAAAGCACATTTAACAGTGGTTTCCTGTGTTGACCTACTGGGACTGTGATCTCTCTGGATTACCTGAAACTTCACAATATTTAGTTGGTGAAATACCTAAAAGTCTTTACAGTCATGCACAGACAAATGTTCTTTATGATCTGACAATTCGCTCATAAATTCTGGCACAAAGAGGAGAGCCATGAACTTTGCTTGCAAAGACTATGCCTTTGGTAGCTCCTGTATCTTGAGTACTCTGTAAACTTATTTTACCCAACCTTTTTTGAAAACAGAACAAAAGATGTTAAGTCAAACCATTAAAAGTCATTGTTATTGTACTCTATTAAGTTAAATAAAGGTACAGGAGAATTTCAGAAATATTAGTCCACACATTCATAATTAGTTAGATTACTACAATGCCCTGCTATCAGGTTCCACTACAACCCTAAACAGACTACAACTGGTCCAAAATGCAGCAGCAAAAGTTCTTACTAGAACTAGAAAATGTTATCATATCACCCCAATACTGTCTAAATTACATTGGCTTCCAGTTAAATTCCATATTGATTTTAAAATACTACTATTAACATATAAAGTCATACATGGCCTTGCCCCTGAGTACCTTAGTAAACTTATCTCTCATTACGAACCTCTATGTCCTCTTCGATCACAAGGTGCTGGTTATTTACTAGCTCCCAGATTCCTTAAAAATACAGCAGGGGGAAGAGCCTTTTCATACACTTTCAGCTAGGGTTCGGAACTCAGTCTGTTTTCAAGTGTAGGTTAAAAACATACTTGTGTAGCCAGGCATTTGCTAACTAAAATTCCCTGATAGATAAAGGTCCCAGAGTCGGGATTTCATGGACATAGAAAATTTCAGTAAACTGTGACTCCAGTGCTGTCGCCCCATCACTCTCACTGTTTTTTGTTTTTTTATTTGACCATCCTCACTGAGGGGGGCTGCTGACCATATGCTCAGCCCGACTGAACAGCCAGCCCATGCTGTCAACTAGATTGTCAACAACATTAGAACTATGGGAGTCACCCCACTCCCTTCCATTCTGATCTACTGACCAGTGGGGTCCTTTCCAATTACACCATAGCCATGAAACTTATGGACCTAACTAACGCCACCTTCATAAACTGTTTCTCATCTTGTAACTGTTCATTTTACTATTCTACTGCTATCCGGTGTCGGCCACTGTTCCCCTACTGAGTCTTGGTTCCTCCCAAGGTTTCTTCCTCTAGCTCAGGTCCTTGCCTCCATTGCCTTGCCTTGCTCATTAGGGGCTCAGACCTGGATTTTGAAAAGCGGCTTTGTGACAACATCTGTTGTAAAAAGTGCTATATAAAGAAAACTGAACTGAATTATCTCTCACCAGATTGCAATGTGACTTAAAGAAAGGCCAATTCTTGCACTGTACTTGGCAAGTTTTTGGCATAATGTGAAATATCAAAAATCTATAATACTGATTTCCCTGTGGATCCAGAGGTCTGTCTTTTGTGCAACCTAAATCTAAATCGTAATAATTAACAGATAAGAAAGCTTGCTCATATTGGAAAAAAATTTTATATGCTAAAATGGAAATCCAACCCCTACTGGACTATGGATAGCAGAAATTAATAACAATCCCTCTACAAAAAAGTACATATTAAACTGAAATTTTGTGAAAAGAGAACAGTTTCTTACATTAACAACAAATATCCCTATAGATCTGTTGATTGGCTCTTCTGAATTTAGCTGCCAGATGGATAAACAGTGTTTTACATAACCTGACCTAGGTGGGCCAATTATATTTCTTCCCCCAAATGTATTTTTTCATTTCTTATTTTTATTTCATTCATTATTAGTTTTATATATTTATATATATTTATAATAATTATATTATGGTTTTTTGTACATTTGTGTGTATTCATACTTCTATTACTATCTGTTAAATTAATATCATTACTATTTATACTTTAAGATCAACATTTCATCCAATATTCTAATTTGCAAATGCTGGTATCTGTATACTGTATATTATGTATAAATGTATGTGTGTGTCTACTCAAATACATGTGCGAATGTATAATATTTTTTTAGGATGTACATTTTGCATTACCTATATATATTTATAATTCCTTAGAGACAGTATAATTATTCTGATTGTACAACCTAAAATAGGTAAGGTGATCATTGTTATGGAAGATTTTGTTTGTAAAAACAAAACAAAAAATATTTATAAAAGAAATGAAAGCAAGTAGCCAGATAATTTAGTTACAATTCACTATAATGCCACATTTTTATGTAAATCACTTTTTAGGTGCCAGATGCTTATACATTATAAGGTAAATATGCAGTACAGACACTTTAGCTGTCTATCACATAAAAGAAAGCAGCAAGTGTCTTGAAGTGCATCATTTACTGTGGTGACTGAAATTTGTAAACCTATTAAAATGTTCTATATTTTTGCATAAAATATCCCAAAATCAGATTTAATAATAGTAATAATAATTAAAAAAAAACAATTTAAAAAAACCAAAACAAAAATATTATAGTTGGCCATTCATTTATTGAAAAAAGCATCCAATATTATATATCTGTGAGTGCCAAATATATGTGAACCTTTCAGTGTGACCAAATTGTATAGCAAAAACCTCCAGTAACTTTGTAGTTAGTCATTTTGGGCCATTTCTATGGACAGAACAGCTGGGATGTTGGTGGGAACAACTTTTGGTTGTTTCTGTGCTAAATTACTGATTTTCTCTTGATAAGTTCACAGACAAATGTCCTGACATTTTCCTTTAAAGTTTGCTGGTATAATGTTGTTTTTTTGAAGAGCAGTGGCTTTCTCCTTGCAACCCTGCCACAAACATCATGACATGACATGTTCAGTCTTCTCCTGTTGGTATCATAAACATTGCGAACATTAGCCAATGTGAGAAAAGCATTTAGTTGCTTAGGAGTCCTGGGTTCCTTTGTGACTTTGCAGACTATCTTTGTTGGTTGACGCCTCCTCAAAGGACTGTACACGAGTTTCCTCTATTTGTACACAACCTGCCTGGCTGTAAACTGATAGAGCACAAACTCTTTAAAAATGGTTTTGTAATGTTTTCCAGCAGTAACAGTGCCTACAGATAAGGGTAATTATACTGTGAATAATGACACATAAAACTGATATTTTAGGCAGTCATTCAAATAAATAGTTCAGTAACATTTATGTCCAAAACATTAGCATCAGGCATTTCAAATAAGGTGCCATTAATTACTCTAATCAATTTAAATCATACATCTAGGGTTTGGGGTTTTCTGCTATTGAAGTGTGTGATAAAAAGTTTAACTAAATTATCTGGAATAAATCTTTCCACTGTAGGTCTACAAGTGGTATAGATTTTTTAAAAAAAAACAGGCAATCTGTCCAGAACCATCTGCCCAAGCAAATTTACCTAGACTGTTTTAGACTGTTTGATGTAAAGAACCTTAGAATTTCATTACACAATTGTCAGATAATGCTTGGCATGAAAGTGCATATATTACAGAAAGAACCTGGACACATTTGACCTGCATGGGAGGTGTGTAATAAAAAGCTTTGCTCTTCAAAAATAACATCAAAGCAAGACTACAGTTTGCCAAAAGACATATAGACATAGACCTGGCTCTTTAGAATAATGTAAATGTAGTAGTGTGTCTGCAGTAACAGTACAGATGTGTGACAAAGACAGCTTTTCAGGAGAAGAACCCCATACCAATTGCGAAGTATAATGGGGGAAATGTTATAGTTTGGGGTTGCATTGCTGTGTGAGAAATTGGGCAGCTTGCATTAATTGACTTATAGTAGCACTGGGGCGACGTAGTTCCTGTTTGCTGAATCATTTGCCACAAGTTTCTGCCAACATTAGCGTCTAAACATTACCAATTACCAATTTTACTCCTCTAAACCTCCAAGGTTCGCCTATCACAGCACCACTCCTCTCAGATTCATGTGTCTATCAGGTTCTCTCTCCTCAGTGAAGTACCTGCTGAGAAAAACCTGAAAGAGTTCTGGTTATAGGAGACTCTTCAGACTTGTGAAATTAGACAGGCCTTTAGGGGCACCAGCAGCTTTAGTCAGATGTATACTGGGAGCAAGGGCACTGCACATAGCAGGTATTCTCACAGTTTGTACCATACATATACCTGGTTAATATGGAGGCTTTAAGAGACTGTAAAATAAAATAAATGTAAAAGATATGCAAAGGTGAAGAACCTTCTTCTACAGTTACAGAGCCTCAACATAATGTACAGGTTCTTTTGTTTGTTTTAGTATACCTGGTTGCTCCAGTATTTTCATGGTTTGCTGTTTGTGATACACCACTTATTTGCTAGCTAAGTACTATTTTGTTTTTGTACCTCTGCACTATTCCATGCAGGATCGAGATCCTATTTGAATTCAGAACCTTTTTTAACAAAATGAACAAAGAATGCTTCAAGGATGTACTGCATGCACTGCTACCACATACATAACTTTCCTGCAACAACAGATACACAGGACATCCCTTACTCAGCATTCATTTTTCTTCTTGACACTGCCTAAAGCTATAAACCCATACACTCGCATGCAAACATGGCTCCAAAGATTCATGCACACTATTTTGAACCTGCGGTGTTTGGATGTTAGTCATGTGGGCTTGAGGAGGCATAATAAGAACAGTTGGAGTCATGGGTGAATGGGCTGTGAGTGCGTAGGGCAAACCGGTCAGTTAAATCCAGCTGACAGGCCGACATCTCTCTCAGTGTGGCTGAGGAGCAATCTTCCATAGCCTACAGCAAAAGCAGTCCTCTTTTTAATGTAGTCGCAACATAACTTCCACATACATTTTCATATTTTTCCATTTTAAGTTGCCTTCTGGCAAAAAGGAAGCAATCCCTCTTGCAGCCGGCCTGACTGAAATATCGGAATATGCAAAGGTAAGGGCAGTGGCAGATGAAAGGAGCTTGAGTGCTTCCATGTCCCATGCCTTAGCTGGTCACTTAAGATGTCCATGTTTTTTAAGCATGTTGTAATTTGTTCGGCGCCGTAAAACATTAATACAAGAGCAAAACCCATACACTTGGATACAAAAAGGCAGTAGCCTAAGGAAGTGGATTGAAATAGCCTTTGAATAAATGCCATTTATGTCAACCCTGCAAAGCCTAAATTAACCCAGCAAAAGCTCTGCTACTTTGATATTTGTTCTTTTTTTTAGCACTAACCTTTAAGTCAGATTAACAGTGTGAATAGGAATAATAATGAAGATAGTGCTTTGCGGAATGCAGGCCTTGGATTTCTTCTAAGAGTACACATGAAATGGACTGCTCTGAGAGACTGGGGCTTATTTTTGACAGCAGGATGTGTGTGTGGTCTCATACTTCCCCAGTCTCATCAGTACTGTCATTAGAGCATTATGAGCAAGCCTCTACACATACTCCAGAGGGAGGAGGGACTGAGCAGTGCGCTGTATTACCACTATAAATAAAACTCTGTTCACTTTTATTGTGCCACATTCCCCAAGCCTCTCTTTAAAAGGAGTATTCTACCCAAAATTCATAATTTGGCATCAAACACCTAAACAAAGGGTGATTTCGCACCCATTAAACAGAAAAGTTAACCACAAACCCACAGAATTAGCGAGACCTTAATATTGTGTCATAATAAATGTTCCCAAATGGCTCTTAACCATTTTGAATGGTTCTTTTGCTATAGAGGTTTATGTTATAACATTACATCACATATTCTTTAAACCCGTAAACAGTTCTTTGCATTCAAACATTACCTTTACCTCAATTCAGGAAGCATATACTCAGAGGTTCTTTAGTTAAAAACTTTTTTTTAGTTTCTTCTGTGGCATTCACTTCAAGTCCCAAATTAACCCAGGGGGCAAAAACAATTTTTCCACCCTAGAAACATAGCTAATGTACGACCATTTAAAAATCCAAAAACTGATTCATGCCTTTATCTCAAACAGACATGATTACTGTACTGTACCTTTTCTGGTGTCCCTCAGAAAATCAGTCAGTCCATTTAAAACTCTGCAGCTCTTAACCAGAACTAAGCTACTTTTAAGCTCCTCCTTCGTAAATACAAATCTAGGGTTGGGCACAGACCGAGCTACATCACCAACTGCCTTGTTAAAAGTTTGTAACAGGCCAGAAATTTGGAGATGCTGCCTTTATTAATTATGCCCCAAAGCTCGTGATCACACTGCCTACTGAGATCAGTAAAGCTCGCTCACTTAATCGTTTTGTTACATGTTAAAACATATCTTTTCAGTTTAGCCATAAACTAGCCTTTTTCATTTATTTATTTGTTATTATTCATTATTTGTATTTTATTTATTATTATTATTTTAAGCTTTTCCCATTTATTTAACTTTTAGTTGTTCAACTTTATTTTTTATTTTATGCCCTACTTCAATGCTAAACATTTTGAACTGCATTGTGTGTGTGGAAGGTGTTATACAAATAAAACTCAAGTTTATTCAATAACACTTTCAGGCATCTTTATTTTAAATAGTGCTTTAGACTTTGGAGACAAGATTTTCATAACAGCATATTGGTCTGCAGGCTATTAATAACATCCAGGTCCCCATCCCAAACCACAGCATCACACTCAGACTCAGACTTCACCACTAGCTTATTTTCCACCTAGAGTTCATTGTAAATAATGTCTTAATCCTTTAAAAATCTTCGCATATAATATAAAGCCTTTTACATCCTCGAAAACAGACTGACTGCATCTTACTGACCTTTGAGTGCTAAGAATACCTGACAGCTGCTAGCAGAGAGCTGTGTCAAACTTTTCCCCCTCCTCTCTATTCTTCCATTTCTCTGAGGCCCAGTGCTGGAGAACACTCAGACTGAAGCATTACAATCTAACCAGTTCTGTCATTTCATCCCCACTCATCAGAAGCAGGGTCCAGGTCACCAACTCAGGGCTCCAAGCCATGCTTTCCAGTGAGTCAGCATACACACAGTGTAGCTGATAATGCACAAAAAGAAGCCTTAGATTGTACTGACCTGGTGAAATATAAGATCCAGAAACACTGATACAATGAAGACAGATGATTGTTGGTAGTTTGCCCATTAAGAAACCTCAGGATTAAGTTAACATACCTAAACTACACTTGTTCTTAAAAGTATGCATTGGCCAGTTATGCAGATATTTCATTCAGATAAATCAAGGAAAAAAATAGAAAAACTGGTAAAAAAAAAACTTTATGCTTTATGTACTGTTTCAGGTTTTATGTCTCAGAAAAGCAGAATTCTTTTCACAGCAAAGTTAGGCGTTTAACTTTAATTGCCTTTTACCTATGTAACAAATAATGTGGTTAGAGTGGAAACTATTTCAGAAGCAAAGCATATTTGCAAATGGTATGTTGTAAAAGTACTTTGTGCACAATATAAATGTCAATTGTGATTAAGTGCTGTATGATAACTAGGCATTCTGATCAAGATTAAATGGGCCATGATGCTTAATATAATATAAAGTCCTTATAATAATTAAATCACTAGTTATTAACATAATATTACTGTCAACTACTTGCACCTGAAAGGGAAAGAAGCACAAATCAGCTCCCAAAATATACGGACAATAGGGCATCTCTTCTAAAGATTCTAGCCTCATTGTTTAGTGTTTAAAGAACCCTCACATAATATAAAGCCCTTAAATAGGCAAAGAACCACTGTATTACTTGACGGGTTCTTTAGATTATTAAAAGATTTTTACATTTAAGCATCACATTTACAAAATGTGTAGTCTGACAAATATCCACACATATAAAAATGTAATTAATTAATAAATGAAACATAATAAAAGTTCAAATGATTTTAATGTTCAGTTTGTTCAGCTGGTTTGAGGGTTGTTTTTTTAAAAAAAGCACACAATCAAGATTTTCTTTAGCTCCTTCAAAAAAAAGTGCAAAAAATGGTTCTAGTTTTCATCCACAAGCCATGAAGAGATAGCACATATATCACAGTATAAATCCATTTCACACGCATATCTGTCCCAGCTCTATTTATATGTGCTGTTCTCTAGAACAGTCTATAATCTCCTGACATGGCACCATTTTTACAGTAGGATTTACAATGTAGAGACTTGACAGATCAATCTATGTGCTCTAAGAGCAGAGCACTCTGTTTCAGTGTTTGGAATTGGACGAATGACACTTTAATTAAATCTGGAATATTTTCTCATACATGTTTCTAATGAATCAAGTGGTATGAATTCTTTACTGCGTACAATGGTACTAGTCGTGATTGACTACTCATTCTTTCAGGCATCACAAAACATGCTATTTTTATTAAGTGAGCTTTTTGGAATGTTGAATGGAGTATTCAAATATTTCAGCCCACTGTGTGCATGCTCAACCAGATTCACTGCATATGCAAGAGCTAATCATCTGAAAAGAGCCAGCATAACCAAGATATTATTTGAATACTCTGACGCTCTTTAGCATTAGACATTCAGTTCGACTCAATGAGGATAGAAGGGGAAAGGCCTACTGTCTAACAACTTGTCCCTTCATTATGCTTGCTTGTGCTGGTAAATAGATATGTTCCTTGTTAAACTGCTGTGAACAGGCACTAATGACCGGTGTTAAATGTTGAAACATTCATTATAAAAACAGCATTACGCAAACTATAAACTTTTGATTAAAACTAGCTTTTTATTATTCAGTTAAGAGTGCACAAGATCAAACCACCTTGTTTACAGCACATTGCACTTACATAAAAGGCCTGATTAAAAGTGTTCTTGAGGCATTATGGTAATGATAATGAATGTACATCTCCAGGTACTTAGAGCATGTGTTAAAGCATGCTTATTCTTCACATTCCAGCATATCAGTAACAGTTACGAACAATGGGTTTCATTCACCAACAGCTCTTAAAAACTTCCTTCTTAAAAACCTCTCATACAGTTCGCACAAAGATTCTGACATTCAGCCAATTTTTCCTTATGGTATTTTGGATTTGTTCTTAGGTAAGAACAGAATCTATGCACATTCAAGAGCAGTTACACACACTTGAGTGTTGAAATAATTGGTTATTGTGTTTATTATTATATATTATATATAACAATTCTATTTTTAAATTACAATAAAACTTTTTTTTTAGTTTCACAAAGTAATTTGGTCTTTTAATATAAATAAACACAACATTAACAAATCGCATGCAGTTATGTTACTATGGAACCATGCCACCCACTAATCACTGACTGATAATGCTATTTATAGACCCAAATTATGCCTGTGTCACAAACCCATGGCTACTCACCCAATGGCACATTTACTGCTGCTTCAAGATGTTGTATAGCGGTCTCCCTTGAGTCGTAGATAGAATCACCTAGCTACACAATAAATTGCCCTTTACAGCAGAAGAACAGGTTCCAGTCAAGAGAGTATTCCATTCTACTACTGGTCCACTCAATGCCATCAGCAGAATAGACAGCATGCACCCTCTCCAGGTCGGTTTCTATACCATTCCACAGATGTACCACTCCTCACAAACTGCCAGAACCACCTTATGAATGTGATCCCCCACTTTCCAGGAAGTGCGCTACATTTTACAAAGCAGTTCTGTGGGCCTGCACTTCGAAGGAGCTTGTGGAGAAGCATCGCTCATTAGTAGGTATCATCAAGTAAATTTGAATACCAGCAATAGTGGGCTTCTCTTCTTATAATGACCTGTTTTACTGGGAGATGGAGGGTATGCCCTTGCCCCCTGGTTAATCACACTACTTACCAATCCTCAGACTCACCAGGAGGTTTCCTTCGATCAACAGCATCCACAAACTCACTCCACCATCAAGAACAACTTAAAAGGACACTGGATGTGTTTAGGCACAGCAGGTGGCAAGCTTCTTTGTTACCCTGAGAGAACAGCTGAGATAGTGTTTTATTCTTGCAAAAATAGAGAGTCTATAGAATACAACTAAAATATTCTATACACACACTACCGGTCAAAGTTTTTAGAACTCCCTGTTAAGCAGTGCAATTACAGTGGTAAACTGTGAACTGCCAAACGTTAAATAAATAAATAAATAAATAAATAAATAAATAAATATGTAAATTTCATGGTAAACAGGCATTTTTAAGGAATGAACAACCTGGTTAACTTACAGCTTTCCTGCAGCATACAAAATAAATGAAGCCCTAAAAGTTAATGAAGAGTATTTCTAGAGGTGGTCCAACCTTTGCGGCTTTACTTCTACCTCTTTCTGTCCAGTTCATGACCTGTTGCCTTGCACAATACTGCCATTAAGCAAACAGCGATTCATTACAATTAATCTCAAGAAAAAACTGAACTCACCAATTAAAAAAGGTTTCAGTGCATATCTCCATTTTTTTATATACAGTGGTGCTTGAAAGTTTGTGAACCCTCTAAAAAGGTTCTATATTTCAGTATGAATGTGACCGAAAACACCTAAACAAGTCCTAAAGGTTGATTAAGAAAAACTAGTCAAACAAATGATACAAAAAGTATATTCGGTCATTATTTATGAGCTTGTTACAGCTTGTTACAATCACTATATGATTTCCTATTATTTAAAAAATTCAAACAGAAATGTACATATGCTAGCTAGCTAAATGGTTTCTCAGATTATGACACGATACAAATAAAAATCATTGATATGACAGCATATGAAAAAAACAGAGATGTTTACAGAGCTCTAACTAAAAGGTTATATGAGGACTGTATGTATCTGTACCCTAAGCACATATCACCTCTATACCATATAAATCTTACACATTACCCTGAAATCACAACACACTAAAATTACATGTGTTGTTGATCCAGAAACACATCTGAGAGTTTGGAGAGAAGATAAAGATGAGCGAGTGGCCTCCACTGAATAAAAAACAAACAGATTTCAAATTAACATTTGGTCATGTTTTTGGTTGTTGCCTCTGTTCAGAGTAAAACGCTGTTTGCTGCTGATATTTATTCATTTCAAAAACTCAAGATTCAGAGCTCTGCTTCCAATAGCCTTGATTGCTTAATCATCACTTAGAACTCTTAGCCCCATAAACTGGCAAACATTCACTCCGTTGGGAAAATGATTTTAAATAGAAGCTTAACATTTTAATTTAGCGCATCATTTTAACAGGCAGAAGGCCAACCAAACAGTAGGGCATGGTGCCTTCATTTGCAGACATTTATTTATTATTATGTACCTTTCTTTTACCAGATAGCCTTGTCAAAATTAAAACCTCTTTTGTAAAAGAGAGACGTGGCCAAGAGAGCAGCCATACAAAGTCATTTGTGCATATATGTTGACTGGAGGCTAAAATATGTTTCTAGACTTTTGTGGCTATGGTTAAATGTGCATCTGGAAATGAGCCCAGTTTAAATTCACAGTGCACCTTAAAAAATTATGATGGCAGAAGGGTTTTTAGGAGGGCTTCCTTGTTGGTTCTTTAAAGACAGAAACAGGCCATTTGGAATTTAAAGAACCTCCACAAAATGCAAAGGCTCTATTACAATGGCCAACCACAAAGGCACATTCAAATAATACATAAAATAAAATCTTTTATCCTTTCTTTGAACGTGTAATCATGGGTCTAAGTTCGGGTCTGGAACGGACATCAAGGCTCTAAACAATATATAGGTGAGAGACCAGCTGCCAGAAAATGTGTTACTCTCAACAGGTTGTTTTGTGCCATTTGCAAGTGATGCAGCTGTGATCATATCTCTGATTGAAGGAAGGAAGGAAGATAAGCCTTTCTTTAGAAAACATGGAACAGGGAAAATTCAGTAAATGGATTATGGACACAGACACTGCTTTGACATCAGCACATTAGTTTAGTTTATCCCCTTGGGTTTCTGGTCACCCCTTTTATGGCTACACCTAATCAGCCACTTTCAGCGCAAATGTACATAGTAGCACAGTTTTTCTCCCAGAATACGCTGCTCTATTTTACCATTCTTCCTCCTCATTATTTATGCTGAGTACACTCTCCACAGTGCAGTAATGGAGCACTTTCCATCAGCAGTCAGAGAGAGTAGAGGAGGCCTCTCTTCTTATGCCGGAGATGAGGCTGTTCACATCATTTACACTGGCAGACTCAATCGCTCAAACAGCTTTCAGCTCACAAGTGCTCCTCTCAAACTCTCTTCTCGTCCTCCTCCTCTTCTCTCTGGCTCTCCCCTTATGTGTGTACTCTGTCAAGCGAGCCACTTTATCGGCCATTGCATCAGCCATAGACCTTGGAGAACCCTTTAGGCAGGTTATGAGCCAGAAAATGTCTCCATTCTTTTGTGCAATAACACAAAATTGCTGATATTTGCGTTAAATTCTGCTGGGCCATATGGCAATCACTGTAAATGATGGCTTTACTTTAGGCCTCTTTTGTTGACGTCAGCCAGATCACACGCAGATTATCTTCCATGGCACATGTACATCTAATGACACTTTGCATAATGCAAAGTTTTACAAGAGTTTATTAGAGAATAAAAAAGATTATTCTCAGCGATTCTGCACACTGTATTTGATGCACAGGCCAGTTATTGACGGAAGGAAAAAAAAAAAAAACTCCATCATCTGACCTGATGCAGGAACGAACAGGAGTCTGCTTTAACAGCCCTGACTCGGTTGTAAGGCTGTTGTTCAAGGCACATTGACCAGCGTCATTTTGGGCTCAAGATTTATAGGTAACTTCAAGGCAGAGAATTTAATTTCCCCTCTTCCCAGGAGCAGAAAGGCCTGTGTGCGACATTTATGTGGGAAGTGACAGAAAGCCATGTCATGGTGAAAATGTGCATGTCAGCTCATATCCACTCTGCCATATCTCAACAACTGCTCTCTGTCAATCAAATCTGAGCCACCCAGTTACACTAGCCATATCACTCTCAAGTGTTTGTCTCTGGGAAATCAAACACTAAAACAGTTGTTGTCCTCCAGCTGCGGGTAATTTGCTGTTATCTCACAGATTAAACCACTCTTTAGCAGCTGATACTAATCTCCTGCTCCTGTTACTGGTAGCACTTCCTGCTGATGACATTTTGGAAAAGCACAAATTAAAAGCATGAAACCTGATACTGAAGCTAACAATAGCAGATAACCCCTCATGAAATTCATCTTTATATTATCACTTTAATCCTCCCCTTATGTTTGCTAAAGCTTCTCTTTTCACCCGATGTGCTTTAACCTGCTTGTGGGGCCTGTGGCTACAGGTGGTCGGGACACGACGGGGCTGGTTTAATCCATGAATGCAGCATAAGGCAACATGACAACTTCCCTCCTGACTGGGACTAAAATTAGAACAGTGACTTGTTTGTCACTGCGAACACACTCAATCACACACAAACTTCACCACAACAACATGTGATCTCTGCATTGAACCCATCACACGTGCACATGTGGAGCAGTGGGCAGCTATCGACAGCGCCCAGGGAGCAGTGTAGTGGGACGGTACTTTGCTCAAAGGTACCTCAGTGGTACCCAGGCCAGGACTTGAACCTATGACCTTCTGCTCACAAAGGTAAAGTCCTAACCACTAGGTCACTATTGCGCTTTGTGTCATGTGTTCCCCTCAAGAGGTTGCTTGGTCATTTATCAAGTGATGTGGGTGTACATCATAAAAATGCGATGAGAAATGAGTTGGAGCTGGAAGGAAGTGTGTGACAGTCAAGACTTTCTTCAGAAAATGTGAAGCAGGGAGCTTTCACCAAGTGATTTTAAGCAATACACACCACTAATGGCACTTGTAGCCTTTAGCTTAAAAGCAGCAGGCCAGTCACTGCTATATTTGGGGTTATACCATTGTATATTTTGGACAACCCCAAGAACATGGTTGCTTTCGCAAGCCTAATAGCAAGACGGTTGATTCTGTTGAACTGGAAAAAGAGATCACCTTCCACTTTTGAACACCAGATTAGAAATTTAATGCAACACTTGACACTTTAAAGAATTTATTACTCCATACAAAGACTTTCTTCACTATTTTACAATACATAGCAAATGCTCTTAGACTGTTAATGTGTCACTGTTTAAATAATGGAGCATGTTATGAATGGATTGTACTGCTTTGTAATCATATTCATGTATTTGTTAGAATTTCTGTGTGTTCGATTCTCGATGGAGGGTGCACTAAGCGGGGTGGGAGCTCCATTGGAGCAAAGCAGGTTCTTTTTGTTTATTACTGTTTCTTAGGACACTGTGGTTAAGAAAGCTCACCAGCGCTGCCGTTTCCTGAGGAGGCTGAGAAAGTTTGGCATGAATGACATCATGACAAACTGCTACAGGTGCACTACAGACCTTGATGACGGGCTGCCAACAGCCTGGTAAACACTACAGAAAGCGGTGGAGACAGCAGTGGCACATCACTGGCAACAGTCTCCCCCTGCCATTCAGGACATTTTCCACCAGCGGTGCCTGAGAAAGGCATGCAGCATCATCAAGGACCACAGTCACCCAGTACACAGTCTGTTTACACTGTTTCCGTCTGGCAGGCGCTGCAGGAGCATGGCTGTCCACACCACAAGACTCAAGGACATTTTTATTATGGGCCGTCAGGCTACTGAACTCCTAACCTAACACACTGTCACTTTAGTACTCTGCTCAGTGTTCGTGCACTCCACCCATGTGCAATACTGCTGTCTGCACTGGTCACTACACTATTACAAATACCTCACATTACGGACAACTGCATCCAGACTGTTGTCTGCCGCCCCCCACCCCCTTTATGATCCTTTGCTATTTTAATATTAATTTTAGTATCAATCCAAGCTGTGTAACTAACTGTGATCAGCCACCAATCAGCATTAGAGCTGATCTTCACAAAAAGATAAGAATTGGTATAGGTTTGCGGGTGAATTTAATTACCCATAGTTCAAATCACTCACAGAAGTGTGAGCAACCAAATTATATGGGTGCTTCTCTACAATAGATAACTTAAAGTTGCCCTGAAAGCCTTATTGCACCTGCTGTTTGACACCTCATGTCACTCACCATTCCAGACAACAGAACCCTGAATGCCATTTAAACATGCCATATATCCTGAAATGGAATTTCAGACAGTATTTTAAATGAAAGTTTTCTATTGAGTTTTTTTTCCCCAAAGCCTCTTGTTACAGTGAATGTTTGAAACTCTTTTTGAAATAGCAAATGCCAATCACTATTCAGAACTGCATAAACAGATGCAGAAGCTCACAGATCTGAAAAAGGTAAGGCTAATACTTGATTTCCTAGAACTTTTTTTTCTATTTAGAGTTTTCTTAAATGATCACTCAAGAAATGATGTGCTTCTGAATAAAAAAAAAATAAACAGAAAAATAACAACTGATGTGAGATGCAGCAGCACCATGTGTGTCTTTGCTATCGAAACATTATACAAAATAAGATTTAGGATTTGCTCATATAGCACTAATATAGAGCAGGGGTAATATGAGCCTAATGAAATAAGATGAAGATAATCACAGTGCTTTAGGTAAAGCCCCTCGCACAGAGAAGCTCAGTTCACACAGTCCTGTCGATGGAGAAAATAATACACTCAAATAAAATCCAGCTCATTTCCCATGCTACCAGTCCTGCTCCCTCCACTGCACATAATTAATGACCTAGAATCCAACTCTCTCCATCCAGTACAACACCATCAATACCAATGTATGCTTATGTTACCATGACTTGTGTATTTTATCATGATGCCTTAAAAAAGAAAAAGTACCATGACTACTATGATAATAAACCAGGAGCGGCTGGTAACCACCAGGAATAAATGGTAAGGAATGCTAGAATAGTAAACAAATGTGATGACATATATATACAATAACAGAACCGTTTTTATCAGAAGTTAGGCTACTATTGAATACATTTTTATTTGACCTACAACTCAGAAGGAATTACATGTGTAGGAATTGTAAAAGCACTAATACCAAAGGAATAGTTTAAAACAGATTTTACAAAACCTCCTCATTAGCCCAAATGTATCTAATCAATCAGGACGTGTTTAGTGTCTAAAGTTTGCTTCTGAAATGCCAGAGTATATTGACCAAATGTACACCAACAGACACAAACAGAAAAGCTTGGTTGGTGTGTCACACCGGTTCTCTCTTCAGTCACTATAGTTTATCTGACTCATCTGTTCTCTTTATAGATTTTCCTTAGACTGCAAATATTATTATGTGCATGGTTCTATTGGAGAATGTTTGCTTTGGGTGCTGTGGAGCCTAAAGCCTAAACAAACAAAATAAAGTAAAATTTACTTAAAATGTTACATCAAGTGGATCCAGACTGCTGAGACAGGTAGAAATCCATAACTTCCACATAACAGGTCAGGAAAACAAACAAACATACTGCACAAGTATGTACTATACACTGCATCAGTATCTACTGTATGCTATATAATGCACCAGAATATTCTGTACGGTTCGGTGTCAGCCAGAGGAGGATGAGTTCCCCCTTCTGAGCCTTGGTTCCTCCCAAGGTTTCTTCCTACTGCTAGGGAG
>JBBPDA010000009.1:15507650-15527108 GCA_037974385.1 Arnoldichthys spilopterus | reverse complement strand
ACCCCCGTGCTTTAGCCCCGCCCCCCACAGCTGAGTTGTGTAAGTCCTCAACTGTGGGTCGTTTGTGTTTCATTTAAATGTCCCCATGTGCCACCCTTCTGGGTCGGTCTTTGTTGTTGTTGTTGTTGTCGCCATCTCAGTCATCCATGTGTACCCTGCTTTAGTCTTGTCTTGTTCCTAAGTTCAGTTGTGTAAATAAATGTCGTTAATGTCAAGTCCTGCCTGCATTTGCTGCCAAACACCCCGAGATTGTTACAACATTTAGTGGTTACTAGGCTACCACCTGTATTAACCCTTCACACAGACTGTATAGCTTTGATAATTATGAAAGAATTTAATAAACATATATAAACTCAACATATACTACAATGCTGCATTGATGCTTAGTTTTATATTTATTGTTATACCAAATCCATTGTAGAACAGACTCATAAAATATCAGGCAACACAGCAGCAATGATGAGTAGTTTAATTAATACTACCTACTAAGGACAACCTGCCTACGGATTGATCTGCTGCTTTTAAGGTAACTACACATAGGACAGCATGATATTAAAGTACTTTAACCCAGAGTAGGGTCTCTGCACCAAGTAAATGCAGTACAGTAAATAGAGTATATTTCATTCATATGCAGGTAAACTATGCACACACAAAACCCAATCAGAAATAATTTCATGTTTTATTCCCCTGATTGAAATGAGAAACTATTAAGATGCAAGACAGCTTAAGTGCAGGGGCCTCTGACTGAACAGTAGCAGTGATGTTTTGTCTAAAGTTAGTGCTGCAACCAGATTGGGTTGTTGAGTTGTTGCTCTAGTCAGTGCTAGCAACAAATGCCTGTTTTACCCTTTCTGAGTGCAGTATTAGCAAAGGTAGCACCTACTGTAAAGTGGACAGGGATTATAGTCCATTTTCCAGTAAACACCTTCCACTCAACAGCTCCACAAGGTGAATGAGGCCAACAACCACAGACAGTTATTTCATATTGAGGTTCTACATAGCTCATGTAAGATCCATTATGCCTTTTGTGTTATGCTTTTAAAGCTTGGCACAATTGCATTTCTTCTTCATTATTTAATACACAGACTGTGAAAACAACAGTCCTTTGTTTAAAAAAACAGGCAACTCGAACTTTGTGTTGTGCTGTAATTAATTTTTTAATCAATACCTGTTGAAAGTGGGGTTTTGTTTTCTGTTTAGTGTTCTGTTTGTTCACTTTTCAATCATTATTTTGTTTAATAAAAAAATAAGATTTAGGATGAGTGAAATCATCAGCTACACTTCCTCCCATACACACACATACACACACACACACACACACACACACAAAGCCTTAAAAAATAATAATAATAAACAAAAAAAAACAGGTAAACCTGAAATAAGTCAACAAGTTACAACTTACTATTAGTGAAGGTTGCTGGATTAAATCCCAGACTGGTACAAGGACCATTGAGGTACCTGTGAGCAAGGTACCAACCCCAAGCACAGCCTACGTCAGTTGCCCACTGCTCCTACATGGATGAGTTAAATGCTGATGCTGTGTGCTGTGCTGTGATGTTTTCACAATGACAAATAATCACTCACTCACTTGATAGATTTAATTGTATTCAATCAGGATTACTTACTTATGTAAGTCCAAATGTTAAATTATTTTTAGTATATGAGTTCACAACTGTACTTACCTCCATATAGCATTGTGTTCTTCATCCCATGCCTTATTTACTAATCCATGGTTTAAAAAAAAACATTTGCAGTATTAACACAACCGGATTTGCAGCCAAAGATGACTCTGTTCACATACAGCCCACTCCCTTCTATTCATGTCTTTCCTTATGAACAGTGTTGTGTGTTGGGAAAAGCAATATGGTTCACCATGATTCTCACACAAGCACAGAGAGATAAGCATAAACATACACCATGTCTAGTGATCTGCTGCCAAACATTTGCTGTTGTAGCAAAGCCACATTAACATAATACCTCACACGTGTAAGTCACGCTCAGACAGAAAACAGGAGGCTTTACAGGATATAAAGAAGCAATAATGAAGCTTAATGGTTAATGGAGTCCAGGAGATCTAACATAGTAGAGAAGCAAATTAAATAATTACATAGGTGTTTGCTGATAATGGTGTCAATAAATGGTTAAAACATGAGACATGTCTGGGATTGAGCAACAGTTTTAATGAATGTGACTCATTATCACCTAATGCTTGGAGATCCTGCTGAGGCGAGAGCCGAGCACAAGAGCATGTGCTGTAGGGTTAAGAACAAAGTATCAGAAGCAGACTTCTGGGTGTAAGAGTTAGAAATCCAGATGGATAACAAAAGCCTTCATGGTGCATGAGAAGGGGGCAGGCTTGTGGGCAGACTTATGGGTGGGCAATATGGCTGGGGGGGTCAACGATGAGAGACTGGTCAATCCCTGGAATCTCAGTGTTAACATCTAAAAGTTCACAAAGAAAAAACAATTCTTTGTCCATCTGCTTTTTGAGAATAAAGTAAAGAAAGTGACCATTTATCATCACACCATCACACAAAGTGCACCACAATGAAATGTGACCACTGCATTTAACCCATTCACACGTGAAGCAGGGGGCAGCTATCAACAGCACCTGGGGAGCAGTGTACCAAGGGTACCTCAGTGGTACCTGGGCTAAAACTTAAACCTGCAACTATCCAATCAAAAGGGCAGGCCCCTAACCACTAGGCCACCACTGCCCGACGTAGCATTAAAATATAACATTCATCTGATCATCAGTCTCTACTAGGGCCCATACAAACACCATACAGGAGTAGCACATCATCAGCTCTACCTTGATACTTTGAACTGCACTCTGATCTTTGTGCATTCACAGGATCTTCACTGAACCAACAGGGAAGGGTTCATTGCTCATGCTCAGAACTTCCTTAATTAGCCACCAACCTTTGACTGGCACAGCAGTGCACAGGTCACCCCCATGAGATCTGGGACTGCAACCAGCAGCAATGACAACAAACATGACCTTTTATTCATGATTTCAGCAGCTCCCTGACCAAACTAATTTTAGATTTTATCACCACCTGCTTCTCAATGCAGCACAGAGTGCTTATGTTAAGGCCTTGATCAATTAATGATTGCAGATTACATACAAGCAGGAAAAACAAATCAGGACTCTTTCCAGTCATCCGTTTCATCCATCTTCCACTGGGGAAATCAGACAGGCCTTGGATTAGTCTACATGTCAAGTGTACTTCAGCTACAATGGAATTGCATCAGACTTATCATTGCATAGATATTAAAGGGCCAATAACATACATTTTCCTTGCAATTTATTTTCTTTCATTAAGATTTACTTTTGTAGGGATTTATGTTAAAAAACAGACATAATTAATTTTTACATTACAGTTTTCTAACCTGTCATCTCCTTAAGATTCAACAGGCTATGTTTGTTTTGGTGCCTTTAAGACTCATCTATGCAAATGAGCTCTGTCCTAATTGACTGCATTGTGCCTTACTCGGGAAAAAAAAACATATTGAAATATTTCTTATAACCTCACTTTATAAACAGGTGGATATGTGTAAATGCACCCTTTTAATGGTAAAGGTTTACACAGTGACAGTGTAACAGTGCTGGTCTACATTTTGAAAAATGTGTTCAAGAAAGGTTCTTAAAGCTGCTGCAACACACAATATTTCCTTAAGGATTTCAAGATGCATATTTAGACAAATGGATTTGTCAAATTTGTCACACAATACCACCAGTACTGGGAGGATAAAAATGAGCATGTATTCCTCCATGTATTGATTCCTCCGGGATCAATAAAGTTTTCTGATTCTGATTTTGATTTCAAGTCATGTGAAGCACCACCACATCTTTTTGAACTGTTACTTCTGCAATGTCTAAAGGGGTGGCAAGGGGTGGCACTGACCCTGAAATATATTGTCTAGCCCCAACACCATCGGGCTAGAGGACTGTTAATCTGACAGTGCTCCGCATCTTTGGATCACTGTGCAGTCAGGAGCCGCCTGATTTGCTGCCAATTTCTGCCTGCAAATCTGACAGTGATCAGCACCACTGGATCAAAGTGCCTTTTCCCTGCCACCACATTAAAAAAAAAAAAATGAAATCACCCCTGACTTGAAGAAGAACACTAACCACAAATTCTGTTATGTCAGATAACGGCTGCATCAAACTAAGTGGGAAGGAGGGCTGTCTTACTCAGGGGGAAAGCCTGTTGTGTTATTTTTAGCTCCCAGCCAAGGACAAAACATGCCATCTCCCAATGATAGGTCTAATTCTTACTTGTGCCCCGGGGGGCCAAAAAGAGGAATTCCTTATGATTTATACAGGGATAAACAGTTAAAATGTTAAACTGTATTTAAAAGGCTTTGCATCAGTGTTAAATAATCTGCTATATAAACTGACTGAAGTAAAGATGAGTGATTCCAGAGTACAGTATCTCACATGTCTGTGTGTGCGCATGTGTGTCAGTGTGTGAAACAGAGTGAGAAGACAGATGGAAAAGTATTTAATGTCCTACACATTTATTTGCTATGATCAATTTTTAAACCCATGCTTCCTCACTTATTGGCTCCATGTGCTTGGAATGCTACATGAGACAGCTAGACTCGTGTTCTGTATCCTGGTTTTCTTAACAGTTTGGCAGAGTAAGGAATGTGTTAGAAATGTGTGCTGTGAAATGCAATTAATGTACATCGAGCCGGATGACTCACAATGGAGCAAATCAGAGGTAGAAAGGCAATAGAACAGCTAAAGCACATTTATCATAGCTTAACATAGCTTACATACTTTGATAAACAGCACAAATGTGTGATATAAAGAATACGGATCTGTATTCTAAGAAACTTTAAGATATTTAGCTTTGAGGTCTTTGCATTCCATACAACTATATGATACAAACCTTTATGTTTTCTACAAAGTACATACTTTTAAACCCCTCTCACATAATGTTAATAATCTGTCATAGAATAAGAATATATGGATAATTCGATTTTGACAAAAATGTCAGAATGAACCTTATAATTCCAAGGGTACAATTTTACTGTTTTGTTGGAAGCCACTTGATTATATACGTTTGATTATATCTTGTGGATTTCATGTCAAATGCTGGGACTGCACTACATATAATAAATGACACCATTTATGATGTATTATTTTTTGAAGTGTGAAGATTGAAAACAAAAAATACTCTTTAACAAACAATGTGAGTTCTGTCACCTGATGAAATAAACACGAGCTGCCTGTGCTAACTTGAGAATCCTAACATTAATGTGCACTTACAGCAGTTCACCATAGATGCAATAAACTATAAAGTATAAGCTAATATGGATCCAGCCATGAGCTTATTTATGGCCCAGTAATATTTAAAAATGTCAAAATATGAGATTTAAACCCTGTTTGCACTCAACTCAATTGGACACGTCTTGTCAACTATTTATTTCGGGACATCTTCATTTATGTTGAGTGCAATATGACAAATGAACGAGTGATTTTAAAAAAGCATAGCAGTGCCAAAGAACCACATTCAACTTCTTTTTTCCTCTCGCAGGTGTGTCAGCACTAAGTGGCTGTGATGACATGCAGAACCTCAGAATAAACTAAGCAGAAACCTATGACAAGTTTACAACTTGACATTTATTTAGCTCTTGTTCTTCCAAACATCTAAAACATTGCTTCAATGACAGTCTAAAGCATCTGGGAACATTTGTGCACAACTTTTGCAAGGAAGGCCTCCGAACTCCACAGCACTCTCTTTTCAGGGAAACTGGCAGTTTTATACCTTAACAGTGAAAGTCTGAGATGATAAAAGGCCCAGCATAACTTGTGCAGATAAAGAAAGCTGAAACAGATGGTTTAGACCTGAAGCTCAGACAGTGAATCCTTCCTCTGTAACAGGTTGGGAGGAAAAACTGATAAAGGAGAGGAGAAAAAGGGAGGGATGGCATTCATCCATGCGTCCATTGCATGGCACTATCTGCAGCTAAGCCTTGCCTGCCCTGTCCCGGGTTGGAAAAGCGGCCCGCCCGAGCGTTTCCGTGGCCCACGCACGCACGCACACCGGCCCAGATAAGACGTGTGTTTAGTCAGCTGTGGGAGCCGTCATCTCACAGAGGAGCATCCAGCACCATCTGCCTGGGGCCTTCTGCGCCTGCTTTACTGCGCATCGAACCGAAAAGCCAAAAAGCCTTCCACCTGCTCCATACACCATCAGCTACAGATAACCACTCAACACCACAGGGTTTCCTCACTGAGAGTGTTTGTACATGTAAATGTGTGTCTGAACAGTATTCACAGACATATGTTGTATAAATATCATGGGCTTGACCCACATGGATAAATTTACGCTTTTAAGCAGCAACAGTTATGTTTAAAGGAATACTCTGGTGTGTTTCAAGCTAGTCTCTGTCTGCCACATCTGTAGCATACATTCTCTCAAAAAAAGATACATTCTCAGTAATGAGAAAAAAAAACAAAAAACTTTTTTTGCCTCAAAGCACACTTGGCAATCCAATGAGCAGGTGCTTCACCACCTGGAGTATAATCCCAATTTCAAAAAAGTTGGGACACTCTGTAAAATGTAAATAAAAATAATATTTATCATTATTTACAATAGAACATTGAACACATGAAAAGCTTAAAGTAAAGCATTAAAAAATAACTTGGGCCATTTTGTATTTGAGGGCAGCAACACGTCTCCAAAAAGTTAGGACAGAGCCAAATTTACCACTGAATATGAAACATCCCCTCTTCTTTTAACAAGTCTATATATGTCTGAAAACTGAGGAGACCATTTGCTAGGCTTTTGGGAGAGGAATGTTCTTTCGTTCTTGTCTGATATAGGGTCTTAGCTGCTTAACTTTGTCGTATTTTTCATTGCATGATGTGCAAATGTTTGTGAAAGGTCTGTACTGCAGGCAGACCAGTTCTGCACATGGACTGTTTAACTACAAAGCCATGCTGTTGGAATAGATGCAGTATGCTGTTTAGCATTGTCTTGCTGAAATATGCAACGCCTTCCCTGAAAAAGACCATCATCTGAATGGGAGCATATGTTTACCTTACATATAGCTTTCAGCAGTAATGGTGCCTTTCCATATGCGCAAGCTGCCAATTCCAAAAGGTACTAATGCCCCCATACCATTAGATATGCAGGTTTTTGAACTGAGTGCTGATAACAAGCTGGATGGTCCATCTCCTCTTTAGAGGACTGGCATCCATGTTTTTCAAAAAAGAATTTTATATTTTAATTTGTCACACCACAGAATAGTTTTCTACTTCGCCCATAGAAGATGGCGGCATTTCTTGATTATGTTCACATATGGCTTTTTCTTTGCATGACAGAACCTTTGTGAATGGAATAGCAAACTGTTCAGAGACACTGCCCATGCAATGATTTTTTGACAGAATCATGCCTATTATTAACGCATTGCCACCTAAGGGCCAGAAGATCACCAGCATTCAGGATTGATTTTTGCCCTTGTCACTTGTGCACAGACGATTCTTATTAAACAGATTAAAATTATTGAATTAGTTGCAAAATACCACTTACTTTTCCAGCCGTTTGTTGCCCCATCCCAACTTTTTTGAGACATGCTGCTGCCATCAAATTAAAAATGAGCCAATAGCTAATGAAATAGTAATGTCTTTAGCATTTGATGCATTTTGCATGTTCTATTGTGAATTAAATATGAGATTTGCAATTTTTGTTTTACATTTTACTCAGCATCAATGCATTGCCATATAAATATAAACAAACATCAGCCTAAAATTATCAATCAGCAGTGGTGAGTTGAGGCAAAACATGAAGTTAAAGAATCCTTATATGACTAAATTATATGAAAAGTCTTATTTAAACATCTTAGCTGTTATAATCAATCAAGAAGCAAAATGTGTAAAGAATAGCACAGCAGACAAATCTATTTTACATTTTTGTTTAATTTAGCATTTTCATTTTACAGCTCTCAGTCAAACTTTGTCCTAAACCACATTCACAAGTTTTCCCTACCTTTATGTAGAGCTAGATGTATTTTAATGGGTTGATAGTGTTTTGAGGATACATCTCTAGAAACTCCAAACATGTCTTTGCTGATCAAGAACATCAGGGGTATGCTGAGAATTGTGTAAATTTGAGGCATTGCCAAACTAACGTCTGCAATGTGAGCTGGTTGTTCATTTGTTGAGTGCATTTCTGCCCCTTGATGTCTGCTAATCAAAAGGATTCCAGTTCTCTCATCAAGTACAAAGAAAAGCACCAAAATGATTGTCCATGCCACAGATGCAGTCTAGAGCTAATAGGCTGAAAAACACAGAACTGTTCCTTTAAGAATAACAGCAGGGAAGCAGAAATAGGCTAGAATTTGGAAGGTAACAGCTGTGACTTCTGCTAGGAGAGAAGAGAGATAAGTATCTGTGAATGATGATTAGCGTGGTTTCTGGAAGAGCACAGAAACAGAATACAAGCGTAATAGGCAGTATGCTTGTTGACCTGTGGTGCCACCAAGAAAATCACCAACAAAATCAATCAAGGCCGCAATCGACAAACTTAATTAGACAAAGAAAATCCTTGCAAACACTGCTTATACTGTCTGAATCTCATAACCATGCTTTTACAGTCATTCATTTTCAGATGCCTATGTCAAACCACATCTGTAAACTTATCAGCACATAAAAAAATGCACTAGACAGAATACTAATGCACTTTTCCTGCTCATCCCTTGCTGGCAATCCAACATTTTAATATCAAAGTGTCACTATTTCCCACATCAGTTCAGATGTGGATAAACAAACTAGAGTGACACCGGATTGATATTGGCTATGCTATTTCAAAGCTGTGAAAAAGAGATTCACATCCAGAAGGCTGGATCAAAGCCTCTGTCACATCCTTCTTATCACTCTGGGCAAATAATATCCCGAAGTGCTTCATTGGATATGAACACAGGAAAAGGGGAGAAACTTGTGCTGTTCTGCTTCAGTTAGAAGAAGCTGACAGAGGGAGGTCTTGTCTTCTAATTAATCTGGCAAGTCTTTCTGCTTAAACAGTGGATCACTTTGCAGGCTTACTGAATTATTCACACACCGCAATGTGTACCACTGTATGCCCAGAGAGGCCACAGCAGGAGAGAGGACTGGGGAGCAAAAGGAGAGAGGAGAGAGAGAGAGAGAGAGAGAGAGAGAGAGAGAGAGAGAGGAGAGAGAGCCAGTCCCAGTCCAGCAAACATGAGCATCGCTACAAGAGTCATTCTAGGTCGCAGTCATATTGACATTTTAAGTACTGTCCTAATGTTTCACTCCCTGCAGGAGATGTATCACATACGTCCTTCAGAGCTAGATTTTGGACAGCACTATAAACTGAGTCGCCACCTACCTTGCCCAGCTGCCTACCATTTAGGTTGACTTTGCAGGTGTGACATTACTGTGTCATACAATTTTTAATTTATGAGCCAACATCTACAGTGGAACAGGGTCAATAATAATTAGGCATCTTAAAGTAAGAACACTGATCTAAGATTAGGTCTCATAGTTCATGCAATTGTAATCCATGACTTACAGAGTGTATATGTTGACACCAACAACAACATTCTTACTCTGAGAAGTTTGGGTCCAGATATTATTTGGATAGTGGACTATTCTAGGCACATATTCATACCTACACATATGCACACACACATATGGACATGTATAAATTTGATCATTGATAATTTGATTAGAACAGCAGTGTGTTGCCTCTGTAATTATAAACATATTTGAATAAATCATTTGAAAAAACACATATTCCCAGTGAAATAGCCTTTTATTTATCTTCTTTTAAGAACAAAAACCCCTCCATCCCTCAAAGCCCTGTGACATGTCTGCCTCCATGCCCCTT
This sequence comes from Arnoldichthys spilopterus, assembly GCA_037974385.1. Taxonomy (NCBI): domain Eukaryota; kingdom Metazoa; phylum Chordata; class Actinopteri; order Characiformes; family Lepidarchidae; genus Arnoldichthys; species Arnoldichthys spilopterus. Next base: position 15,517,242 of record JBBPDA010000009.1, on the reverse strand, counting down.
TCCTGCTCCACAAATACATGGTCAAAAACACAGTAGTTTTTTTCAGTCCATTCAGTACCATACATAAACACTTACAAAAACAAAAACAAAACAAAGAAAAAAAATCAGTTGGTTGTTTTTAGACAGGAAGATCAGAATGCATGATGACTGTCTTCTGTTCTTCCACAATTTCAGCAATCTTAAAATACATTGGACCATCACACAACATACTGTACAGAAGAACAGATGAGATGGTCTTTGGAATGAGTCAGGTTTGAATGGAGTGAAAGTCAAAAAATGTAGAGTTACGTGGGCTGGGATGGCTACAAGCGGGCATCATGGAGGGAGCTTTGGAATGGCTCTTGTGTGACATCCACAGCTGGCTGAAGATGCATCACATCATTTGGTGGCATAGTTATGAATCAGAAGGTCATATACAGTACAGTACATTCAGTTTTTTTTTTGTGTTTACTTTTAAGTTGTTAAATCTGTCCAAACATGTAGCAGTTTATTCACATATTATTCACATAACAAATATACATCTATATGTACACATACTCTCCACTTCCAATGTGAGTGTCCAGGCACTTTCTGACAAGTCCATGGTTGTAAAAGAAAAGACAGTTTATTGAAATCAGCCAAACACTGCTGTCCTCCCTGTACAAGCACTCATTCGAACATCACCTTGCTTTTACAAACTGCTCCATCTGTCTGACCATTCTGTGGATTCCCTTGACTAACTAAACCGGCTCTTTGACTTGGCAGAATGGACTGTGCTGCAGAGACTGTCATTCAGAGCCTGTCTGACATCTGGGGTGACGTAAACACAGCTGTAAATTCTGCAGACCAGCTGTACCGAGAGCATGTGTGGCTCTATGTGACAGTAAACATAATGAATCTCTGATATGACATTTTCAGCAGGTCTACAGATCAGAATCATTATTTGATATTGTAGGGATAACACGTCAGTATATCTGCAGATCGAAATGGCAAAAAATCCACTGTTTAATCTGGTTTATTTACTCTCTGAAAATTGACTGGTGTCTGTCCATGTGTGATGTTTCCATGTACGTGTGTGCCATCTTCATATCGTCTGCATGGTAGGAGAATACAGATGAAAGCATTCCCAAAGTGAAATGGAAAACCAGTGTCATAACAGACACTGGAATTCCAGACTAAAGGAATACTTTGATATCTTCAGTCTGATCATAATGCTGCTTCAGTGAAACAGTTACACAGTCACCTAAAACCAGAGGTCCACAAAATTTTTTAACAAATACCACTTGACAAACACAAGTCAGTCTAAAGATAAATAGTTACGAATCAACAGTGGTGAACTCCCCATACTCTGTTCCATCCCCACCTTTTCACTTACAATGAGACAAGAGTACAATTTGACCTTTGTCGTGGTCTCGGAACGAGCTTGTAAAACTCCATTAGTGCTTCTCTCGTGTGGCTATTGAGGGAGAGCATGGGGGTCAGCCTGTAATCCACCTCTTCCTTGACGATGTTGACCATCCACACCTGGCTATTGCCCTTTGCACGCGCAAGATGGATTAGCTCTTCAGACTTAAGACTCAAAAAAGGAGATCTGCAGACTATGAGTTTATATACAAGAGAGGAAAAATAAAGAAAAAAACAGACGCCGCAAGATAGCAAAGCCACAGTGGAGCCATCAAATTTGCTACAGTTCTCCTTTCGAGCAGGGAGATACTGTGTATGGCACCATGAAGTAACAGACTCCACCTCTGTGTAAGATTTAGACCAATTAACGATGCATTCTCAGTGGTCCAGGTGTAGCAGGTCCATGAGTCACAAGCACAACAACTGTTATTATGCACTCCAGAGACTTAGAAAAAGAAAAGATGTCTAAAAGCTGCAGAATGAAAACTATAGCTGGCTGTAGAGATGCACTGAAGATGCATCGCCATATGGAAAGGCAGTTGATGAAGTGCTGGCTGCTGATCCAGTTTTTAGGTTTGCTGTGCATGTGTGTCTGTGTGTGGTAGGTCCTGCTGGCTGCTCATGAAGGCAGAGGCAGATCAGGGCTCTGAAGTGTGACTCAGGTGAACTGCACATAAAGGGAACACATCCAAGCAAACGTCTGCTTCGTTTTCTAAGTCCTGCCAGCTAGGGACGCTTCCAGGTGTTACATAGCGCTAGCGCAGCACAGAACACACAGCGTCTCAGGAAATGAAGTCAAGTCACACTCTCACTCTGAATCAGACCCCAGGCTTCGGGTTATTTCTAGAGGATCACTCAGAGCCCAGGGGACAAATAAGGGGGAGGAGGGCGGTAAACCACAAATAACTACGACACGATGGGTCGACCAGAACTATGCATTCCTTGAAAAAATGCAGAAGCCTCTGCTCATATGTTGATTTTCCTTTACTCCCCCTCCTAAGTGTGATGACAAACGGGAAGGAGAGGGTCTTGGAGGGAGGGCTCAGAGATAGAGGAAGATATATAGAGGGAGAAAGAGAGAAGATGAATCTGCCAGCAGTCCTGCTCCTCACAGTGAAGCCTGTGGGGGATATGTTGCTATCTGACCTCCATGCACTCCAAATACTCCAGCACCAGGTCATAACAGAAGCGATACTGCTCCTGCAGTACAGAAACAGCAAAAACCAAACAAACAAACCAACAAATATCCTGATCAGTGATATACAATAAATAATAATAAATATTGATAGAAGGAAAATAAATATTTTATGGTATCTTTTGCTCTTATTTTAACAAGTAAAAAGTTTGCAGAGAATAAGAACTGTTTTCACACATCACACACAGGATCACTTAGCTGTGGAAGTTTACACAGTAAACTATACATACCAGAGTCTCCACCATGTTGGGTTTGGCATTGCGCAGGGTCTTGACAGCATAGAATACATCAACCACATTCTGGTACTGAATCATCTCCATCAGAATAGTACAGGCACAGAACATGCCACTACGGCCTCCACCATTCCTTAATAAATCAGCCAGAAAAGTATAATGAAAAATGGGTAACATTGAGAACGCATGCATTCTAACACAATATATAATTACACAACACATAGTGCCATTAAAAAGTATTTGCTTTCTTTGATTTCTTCTATTTTTGCTTATTTTTCAAACTTATTTATTTCAAATCATCAAACTAAATACCTTGGTAAAGACAAAAAAAGCCCTTAAAATGAAATGATGAAAGTGACTCTTTGTCATTGTGAACACACTCAAGCACCACAATGAAACATGACCTCTGCATTTAACCCATCACACGTGCACACGTGGAGCAGCAGGCAGCTACCAACAGCGCCCGGGTAACAGTGTAGTGGGACGGTACCTTTCTCAAGGGTACCTCAGTAGTGCCCGGGCTGGGACTCGAAACAGCGACCTTCAGCTTGCAAAGGCAGTGTCCTAACCACTAGGCCACTACTGCCCACGGCCACCACTGCCCACTTTAAATTATTTAAATTAAATTATTGTTTCAATAACTGAGAGTAAAAGATTGGGATCAGTTAGAGTGATGGAAGCTAACAGGTCTTATAAAGCAGCACATAATACCTGGATCTAAAGAAATACTGAAAGAAATAAGAAAGAAAATTATTGGAATGTATCAATCAGTTAAACAGTTTGAAAGCCTTTTCTAGACTTACAGACTCCACTGAACACACTGAGAACAACTGTCTGCAAAGGGTGAAAACTTGAAACAGGGATGAATCTTCACAGAAGTGGCCAGCATACCAGAATACCTGACAATTGCAGTGACAACTCATCAGAACATCTTATGAACAGCAGGCCTTGCTTATCTTAGATAAGGTCATTGTTCACGATTCTGGGATTTGTTTTGTTGAATTGTGGGATTGTTCAAGAGACTGGGATACATGGGACAGTTGCAAGGAAAAAACACTGCTAGGAAAAAAACACTGCTAATCAACAGGAACATAGGATAATCTCACCATTGCCAAAAACACCTTCATGACATCTAAGCTGTTTGAAACAATGTTCTGTGGCCTGATGAGTTGAAAATGGAAAAAAGACAGGGGTCCTGTTACATCTGGTGTAGAGCTAACACAGCTTTCCACAATAAAAAAACATCACACCAACAGTCAAATATGCTGGTGGTAGTGTTAAGGTCTTAGGATGGTTTTGCTGTTTCAGGATCTTGTTGGCTTGCCCCAGTTGACAGAATCATTAATTCTGCCCTCCACCACCAAGGTCAAGTGCAATTGGATTATGTAGCAATACATAAATCTGAAGCACAAGTTTCCACCTCCAAATGCCTCAAATAAAACAAAATTAAGGCTTTGTAGTGGACTATTCAAAGTCCTGACTTCAGTGAGGTGCTGTGTCAGGACCTAAAACTGGCAGTTCAATGCTGCTGGAGGAGAGTGGAATGCTGGCTGCAGGCTGATAAGGTCATAGTAGGATAATCAATCGCAGTTCGAGTTTTGGCTGCTGCAGATGCAGAGCTGAGAGAGGCTACTGTATTCAGTATTACAGCATAATTGATTTCATCTCCATAATCTCCCTCTGCTTGCAGGGGAATAACACTGTGTGACAGCTCTGAGTGATGTGCTTTTCAGCAGAGAGGCTGCACATGCCTGCAGGCACAAATGAGGAGCATTCCGCATAACTCCCTCCCTCCAGGCATGTTTGTTTGTGTGGATGTGAGTACCCTGACGGCAGGTTTTTGAGTGGGTAGAATTACTGTTTGATGCTAAAAAGGATTGTGACTGTTTATGTGTGTGTGTGTGTAAGCGTGTGTGTTAGTATCTAATTTTTATTCACAACTGTATGGATCTCTGGGCTAGCTATTTCCACTGTTCTATCTCATATGGAAGGTATAATCTGTTTAACTGTCAAAGCTGTTGGATGAAAAATAGAGCTAGAAATATATCATGTATGCTGACAGGAGAATAATAAATGCATTTTAAAAGTAAATCAGGACATCTGGTAATTGGCTGTTTTTATCCTTTGGTTATTGACCATTATGTGTGTGTGTGTGTGTGTGTTTGTGTGTGTTTGTGTCTGTGTATGTGTGTGTGTGTGTGTGTGTGCACTACTCACAGGCAGTGGACCACAGTGCGGCCCTCGCCGCATTCTCTTTGCCACTTCTGCACATGGGCAAGCAGGTTGAGGAAGGCCTTCTTGGAGTCTGGAACGTCACGGTATGCTGACCAGCGCAGGAACTGGAACTGGCACACCACTAGTTGACCCTCCTGGAGCTAGCCGTAGACAAGAGAAATGGCCTGATAATGAATCATCTACCGCAATGAATTTTTGAGTGTGTTTACGAGCGTATACAGCAGCACAGAATTTTTTTGCCTGTGTTGAGCTCTCTGGAGTGCGGACTCAGCAGGGTTTGGGATTGTGATGAATGGGTCTGTAGGGAAGAGCAACACTGGAGAAAGACACACAGGCCCTGATGTACTCACTCCTCTGGCCCTAAACACAAGCTTCATTAATATCTAGCCTTGAGGCACACCCCAGAGACTACCCTTGGGCACCTCCTATCAACATGGGCACAGTGACCAGTTCTCAGTGCAGTGATGAAAAGAGCAGCTTCAGCAACTCTAGAATGAAGGGTTTTTCAGGCCAGTCACCTAAGAAAAGGCAAAGAAAATGCAACACTTCTTGAAGACACCACTAAATAGGAACAGCATACTAACTAGCTCCTATAACTCCTAACACTACATACATCTTTAATGTGATTTATCTGCAAGTTGTACTGGATAAAAGTATCTGCTAAATGCTATAACTAAATGCAAATATGGAAAAAATTGATGACACTAAGAACTCCCATGACAGCAGAAACTCACAAAGTCTTAAATAATATAAATACTGTAGTGCTGGGGTGAAGCGTTCCAAAATTATTAGCAGATTTATTTGTTAAGTAAAAAGTTGGTAAAAAGTGGTTTAACACATTATACTAACACTAAAGGTTAGGTTTGTGCCATTTTAACTATGATCATGTGTTGAGCTGAAGTTAACCAGTACAAACTATACTGCTGTAATAGAGGCGAGTACCTGCTGAGCGGTTAAAATAGCAGGCTTTGTACAGTATAGTACAGTATGGTATAAGTCCTCAAAAATGAGTGATTTGTTTCATGGCAGAGGTATAAGTGCGCTCTAGGCATAGTCATTCCTAACTGTTCAAACTATTTGACCAAAATGAAACCATAACTGAACTAATTTGGTGTTCGAACCCTAGGTTTTGTAGGTAACCTGGCATCACATAGACTACTGTGCTGACCTTAAATATGTGATGATCTATTGAGGTTTAGCCTATTTATTAATTTATTATTTATTCATTAGAATGAATATGTATATCATAAGAGTGCATGCATTATAATGTAAAACAAGTTATATCACAGCAGCACCAGCGTTTAATTGTCAGAATCTGTCCTTACTAGACCTTAATGATTTTATCAACCATCTGATTTATTGCATGAGACTGGTAAGCTTTCTAAGCTGATCTGACTGTGCGAGATGTTGTGAGGTGTAGTGCAGGATGACAGGCAGATGGAGATAATGTATCACATGACAATGTCTGTTTCTGAGCTACTGCTTGTCACACATACAGAGAGTAGGACCTCAGACATGGACAATGCCTGACCAGTCATCCCCTCATCCCATCTAACAACACAAAAGACAAACAATCACAGAGGTTTCAACACTCCCTCTGCACCAACAAACAACCACTTCCTGACAGATGTGTATGAGGCACACACAAGCTCGCTCACATTGGTGAAGAAAAGGTCAGTGCGACAGCCTTTTTATTTTGCCTGTGATGACAGTTATTTTTTCTGCTTTTAAAAACAGCCCTGGCTATGTTTTTATGTCACAGTCTACACTGGAATAAAAAAGCATGCCTTCTATACAAATCAGGCAAAAGATGAATGCAAGCACTGGCCCACAAGGAGAGCATTATGATGCAGCCCATGGAAGGGCAGCCCCAAGGAAGATTTTTCCATTAATGAGACAGGGGCAAATTGAAAATCACAGACTTGACCTTTCGTGGCATGTTCATTAATGTGCATTTCATATCTACAGGTAGGGCTGCAGGACATGGACAAAATCAGCATTGCGCTACATATTTCGAATGATTTTTTAGCGTTTTAAAGGATCCATACAAAGTTTCTGTAATAAAATAAAATAATTGGCTGGAAGTATGTTAGTCTTGTTAAAGTTTTACAATGTACATTTATTCTCTCATCCATACAGTCCAAATATAGAAATTAAGCTTTAAAAACAGCCCATTTCAAATCATAGTTCATGAGGTTAAACACATATCCATATATCTTCTAATTTAGCCTAGAATAGTGTGGCACTGCCACTTCATATGGAAGATCTGTGATTGGTTAGAGGCTCATTTGCATATTACAATATCAGTGTTGAAGAGACTAATACTGCAATAACGATGTACAAATGAGATACTGTGCAGCTCCATCCACAGGCTTATGAAAACTCAACCTATGCACTGCTTTTGTTGGGAGAGGTGCTAGCAAAAGGCGTGTCTTGGTGTGACATCAAGACTATCATGTTTCATGTCTAAGAGTCATAAAGCCATTGAAGCGATTGTCTTTGTGTAATCTAAGTATTGTCTGACATTCTATGGCTATCTATAAAAACAGACAAAGGAATCAACTATATGTTTTCATACATACAACTATGCAAAGACCCACATAAGCAAACCTTTTTAAGATTAATAACTCAAAGCAGTTTGAGACAAGTGCCTGATCATTTTTATTCAGAATGCTGTTTCAATAATGCTAATTGGTAGAGCATAACCTCTCATCACTTGTTAGATACAATCCCCTTGTAAATCAAGTGCAAACTATAGAAACAATGTGTGTACTGGCTTTCAACTACTTGAGAGATAAGGAGGATTCTGTAAATTTGATTTTGGGGTAAATCAGAACTTGAAGGGGTTCTTTCTGGGTCTGTGAGATTCTGTAAGAAGTTATTGTCATCATGACCTTTTTTGTAATTGGTTCTTTAGTTTTCATTATGAAGACCCATGTCACATAAGAAATTTCAATCAGCTTATTAGATAAAAAAAATGACAAAACATTTGTCAATTCATTATGTGAACAGAAAAAAGCACAAAAATGTATTAGTATTTTTATGCCAAAATCCAGTAACATGCAACAACAGCCAATAAAGAGTAAACAACTTTTCAATAAGTAGTCAATATTATAAGCTGAAACTCCAATGTGTACATCAAGCCATGATCATTTTGGAGGAGCTAGCAAAGGGAACCTGAACAAAAATGCTAGTCAGAGGAAAGAACAGCTCATCATAGCTGCAGGAAATTACTGTAAGCTATTTCACTTTTAAGAAAACTATATGCAATTAGATTATTGCACTTAATCACACTAAAGACATTTTCTGAAGTGAAAACAAAAAAGGTTTAGAGATCAGAGTGAAGATATGTAATGTATTATATTAAAGAAAAAGCTCCAGCAAGAACATTTTTGAAATTTTACACCTAAACTATTTCTGGTATCGATTTCTTTCTCAAGGGTACCTCAGTAGTGCCCGGGCCGGGACTCGAACTTGCAACCTTCAGGTCGCAAAGGCAGTGTCCTAACCACTAGGCCACCACTGTTATGTACAACCCCTTGGGACGGTATGGAAAGCGCAAATAAAAAAGAAAGTAGTGATTTCTAATTTACTTAATTTACTTTGACTTGTATTTCGTGGAGCAGCAGGCAGCTACCAACAGCGCCCGGGGAGCAGTGTAGTGGGACTGTACCTTTCTCAAGGGTACCTCAGTAGTGTCCGGGCCAGAACTCGAACCTGCAACCTTAGTGATTTCTAAATTACTTAATTTACTTTGACTTGTATTTCATTGCAGACAATATGAACACAAAATGTGTCAAGTTGGGACAGGAGCAATTTAGTGCTAGCAATGGGGTAAATTGGTTAAATAATGATTTGAAACAAGGGATGTCAACAGGTGACTGTAAATTATGATTTGGTACAAAAGCAGTATCCAAGAAAGGTCTAGTCCTTTAGGAGCAAAGATGGGCCGAGGATCACCAGTTTAACAACAAATATGAAATGTATAAAAACAATGTTCCTCAAAGAAAGATAGGAAGAGATTTGGATATTTCACCTTCAACAGTGCACAACATAATTAAAAGATTCAAAGAATCTGGAGGAATTTCAGTGCGAAAAGGACAAGGGCGCAAGCATAAGCTGAACAAATGTGATCTCCAATCCATCAGGTGGCACTGCATCAAGAATCATCATTCATCTGTAAGTGATATCACCACATGGGCTCAGGATGACTTTGGGAAACCTTTGTCAAGTACCACAGTACGTAGTTACATCCACAAATGCCAGTTAAAACTGTACTGTGCCAAAAGGAGGCCCTATGTTAACAGTGTGCATTATTTGTATTTTTTGGGAGAAATGGACGCAGTGTGCTCTGAACCAAAGAAGAAAAGGATCATCCAGACTGTTACCAGCAACAAGTCTAAAAGCTAGGGTCTGTCATGGTATGGGGTTGTGTCAGTGCCATTGGCAAAGGTAACTTGCACTTCTGTGATGGCACCATCAATGCTAAAAAGTACATAGAGATTTTGGAGCACAATATGCTGCCTTCAAGAAGACATCTTTTCCA
>JBBPDA010000009.1:15482755-15505146 GCA_037974385.1 Arnoldichthys spilopterus | reverse complement strand
AATATATATATGTACACTTGCTTAATTCCTAGTATCTTTTTTATGTGAACCATAAAAATATAAAAAAAAACACATAATATTTTTTAATTATGTTACAGACTGGAATAAACTGCCTTTAATCAAACATAAATCTGGTGAATACAATTATGTTTTATCATGTCTTCATTTACTGTGTGTTTCTGAGGTCATCTTCCATTCTGTTATTATGTACTTTCTCACCTTTCACAGTTCCATTGAGACCATTTGAGACCAGCTATTATAATTGATGTTTGCTTTAAATGTCACTCCTACCTTTTAAATCATTGAAATGCTAACATGCATTTCCCACTCTTACTCCCTGTAATGAAAAAATACTTCTCTTGTAAAAAATATTAAGGCATACTTATCAATGAATATTGATCAATCAAAGCGTTGAGCTCAAACTGAGGTCAAACTTGTACTTGTTATTCTGGATCCTTTTTACTGAATTCTTGTTTGTTGACTTTGATTCCAATCTAACTTTAACTTGTGTTTTGCAGCAGACACTGATAAAAGCCTTTCCACTTTTTACACAGGTGACTTTTAGCAAATACTGCTTCTTTATGACTTCACTTCTGCAACATTTAGTTCTCTCCTCTGATCATCTGCATCAGAATGGAAGTGTTTCAGAATATTTCAGGACAGTGTTTTGTTTGACAGATTTGCCTGTAACCTACCATGGGAGAAACACAATTATCAAGAAACAAATTAGCAAAAATGTAAAACAAATAAACAAACAAAAAAAAAACAATGTCATATGGGGCATACACTATCCAAGAAAAGTCTATTATTATTTAACCATTTAACATTATATGTTAACATTTATGGCCAATTTCTGATCAATCAACTCATTTTTTGAGTCCTTGAGCTTGAGCATGTGGATTCCTAGCAGATAAACATTTCACTACTCTGACAAAATGCTATAAACATAAACACATATGAAGCCAAAATGTTTCTACGGCAGTGTTTAATGCAAAACGTAGTAGAAAATTATTAAAAAATATTTTTCTAGTTGAGAAAATAAACTGTTATTATAAAACAATATTCTGTTTATGGAATAGTCTCTGACCATTATCTTACCTAGCAACCACATTCTATTGTTTATTTAGATTATTATTAATAATAATACATAATGTTTTGAGCATTGGTGTATTACATCATATTGTACTTTGCCATTGCACCAAAATACAATAAGATATTAACAATAACTCTCCTTAACCATGATAAAATCCCTGTAATGCCTGGCTTCTCATGGCATATTGCTTTATTTTAATATGCATGCATTCTCTGAAGGCTCAAGTTCATCTCTGTATGACAGCTTGGCACACTTCAATATCAATATCAAGTGGTAATATCAAGTGTGTATATTGTATTATTATTTTTTTGAGAAAACACTGAAATGAATGCTCCAGTTAAGATGTGAGGCAGGGTGGAAGTATAATAAAATAAAATAAGAGAGAAAGAGAAAAAAGATGGAGAGAAAGGTATGGGAGAGAGCGGGAAAAACAGGTGGTGAAACAGACAGACAGGTAACACAAAGAAAGAGAAGAGATGAAAACGAGGGGAAGCTACAACCTGATGGGAAAAAGCAGTGAGATGGAGCTGGATGAGCTGCCGTTGGGGTGATTACGATGATTTACACTTTACATAAGTGACACTGTGCATCTGGCAACTGCAGATGGGACTGCACCTCGTGCTGACTGTGGCTTTTGGATTTGACTTTAAAAAGCATTTCATATCGCTCATGCACACTCTCTCTGAAATTATGGAACAAAAACTGGAAATCAGGCCAGCCTCATACATAATGAACAGACAAGTTATGATCCCATCAAAAAAGCACCATTAAAAGAGGAATGTGGCAAACCTAGAGTCTTTTTCTCTGAAGGACTCTGTGTACAAATTCCTGCCTGCTGTTAATGCTGGGAAAGCATCATGCGGCTCTCCAATGAATAGTGTAAACACCTAAGAGAAATGCTAATAGAAAAGCTATTGACTGAACTAATGTGTTTTATTCCCTGCACAGCCAAAAGTGTACACAGATTTAGACTGCCAAAAAAGGATGCCAGTGTGAATGTCACAGGGATGGGTTAGCTAAATCAAAGCAAGCAAAACATCCAGCTGTCAGACAGCTATCTGTCCTCAGTAATCCAAAGATATTCCCATGCCTCTTACCTCTGCTGAGCAAGACACCAGCTAAATACTCTATTATTCATATGGTGCATATTATAGTAAGAAACAGTGTAAGAGTTAAACGGGGAGAAAGAAGAGGGACTCTGATTTAGTGCCGCATTTCTTTGATATGCGAGCCTTTCTAATCGATTTTGGGGCTCTTAACTGGCAGCCTGGAATTCTGCCTTGGATAAGATAACCTTTAAGTGCTAGCTTTATTCTCTAAAGTGAGGCTTCTACAGATCAGCAAAACCCTAGCACACAGATGTTTGACCAGAATATGGCTCCCTGAAATGGGCCACTATGTATAAGAAGGACTATATGGTTCATCTAATTTAAATCTAAATATCCTTGAATTTAATATTACATTCTGAATCATGTCTGCCTCTATGTCTATAATCTTCAGAGCTCAAAAGTCTTGGCCAGAAATGTAATGGTTTTTTTTAACACCAATATTTAGTGTCTGTGAAAATAGTTTTTATATTGTTTTTTTTTAAGTTTATATAAACAAATTAGATGAATGACATTCTAAATAGTTGCAAATTATTGGTGCTGAGTTTGTACTGAATAAAATCATATATAGCACTTTGGGATACAGGTTTTTCAGATAGGTGAAATATTTAAAAATGTCAGGGCATATCATTGTGGTTGAGAAGTGGCTGAGTGGGGTTAAGCCTTCAGTGCTTTTCATGGATACAGTTGTTTGGGTTTTATAATGGTAGCATAATAGGGGACCGTGATGGTCATAAGTAGATCTTTCAACGTACATCCCTTACTGCTGTTTGTGTTAAACATTTATTATTTATAAACTTTCATTATAGAGCTTAAATAAGTATGGATATAAAATATAAACTGTCTAGTTATTTGTGCTCTGTATGGGCTACATTTTTATCTACATGCAATTATTCAGTTCAGTTTAATCCAGACCCTTAATGAGCACATTGAGGTCCAAGGTGGAAGAATAAAACTCCTAAAGATTATGTCTCAAAAAAGAAACCCATTCTTTACTGGGTGCCACAAGGCCATGTATTTTTAAGTCACCATGTACATGTGACTATATACCATGTGTTATATTCTGACCAAACATCTGAACTGCATCATACAAATAATAATTTGATTATGTTTTCCTTAATTAGCATTTGCAAAGTACAAATTGCAATATGAAAACTACACCTGTTTAAAATGCTCAAAGCACCTCCAGGGACCGTCTTCACCCATGCATTTTAATGCGTGGTTTTAACCTTAAACGGTAATAAGCAAGTGTGTGAATATGGTAATCCTGTATTTTCTGCATGTCCTTGCCAAACTAAGCCCAGACTTACTCATACAGACTTAGTAACTTTTACTAACAGATGTGAGAGTTAAGTTCTGAGGAGTTGTTTGAACCTGACCGACAAATCCCACTTGCATTGCATTTGATGAAGACCATGATGTAGGTTATTGCCTGAAGATGTGTGCTGATCTACAGCCATTTTATTTTAACTATATACTGATACCTGTGTGTCAGGAGTAGGGATAAATTATATAACATTTTACTAGAACACTGCTATATACAGTCATTAAAGCGATGTATTACATATATTTAAAAATAGACTGGCGGGGCCTTAATGTTCTTCTGTTTTTTTATGTAATATAGGTGCAACTCATACACATACCGTATATAGGTTTATATACAATTCTTCATACACTAATATTTTTTAAAGTTTTTTGTAAAGTTTACTTTTGTATCTTATTGTGTTGTATAGTTTGTTTAAACAGTATCTATTGCTTTACCACTCTTCTGGTGCTCTTACCTTTTGTAGTGCTGTAACAATGTACATTTCCCACTTGTAGGACTAATAAAGGGTTATCTTATCTTATCTTATCTTATCTTATCTTATCTTATCTTATCTTATCTTATCTTAATGCTTTATGGATCACGTGAATGGCGTAATTAACTGAAACACTGGAAAATGTGATGTTTAGGATGCTCACTGAAAAACTGGTACTGATGCATGAGGTTTCGTTTATTGTTGTAGGCTCTGTGCTTTTTTTTTCACAGCAAACATGCAAGCTCTTTTAGAGGGCAATCTGGATTGATAAGATATTATTATTATTATTGTGTTTTATAATAATAAAGCATGACTTGTGTGATTTACATTCCTATTCATGCATTTACTTTGTGAAAATGTATTTTGTGAAACAAGACTAAACTCAGCTTTGCCAGATCACATTTTTACATATCTGCTGCCTTTAGCAACTCCAATGTTAAAGTGAAACTAACCTATTTGTCATTGTGAACACATTCAATCACACAAAATGCACAACAACAAATCCTGACCTCAGCATTTAACCCATCACACGTGCACATGTGGAGCAGTGGGCAGCTAAAGTGCCCAGGGAGCAGTGTAGTGGGATGGTACCTTGTTCAAGTGTACCTCAGTGGTACCCGGGTCGAGACTTGAACCTGCAACCTTCTGTTCACAAGAACATTGTCCTTACCACTAGACCACCACTGTCTAAAGAGAAGACTTAAATAAATGGCCAAATTGGCCTAATTTCTGGTTCAGCATTAAGGGGTTAATTGTCGACGAATTGCCGAATTATATATTGTGTATAACTGTTCAGTATTGCTGTATGATCCGTAGCTCTGTATGTAAAAGGAAATCATCTTTCAATCTGACCAAGAATCGAGATCTCTCCCGTGAAGACTTTACTGCCATGCAAAATAACCAAATGTGTTGCGAGGTGATGTTTAGGAGCAAGTAAGCACCAAACGGCAAACATACTTGTCTTGTCTACTTACCTATCTTGTGCAGTACCTGTCTAATTTTAACTTCCAAATAAACCTTTTAAATTTGAGATACCACCATTTCTTAAAGTCAGTGCCTAGAGTTTGGTCTAAAAGATGTGATGTTACACTGTGCAAAGCAAGCAACTGCTTGCTGCTGCTGACCAGCTGGCATTTACCTTGATGAGCAAATGTTAATCCCATGGTACTGAAAACAAAAAAAATGTGTTGATGTATGTGTGGATAGCAATCAGAGAGTGAGTTTTAAATGTATGTGTGGCCATCTTAGCATATGAAAATAAATCATATGGTTTGTGCATCCCTCTTGGCAAAGCATTTAAGGCTGACACTAATCTCAGGCTCACAATGATATATACAGTACAATGTGTGTAAGACAGGAGGCTGACCTGGAACTCTTCTCGGAGCTGTGAGGAGTTGCTTTGAGAGTCAACTCGCAGCATCTCTTTATAGGTGAGAGCAAACTCATTCACCAGTATAGCTGTCTCCCCACATAGGCACGCTTCCAGGATGGCATCATGAATGAATATGTACTGCTCCTGCAGATGAGAGAATAGAGAGGGGGGAAAAGGGAAAAGAGTGTGTAAGAGAGACTATGGCATATAAGATATTGTCTGATTAAGCTTAACCAAAGGCTCTGGGACTGAACTGGTCTAACTTGCCCCAATCTAAATTAAACATTTGCTATGTGCTATGTGCGGCAAGTTTCAAAGTGCTCTGCGAGTGAACATAAAAAGCTCTAAACAAACAAACACTTGCAGGATAGATTTAATTAAAGCGTCTAGTAAATAATTACAAATGTAATAAACAGCCAAATGAATGTCGAATTTACATAATAAAGTTTGGATATGCAAATAGAGGGAGATCTAAAAAGAGACACATGCCTACACAAGCCAGAGAGATGGTGAAGATCTTTATCAGTGGGCTTGTGTACACAGTGATCTTTAAAACACACTCCCAGGCTTAAAACATTGAATATTCATTTCACTCCCACAATATATGACTATGTAAATGAAAAGGAACTTTTTTTCTCTTTCTCTGCTTTTACTGCTGCTCTGAACTGTAAATGTGTATGTAAAAGTGTGTGTGTGTTCCCACCTCAGTCTGGATCATGTTGATGCGGCGTGAGCAGAGAGTCTTTACGCAGTTGTAGATGTCCACTACTCCTTCACACTCTGCCATGTCTAACATAACATCCAGAACGATATAGCAGCCAGTCCTGCCAGCCCCCATACTGCCACACACACAGGTAACACACACAAGAGCGTTAATCTTGAGTTAAGCACATGGGTAGGTAGTGTAAATCTCTGCTGTTACATGATTCAATTCTAATTCAGCTCTTTAGAAAACTAAAAAATGTTAAATGAAATGCTGGAAATGTAATGAATGCATCATAAAGTTTAAAATCTCACAACAATCTGACTGGATTGTATTTTTTTTTTTTCATTTAAAAAATACACTGAGTATGAAAATGTGACTGGAGAGCTGACTTTCATAGTACTGACTTTCATAGTACAACTGTTAACCCAGTTTGTAGGCCAGGTGCCTGAAAATTCAGAGTTAACTGAACTTCAAATAATACATTAATTAATACAAGTTCAATTTATTCAAACTAAAAGTTCTGAGCCACATTTTATAATGTAGGGCAATCTGCATTTATTAATAAAATCATTTCTATGTTCAGTGAATGCCACTGCTCCATGACAGGAAGGTCACTACAATACACATGCCTACCACTATTCTCTTTGGATATGTATAAAACTAATGCATGAGCCTACATGAACAGTTCATCAACTGCATGCATGGAAAATGCAAAATGTGATTTTCTTCTTCATGCTTATGCATTTTCACATGGGAGGGTCTCCTGAGTTGAGATATTGCACACGTGGCTGATTACATATATTGCTAGATATACTAAAGTTTGACCATGTCCCAGTAGCCAGTATGGTCCTTGTAGATACACCTGGCCTTATATGTATGTGTACCTGCAGTGAACAACCACGGGTCCAGCGTCAGCTGGTGTGGAGGCTTTGACGCGGCGAATAAAGGCTAGCAGACCCGTGGCATGGTACGGCACTCCATGCTCAGGCCACGATGTGAAGTGGAACTGTCGCACCTCGTGCTTGGCTGAGTAACCCCTCTGCAAAACACACAGTAAGCTCTGCTGGAGATTTACAGTAGGCAGTGCATCATTCACACTCCTTAATTAGGCTATTGAAGCAGAACACTAAGTTATTCCCCAAAGATTTATGAGATCATTTACTGTTACATAATAAATCTCTGAGGCACAATTAATTGTAGGTGATGAAACTAAGTAGGCATATACAAAAAGAGACCTAACTGAAGGCATACTCTCTCATGCACAAGTTCTTACCTTATATAAAGTAGGATGTTCAAAGACTCCATATCATATGTTCTAATAAATATATACAACCTTTACTTGTCTTTGAAATCTTGAGTAACTAAGCAGTAAGGCTGCAGGGTAAGGATAAAAGTGTAAAATTTTATACAGCTGTTTATAAGGATAAAAATATGTGTTTGGTTGTGATTGATAATAATAAAAACCCAGTAACACTTTATTTTTAAGCATCTTAACAATAAAATATTGGTAAGAAATTCAAAATAAATTAATAATTTATGACTAAATAGAAACAATTTGTAAGCTGTAAGCTGGGAAATATGTTATATATGTGTTAATAAGGTCTTCTGTAAATGAGTTAGTAACTATGTGTTAAGTAAAATTAAAATGTGTTGTCAGGTTTTGATTTAGGACATATTAGTACGCAGTAGAACTGATGAACTGATTTATTTATCAAATAATGAAACTCACTACATCTGACGAGACTAACAACCAGGGCAGGGCAAAGGCAGGGCTACAGAGCACATGGCAGACTAACACAAAACAAGAACACATGGCAAACCAAACAAAGACAAGGGAAGTGGCTAAGAGAAAGAAACAGAAGCCCACATTATGGGCCTAACCTAACATGTGTGGTGTCAAGTCAATTTTATACAGCACATTTACAAGCACCAAAGTGCTGTACAACAGTAAACTAAATGAAAAAACATCAACATCAAAATGTTTTTTCAATGCAAGTGAGTAAAAATAGTTTTTGAAATGAGATTTGAAAGATGCAATACTTTTTAATGCCTTAACATTCAGTGGAAAGGGTGTCCCAAAGTTCGGGAGTAGCAAGAGAAAAAGCTTTTGTCATTACAGCATGATTATAAAAAAACTCTCTAAGGCTGTCAGAAAAAATGTTGTGGATGACTAGACGACTGGCAAAGAATTTAAGAAAAAATAAGAAAAATCATCTACAAGTGGCATATATTACAAATGACTGCCAATTATCCCAGGACCAGATGCCCCTGCAAATTCAGCATATGAGCAAACCTTATTGTGAAAGCGCATACATCTACAATCAGAAAGAGACTAAAAAATATGACCTGCATGGGAGGAAATCCCTTTACTCTCCAAAAAGAACATCAGAGAATGACAACAGTTTGCCAGAAACACAAAGGCAATGACCAGGGCTTTGGGAAAAATGTAGATAGAGTAGTTATGCCACAGTCTTGAACACAAATTACTTTTCCTGCTCTTCTATATCTGAAAATGTTTGATGTCACATGTTAGCCATGACATAACCTACTGTTTCACATGCATTAAATACACCATGACAGCTACACTGGTCTACTTCATGTGTAACATTGTATCCCTTTTGTATGTTGTTATGAATTTAAACTTAATACATATATATTGCCTTTGGGCTTCCTTTGGGTCATAACAAGTGGTGATTCTACGGTTTCCTTTTTGGTGGGGTCTTGTGAGACCCCTGTTCACAGTTATACAGAATAAATTGTCAGCACTTGCAGATTTTATGAACCTTGGCCGTTCTTCTATTTTTGCCATTTACAATGCAGTTAATGTGGCTTCTCATATCACTATGACATAAAAAATATGATTCATCATATTTTCACAGAAAAGAAGCAGCATTCTTATAGAAAAAAAGGTCAAGGTTTGGGGAAAGAGATAGAAACACAGAAAACATGTATGAAAGAAGAAGCAACAGTGCATGAAACAATTTTCTATTCTTCCTCTAAACCGGATGCATTAGCCCAAGCAGTAATATGACATCTGAGATTGCTCAAACATTTACTTAGAGGTTCAGCTCAGGGGAAGCTTGTTTCTAAATGTGTGTGTGTATGTGTGTGTGTGTGTGTGTGTGTGTGTGTGTGTGTGTGTGTGGGTGTGTTTTTGTGTGCTTTTGTGTGCGACTACTGTCAGCAGCAGTTGCTATTGCTCGCCTATTTGCATAAGCACAAGAGTGCTCCTGCAGCGAGTGTGTCTGACAGTGATGCAGTAATGCCCTGTTTGTGCTGCTGTCACACACATACACACACACTCACACCCCCTCACTCCCTAGCTTTGACTGACAGAAAGACCAACCTTGCTGCTAAAGCACACATCAAAGCCCTCAGTGAGTGCTGCACCCCCCACACAGGAGCAGCAGGAGAGAAGGAGAAAGACACAGGAAGACTAAATCCTCTATATGCACTTCTGCCCAGTCTATGTGTCCTGCTTTAGGCACACACTCAGACAGGAAAAGGGAGCTGAGAAGTAGGTTTGGGTTACAGCCTTAGAGATTGCTCTGAAACAGAATGAGTGTCAGTTTGAGTGTCTGTGTGTATCTTCAGTGGGGTATCAGTGTGTCTGAGTTTGTAAAAATGGGGAAACAGACATACAGCACATGAAATTACAATACACAGACCTTAATGATTATACATATTATTATATAAAGCAAATATTCAATATTTACTCACTTTCTGCACAGTAAATGCTTCTGAACTACAGAACGGCACAAAACACAAAAACTTATTTTTTATTTTTATTTTTAGCAAAATGTCAATTTAACACAAGCTTCATATATTTCTTCATTTAATAATTTAGTGCCTGATATCTTGCTTCCATCACATTTATTACAGCTTACATTCTTTTAGGAGACAGTGAGCAGTGAATCTGTCCTCTATTTGTCATTGTGAACACACTCAAGGAAATGTGACCTCTGCATTTAACCCATCACACATGCACATGTTGAGCAGCAGGCAGCTATCAACAGCACCCTGGGAGCAGAGTAGAGGGATGGAACCTGCGACCTTTAGTTTATAAAGGCAAGGTCCTAACCACTAGGCCACCACTGACCGTCCATTTACACCACCCATGACACCAGTGTTCATACACCAGATGTAGGGAACTGCACACCTATGGCACCCTGGGGGCAGCCAAAGGATTAGGTGCCTTGCACAAAAGCATTTCAGCCATTAATGTCGGAGGGAGAAAGTGCTGCTTACTCACTCACCCCATCCGATATTGTCCCAGGGATTGAACCAAAAACCCTCCGGTCACAAGCCCTCCTCTCTTAACAATTAGACTTTCGGTTGCTTACCCAGGGAGTAGTGGAGCGGGATGGTCCCTTGCTCCAGGGCACTTTAGTGGCATCTGGGTCAGGACTTAAACCTGCGACCTTCACAAGGGCAAGGTCATAACCACTAGGCCACCACTGACTTGTTACTTGTCTCAGAGAAATCTGCTCATTTATTTATATTTTACATGATCTTTGTAAACAACATTCAGTCTTACAAACTATAAACCCTTCCTGTTCTCTGGAATGACCTTTTGACAGGTGCTCAACCTTTCCGACCCACTGTGTTGAGGTCTCTTCTCACAGTGGAAGGATGGACAGAAACCTATTGATTTTGGATTAAAGCTTAATTTTCAAGTCTCTCTCAAAAATGAGAGCTGTAAATGCTGTTTCGCTGATGGTGACAGCTATGGAAATCTTACCTGGTTGTTAATAATTCCTTTAAATCATCAAAAGTTTTGGAAACCCTGGTCCTTTTCACTTGTTTTACTCTGGTGTTCAGTTTTCTTATGTAAGTGAATTATTTATTATTTAATCTCAGAAATCTCTCATTTTGCTATTTTAGATGCTCATTGAAAAGAAATTTGCAAGGTAGATGAGGTGTGTGTGGGTAGTTATTTGTTGCTTGAATGTTAAGGTAGGACTGAAGAGGTAATGTAGCATTAAAGCACAAACGTATAGAGTATAAGTAATACATTCTAGACATTTGAGATTATAATAAGTGTTAGAAACTTCTGTGTAATTTTCTATTAAATAGATTTTTTTGTTCTTCTGATGCTGAAAAATGTATTTAATGGCTGTTTTGACTGAGAATTACATTTAAAATATACATCTATAATGACTAATAGGCTTTAATTAGTATTTAAACTAGTGTTATTCTGCTATTATATTAGCTGTCACCTGAACAAAGTAATCTTAGTGCATTTTGTTTTAAGTGAACAAAATAAGTTGCATCATGAGAATGCAGAGTTCCCATTGAGCTGTATTGTTGTTGAGCCAACAATAGCTATAACCAAAGAATGTACACGCTGATCGGCTACAACAATGAAACAACTGACAAGTGAAGTGAATTACACTGATTATGTCATTCATTGACACCTGTCAAGGATATTTTAGTATATAATTAAGGACATGCGAGGATATATTAAGCAGCAAGTGAACGGTCAGTTGTTGAAGTTGATGTTTTGAAGGAAGGAATAACGTGAAGCATACTTTGACAAGGGCCAAATTGTGATAGCTATACAACTACACTACAAAACAGCAGGTCTTGCAGAGGGTTCCCAGTATGCATTGGTTAGTACCTACCAATGTGGTCCAAGGAAGAACAACCGGGGCACCAGCAACAGTGTCAAAGGCTTACTGATGTGCATTGTGAGCCAAGGCTAGTCTGCCCTTTTCCAATCTCCAGAGCTACTCTAGCACAAACCGCTGAAAAAGTTAATGCTGGCTATGATAGAAAGGTGTCAAAACACAGAGTGCACCTCAGCTCACTGTGTATGGGGCTGTGCAGCAGTGGATCGATTAAAGTGCTCATGCTGACCCCTATCCACCTCCAAAAAAACGCCTACAGTGGGCCAGAGAGCATCAGAACTGGACCATGGAGTAATGGAAGAATGTGGCCTGGTCTGATGAATCTCATGTTTTTTAACATCATGTGGACAACTGAGGGCATGTGCGTTGCCTTGCAGGGGAAGAGATAGCACCACCATGCATTATGGGAAAATATTGGTACAAGCTTTGGACAATTTCTGCTAAGAATTCTTCGGTCCTGGCATTCATGTTACTTTGACATGTACCACCTTCCTAAATATTGTTGCAGACCAAGAACACTGATTCATTGAATCTGTGTTCGCTAATGGTAATGACCTCTTTCAGCAGAATAATGCACCATCCCATGCTGCAAAAAATCTTCAGAAATGGTTTGAGGAACATGACAAACAGTTCAAGGTGTTACTCAGATCTCAGTCTATTCGAGGATCTGTGGGATGTGCTGGACACACTAGTCTAATTCATGGATCTGTTGCACAAACTACTGTTTTTTATAGCACGCAGCAAGTTTAAGTCTTTGGTAATGAACAAATTTCTATTAAACAATTTAGACTTGTATTTTAATGCTAAGATCACTGATAATACAGGTGTATATGTATTACACAAACAGTGTCAAGAAGCACAAGGGTGTATAGGAAAGGGAGACCAGAATTAGCAGTACACCAACAGGGACATAGCATTTCCGACTAGAAACTATTCCAACACAGCACTCCTCACAGTATTAGTTAACATATTCATATAGTGTAGACTGTTTTCATAATATTATACATTTTTAATACTATCCCGTTTTCTTGAATCGCTAATGGTCTAGTAGCTCTACATGGTGTTATAGGTCTACATGGTGTTATCCTCTGAAAAGGGGAGGTTGTCAAGTGTGAAGATTTTTTTTTTCTCATACACACTTGCACACTACACAGAGGGCGTATCATTATCGAGTTTCAAAGTAAAGATGTCAAAGGGCTGAGGCTGAAACACTGACCCCAAGAGACGTGCAAAATCAATGCTACACTTTCTTACCCTCTCTAAGGAGAAGGTGCGCACTGTGTATTCTGCCAGGGTTTCTGTCTTCAGCAGGCTGATCTTGATGTCTCCGTACATCTCTGTGTCATCGGGCCAGTACTTACAGCACTTCACCTGCACATGCACATAACACAAACACATCAGGCAGGCTCAAACACTGCCAGTGGAGAGAAGCGACAATTATGAAAGCATACTGTATGATGGAGGAAAACAGGCAAATTATTTTTTTGCTTAACCCTAAGTGGTTTTGCCCAAGTTTTACTACTTTAGTCTCACATTATTTGAATACAATTGACATGACTAATATTATGTTACTAGGGATGTAACACAGCAAAAATAAAAAGTGGCTGAACATTACATTTTCATTTTAATGACATTTTGTATTGTCTGGCTTTTTTCTTGCTGTTTCACTACAAATTCATTAAAAGACAAACACACAGCAAAATGTAAATTATGATTTTTCTTGCAGCGCACAGGATTTTATGTGCAAAGTGTTATTTTAAATAACTTTTGGTTTTCTCCTCTTTATGAAGACAAATTTTGTTTCAATTTTAGTTTTTAGTTTCAGAACTAATTTTAGCAGAGGTTCTTCGCTTATTTAATTGAGCTACAATTGAGAAATAATTAATACACTACTGCTCAAAAACTTTTAGAACACCCTGTTTTTCCAGTTTTTACTTGTAATTTAAGCAGTGCAATTACAGCTGTAAATTGTAATGTACAGTGGAAAATTTAAATGGTAAACTGCCAAATGTTTAAAAAAGAAAACAATAATAAAAATCATGTAAATTTCATGGTAAACAGGCCTGGTTAAATCACAGCTTTCCTTAAGCATACGAAATAAATGAAGCCCTTTAAAGTTTCTAAAGGTTTTCAAGTGCCCCAACCTTTGCTTACCCCTTTCTGTCCAGTTAATCCTAAACCAGCTTGTAGGAGCTGAAGTCTGGGGAGTTTTGCTGCTCTTCCATTAGCTAAATCTACTGCTGATTTTTCTTCTTCTAGTGTTGTGCATCATTATCTTACTGTGTGTCTTTGTTTCTTGCCTTTTCCACTATTGTGACAGTGATATACAGTACTACCTCCTGCTCTACAGTACTGTGCTAATATTGCATCAGAGGGTGTAGGAACAATGTGTTCCAGCTCTGCTTTTGTTCAGACAGAGGGACTTGTAGGAAAGCTGTAAATTCAGAAGGTTCTTAATGTTTGGGAAAAGCCTGTTGTCTATGAAATCTACATGATTTTTCAGATTTTGGACCTAAACTTTATTATTTATGATGTATTTATTTATTGCAGTTGCTTACCTTTGTTATGCACTGTAACTGAACTGCTTAAATTACTAGTAAAAATGGGAAAACAGGGTGTTCTAAAACTTATGAGCAGTAGTGTATGTGAATAAGTGTGACTATGCTTAACACTTGCTAAAATTTTCAAACGTTTGTGAGCACTGATCCTGATATAAAAAGTCCAGCATTGCTTTCTGATAAAAATGCAAATGTAGATCTGCAGTGTATGGTCATCATGGCCTACATTACATCATAAAAAACAGACCCATTTTATGAGGACTGTTTCCTATTTTTTCCTATTTTTTCTTATGGTCGCATTGACTACAATAAGTGTCACATCTTGCATGAGGCTTCAGGCTGTATCCATTTATCGCTGGCATTCGCAGCTTTTTATCATGTCTGGCAATGTGCATCTGGCATAGTAGAATAACATAACAAATTGTGTAATTTCATAATAACTCTGGACAAGTCTTTAAGAGCTCACTGCCAGCGGCAGATTCTACTCAAGCAGACTGGTCGGTGTGTGCTGGAGGAAATGGAGGAGTATTATTAGTGTGAAAGACTGAGATGACTTGAATAGATCACAGAGCAAAAAGAACAAAATAATGATGCCAAATGTACTGTATGAGGCTGAGCATGAACAGGAGATGCTGTTGGAAGTGCAGGCATTAAAGCTATTGTTTGACAACAAAACATCATAATTACAACAATCTCATCATTTTTCAACTCTTGCATACATTGAATACAAAGACAAACAAAAGCAGAGGGAAAAGCATGTAGAACGACAGACGTGTGGACAGTTTGAGCTTAGAAACAGAAGATGCCAAAACATACCCTGCCAACCTCTACGAGCTTGGTGATCATAACAATGCTGAAGCAGTTCTCTTGCCACACCATCCTCCAGAAATCATAGACTGTCTCCTGCTTAGGTCCTGCACACACACACACACACACACACACACACTGTAATTCAGTGTCAATCAGAGGGACAGACAGCAGGCTTCATTTCTAAAGTGTCATTGTGTGTTAGGAGGCAATTCTGTAATTCAGTGCTTCAAAAGGAGTAATTCAATAGCCGCCACTTCTGCTGACTGAAGAACGGTTTTAAACATCAGCAAAGGATGTGGCTTGCTACGAGAGAAAGCTAAATTTCCCCTCAAAATTCCCCTTGAAATTCAATAGGGGGAAGACACACATATGCCACACACAGGCAATGATTTATTTAAGGGATTTTTGAAATATAAGGAGAGGAAAGGGATTGGGGACCTTGAGTGACTTTGATCAAACGGCTGAGAGACCCGAGACACAGGAGAGGGGCTGGAGTGAGCATGAGTGTAAAATTCTCTCTCTCTCTCTCTCTCTCTCTCTCTCTCTCTCTCTCTCTCTCTCTCTCTCTCTCTCTGTTGTTTTATCCCTTGTCACATGAAGTACTGTGGAGTCTAGAGTCAATACATGTTTCAATACAGTAAAAAAGCCTTACATTAATGTTTCCATTTTCAGTTTATTAGAGATTTCAATATTACAACAGTACAATACCTGAGATTTAAAAATAGCACAATGGAGTTTTTTCTTGACATTCAGGTTGATTTCTTAGAAGCACAGAAACATGCTTTATTTCTGAATAAAACACTCATGGATTTCTGAATCAGTACTCAAAAAGCTGCTCACTGGCTGTGTGTTGCTTTAAGAGCTGCAGTAGTAACCTCTCAGTCAAACACAGAAATGGTAAGGCTGTAAAGAATTCTGTATTTTTAAGTTGGATCCTGTGGCCATGACTCCTTAGAGTTCAGATTATTTACTACACTGAGAGTAGAATTCTAAAATAAATTCTAATCTGTTTTGGGTCATTAGTATCATGTACTTGAGATTTCACCAAACCAAAGGACATTTTGTGTTTAGCTCCACATGACTGATATAGAATATACTAAAAACTCAACAACCATCGAAAAGTCAACAACCATTTTAACTGTTCCACCTGCAAATGGTTATTGATATGATATGAAGACAGGCTCAGGAGGAGCTTTTATCCTCAGGTCATATAGCTCTTAAATCAGGACATGCCTTATATTTAGTAGGACTCACCTTGTCTAATCACTACTGCACTACTGTACTGCAGCTCTGTAAAGGCAACTGTTATGTTGACACAACCAACAGCCACTGCCTTCCATTGCCTATCACAATTAAGTTATTTGTACACCTGACTAGTGTCCACTATACAAATTAACACTGCACATATTTTCTGTATTTAAACACAACTGCACATTCTGTATCTACATATATCACTCATATCTGCAACTTGTCTTGTAAAATTCTTTTTACAGATTCAATATAGTGGGTATATACTGTTTACTGTGTGTATATACTGTTAATTGTTTATACATACTCTTTTCTTTACAATATTTCTCTAGCTAGTTAAGTCATTTCACATTCATAAGGTTCAGGGCTACATTTCACTACAAGCTGTACTTGCACCATGTGTATTTAACAAACTACTTTTAAAATCTTGAATACAAAAATTTTAAAAGTTGGCCTGTAGTAGGCATATAACCCTACTTCACGGCTGCTCATTTGTGGAATAGCACCGCCTAGTGAACATGAATGCAAAAATCTAGTGCTTAAATTCTTTTTTGTGAAGTAAGGATTTAACGGAATAACATTTGACCTGCTGCATCACTTGCACGATCTTTGAAAGTATGCCAGATTTTGTGAAATCTTGTCAATAAGAGCACTGCAACTGGCACAGTTCTCAAAAAATGCTTAAGCTATGATTAAAAATTTGGATACATTTGTTAACATCTCCTAAAGTTCCATTTGGCTCATTCAACCAAATAACAACAAACAGCCAATCAAAATCCAGCAGCTAAATCATTCCTATGTGAATGGTCAAAATATTTGAAGGCTCAATCATAATGGCATATAGATGGTACTTTAAACAAATCACCTTATAAAATGTCACCGGGTAAACCCAGCAGTGATGGTTTCTCTGCCTACATTGCTGTATCAGGAGGATTTTTAAAGACGGTCATAGTTCATGTCTAATAAAATGAAAAGATCCAAATTTTGCTAATCCAATAAAGGATGAACCCTGAAATGCCACAGTTTAAAAAAAAACACTCTGGAGTGCCTGATTGATGCCCAAAATACCAAAAATAACAACCTGGGTTGCAGCTCTGCAGCTTAGGTCTTTCAGAGCCATTCATTTATTCAGTATTTGAATGTCCGTGTAGGCAGAACCTAAGCAATAAAAAATATTTAGTAGATGTCACATTGTGTGCCAGTTGTGTGGAGCAGGTTCTGGCCAGGTTTTGGGCCAAGTTTTAATGCAACAGGTACAGGTATTGTTCGGGCTTCAATTTCATACCATTACAGACATCTCTACTCACAGGCTTTGTGATGGGTGAAATGGTTGGGGGGTCAGGTGTGCAGACAGCAGGCAGTAATCCTTTGCTCTACAGGATTACCTCTCTTCACACTGCCCTACATACTGTTTACAGCTATAATTATCACTGTTCAGAAGCCATTAGCTTCAGTTAGAACATGTGTCCTCCCTACCTCGCTCATCTGTCTCTTTTTCTCTCTCTCTCTCGCTCTCTCTCTCTCACACACACACACATACACATGCGCAAACACACACACACACACATACACACACACACACACACACAAACATACACACACTAATGAGGTGTTTGAGAAAAGAGTTACTCCAGCCCCATGGGATCTCATCTTGCTGGACAGACACAAACACACTAACACTCACACATACACACATACACACACACACCCACCCACATGAAAACACACTGGCACTCCAGTGCAGGGCATGCAGAGATACTCACCCTGTGTGGCGATGAAGTGGTTGGATCGATGGTAGCCCTGCAAGACAGGCAAGAGAAGACATGCTGAGTAAGCCATCTGTGCCTTAGGCACAGCCAGATGAGCATCTCTCTCTCCTCTCTTGCCTGCTCTGTCACTTCCACTCCCTACTTCCTTCCCACCAGCTCTCCCTCTTTCTCTCTGCTTTCCTTCTTCATTCCTTAAACTTGTCTCTAAACTTCGTTTAACTGCTGATCATTAAATGCTTGACAAGGACTAAAGGGATCCACTCTTTCTAATAAACAACGAGGGCTGCACAACATATCGAAAGAGTAAGAGTATTGTGATTTCAGTATTGTACAAAAAAAAAACAATGTGCAAAAATTAATGGGGACAAAAAAAGACAGAAATTGAATTTCATTTACTTTCTTTCTTGGAAACCACTATTACAGAGCAAAACTAGGCATTTGGGCATATGTGCATTGTATAAGACTAAATGTCTGAAGCTGCATAATAAATTCTAGCAATTGTGATTTTTGTGGCTTCTTTAGCAGGCCGGTCAAATTTCTGTTTGAGAATGTTTATGTTTTTAAGCCAAATCAATCAGTGTAGTAAATAATCTAACTTTAAGGAGTCATGGCCACAGGATCCAACTTAAAAATACATAATTATACTGAGTGCCCCAACTGGAGGCCCATATATTTGTTTGTAGAAGAGTGGCATTTTTATTTATAATCTTTGGCCTGATATTAGAATCTCATCATAATAAGAACCAATAACATGCTGCCCCTCATTTCTGTTTGAACCATTGCTCTTGTTTTTTGTTTTTTTCCCCTGTATAGTGGACAATGCCACTATTTAATACCAAGGCTGCTTGTTAAATATGTTTACAATGATAATTATAGGAATAGGCCCAGCAGTTCCATATTGATGCACAACATGTCCTTCTGAAATGTTTTGATGTTGACCAGTAAATTTTGACTACAGGAGGCGCTCCTAAAGTCACTGTGTCTTCTGCGAAACAAAATGTGCCTACTGACAAATCCATTTAGGCCTTGCTATACTGTCAAACACTTCTCTCCAAACAAGCACAAGACCCTAAAATATCCTTCTTAACATTTCTACATCAGGAGCATCTACAATCACATATGCAGTGCAGTGCTATGTTTGGCATTGGTGGAGAGGGAGAGTCACTTGAGGCGTGCTGTGTGTTGCAAAGCATGCAATTCATTCATCAAAGACAGCCTTTTGTCAAGGAGCTATCTGGAGATGCTGCTGCAAATTGGATCTGTTTTCATTAAACAGACAATAGCGAAAATAATGGAGACATGACTTTCATTGTTGCAGCTGCATTTAGGAATGCTGAAAACGCCTCTTTTATAGACTCTCAAAGTCAAACCATTACACACATATACACATATTCAAACAGACACAGAACAGAGGCACGGTATAAAGGAAGCAAGATCCTTGCAGGGAGATCCCAAAGTTTTTCCCTTGGCAAAACAAACCATCAGATCAAGTTTGTGGAGCTTAGAAAGAGCAGAGCAGCTACGTGCAGCAACTTTCAGATTATGTCTAACTGAGCTCCAGGCTTTTTGCCTCCCTTTCAAACGCACACTAAGTGGCAAGGGACTATGAGGCTTTTATGTCATGGTCGATGTTAGTTCAAGCAAAGCGGTTCTGATGTAGAACTCGTCAGCTCTCGTGAACTTTATGTGGCAGCTGATACGCTACAAGAACAACCAGAAACCATAGAAGACACTTT
This sequence comes from Arnoldichthys spilopterus, assembly GCA_037974385.1. Classification (NCBI taxonomy): domain Eukaryota; kingdom Metazoa; phylum Chordata; class Actinopteri; order Characiformes; family Lepidarchidae; genus Arnoldichthys; species Arnoldichthys spilopterus. The sequence continues at coordinate 15,485,319 of JBBPDA010000009.1, read as the reverse complement.
GACACCGATTTGAGGAGGTCTATTCCGACTCTTGTGCTGAGTATACCTCACCCTGTATCTCTCTATATACCATTGCAGCTCATACTCACAGCCAAGTGCTCTAGTGTTTAGAGATTTAATAGTACTGGATTTTTTCCCTGACTACCACCTTTCCTTTCTAATAGCTACCTTTTATCTGGCACAGCCATAATAGCGAGGAGGAAAGAGCCATCCCCAGATTCTGACTGAATAATTCCCAGCTGCACACAGAAACTTAACAGGACTCAGGCAAAATGGTCCTCATAGAAACATTCGACACACTAATAGACACAATGCTTTGTTGAACAAAGTCCTGTCTCTTGTGAATGCACATGGATTAAACATTTTTAAGAAAATTACTTCATACTATGTACCAGTAGCAGTTAAAAGTTTGAGTACATTGAATGCATGTTTTTCATATGAGCTCCCCCACACCTCCACCCCATTCCCCCAGCAAGTATTTTAAGGTTGCCAACCCGTGCTCAGCAAGCTTAAAGCTTGTTGGAGCAGCATCCCAGGTGGCTCCTTGTGAAGCTTGTTGAGAAAATGCCAAAAGTGTTCAAAGCTGCATCAAGACTAACGACTCTAAAACTGAAATATTTAGGAAACTGACTTAACACTTTGGTGTGTTTATTGCATTATTGCATATTACATGGTCAATATAATTTTAAATACAGAAAAAAACCTTTAGGTGACTGGTATATCCAAGCATTTGTACTGTCTATCGGAATCTTATTAATCTAAATAGCAAATATAGATTATATAATCAATAAGAAAAACAGCATTATTTACTAATCTAATTCATTAAAATGTTGAGCATTTTTCAAAATGCAATAAAAACAACAATGTATGTGTCATGATTTGAGTAATTGGAAGTAAGCGCAAGGACTTTAATAATGAGTGACTTTCATCAAAAAAAGAAAAAACACTTAAGCGAACGACTAGAAAAGAAACACGAGTATATACACAAATTTACACAGGTGTACAAGGTGATTCCAGTAAAAGGGTGATGAGACATTAGATGAATAACATGGATGAAACCCAAAGTGAGGCAAATATAACAGCAGTGGAACACAAACACCAGACAAAGACTGGGTAAAGCTCTAGGCCTGAAATACATGGCCTGACTAAATGCACCTGGGCCTGGGAGGAGGCCCAGCTGGGGAAGAGGTGGAGCTAACAACATGTGGAGACCAAAACATAAACAGAACCATGTGGCTCTCTGACAGGCTTGACAGACATGAAAATAACAGAAAACTACATGAAAAGGCCCATGGAGCAGGCTTAGCCAGACATAGTACTAACTATGACACAAATACATAATAGGATCCATAGGACGGGAAACATTTGACAGTATGATTTGCTAATAGGACCTTTATCTAACTGACAAAATACAAAGAAAAGATTTCCAGTGTTTTCACTGATCAATGTAAAGGTATTTTTGTAAAGAAACAAATATAGAATTTTATGCCTGCAACAAATTAAAATAAAGTTGGGACAGAGACATGTTTACTACTGTGTTATATCATCTCATCTTTTATTTACACTTTTTCATTATTTGGGAACTGAGGATATCAATTGTTGCATTTCTTAAGGTTTCAAGGTTTAAGAGAATTATAGATTATAGATTTTATTGCATATTTCATAATGTTCCAAAATTGTAATAAAAGAAGTTTGTACATTTGTTTGTTAGATTTTCTTATTTTTTCTCACTACTTATGGAAGACATCCTTTTCTATTCAAAGAACTACACCTTGCCAGCCTGGACAATGAGGTTTATGGAACTAAGACAATATACAAGGGTAATCTACTCTTTTAATTATTCAACTTTAGAACCTTACAAAGACAGCATGTTAGGAAAAGACATTTTGGGACAAGTGTGCGGTCTGTCTGTCAGTTTGTCACATTGTGGTGGCCAGATAAGGAATGAAAAAATCTTGAGTGTGGAACAGATGGAGTTCAGGAGCTCATGCTCCTTGGGAGGTGGACAGAGAAGTGGAAAGACAACAAGGAAAGCACACTGTGAGCAATGTTCCACATGATTTATTAGTGTCACCTCAGAACTGAGGCATTCCCTTGCTTTGGCACAAACAGAGTAAGGTGGGGTCAAGAGCAAGAGATAGAGGGAAATGGAGAAAAAGAGAAAGCGAGAAGAAAGAGCAGCGAAGTACTTACTTCCCTGTTTATCCGAATCTACAGGGTCCAAAGTCGTAGAGGTGGGGAGGGGGTAGAAAAAGAGAAGACAGAGGCTAGTTAATGAGAAGCTGAAAGAGCTGTGGGAGCACGAGGATTGACGGATTACACATAGAAAGCTGAAGAACAGAGAGACAGAAATGGGGAGAGAAGGAAAGACAGAGAGAGAAAAAGAGAGACAGATGGTGGGGGGAGGGGAGAGGGGGAAAGAGAGAAAGAGGGAGAGAGAGACAGATGGGGGAGAGAGAGAGGGGTGGGGAGAGAGAGAGAAAGAGAAAGAGAGAGAAAGAGAGGGAAAGAGAGAAAGAGGGGGAGAGAGGGGGAGAGAGCGCGCGAGAGAGAGAAAGTGTAAG
>JBBPDA010000009.1:15436218-15482603 GCA_037974385.1 Arnoldichthys spilopterus | reverse complement strand
AGGGGTGGGGAGAGAGAGAGAAAGAGAAAGAGAGAGAAAGAGGGGGAAAGAGAGAAAGAGGGGGAGAGAGGGGGAGAGAGAGAGAGAGAGAGAGAAAGTGTAAGCATTCGACATTAGAAATGGATGTATATACTTGTATGAGTGTGTAAATGGGAGTACAGGTATGTGTATGTTTGGACTGTTTTTTTTAAATGTGTATGTGTATTCACACATGCTTAAATGACAACTTAACATTCTGCCTCACACTAAAAGCACTTAGGCCAACAAACTGATGAAGAAATAGCCAAAGAGGAAAGATGCCATTTGATGGTGAGAGTTATTAATGTGAGAGCTGTGGCCATTTGCCATTTTACCAAACTCTAGTCAAGTTCAAGTATTTAGCAGGAAGCCCATTTCCGAAACACTGGCTGAAGACCTCACAGGGGCTGCGAGGACAACTAAAAAAGCTGGGACCCTTGCTCCCCATGCCATAATGGCCATCATCATCATGATGGAAGACTAAATAAAGGACCTGAACTTACCTTGACAGAGTCCTTAAAAGCCTCTTCTTACCTCCCATTTAAGCAAAGCACCACCAACAACAAGAACAGAAGCATCACATCCTTTATCCTTTCAGCCACAGCACATTCTTTGCTCCTCCCTTAATGATCCTCACCATTTAGAGACTGGATAATGACCAAGAATAAATGCTCACTAAATTGGTTCCAGGTTTCATTCTTTCTTTCTTTTTTTAAATAATGTCATTTATTTAATACAAAAAGCTAATGGATGCATCACAGAACCTGAATTCAGATTTTTAATTACGTGTTAACTAATTCATGGTGCCTTTTGCTTTGATGAGTTTTTGTGACTGTGCATTTAAATTTTTGTTACCAATGGTTATTTATTTATGTAATCATTTATATCTGATTTTATGATTATATGACTTTTTAAGCCAACCTTTAATTAAGTAATGCGCATGAAAGGGGCCAGATCATGTAAAATTATTGATCACAATAAATCTGAAAGAAGCAATCACATATAGTTTCATAAAGCATAAGCATCTGGTTGCTTGCATTTGGATTCAAGGCTATTTCAAATAACTTTATTTATTTATGTTGTTTGTTTTAGACTAGGAAGCAATACAGACTAAATTCAACTCATAGGTCTGTGGCACATTAGAAAATCAAGCCTCTGAATAGATTACTGAAGCTCCAGACATCTAAACATTCAAGGTGAATAGTGTCTGGGACAGAGCATACTGTTTTAATTCTGCATGGATGTATAGACAGTACATGGATGAATATACAGTATAATGGGGACATCTAGCCTTGATGAGATTTGATTAGAAAAAGAATGGTTTTCAGGGAAAAAACAAATATGAATAATGTGGTAAGTCTACACCACAGGCATGCAGACAGAGCTTTTGAGCACTCTACCATACAACATAGTAGTCAAACGTCATATTTGACAGTAATTTCCTCAAATATGATTTGCCAGAACCACAATCAATACAGCACTGAATCTATGGAGCAAAACCCCAAACCACCTCTGTGGGGAAACTTAGTTGTGAGTTCAAAGCTCCACTGGACAATGATGTCTGTAATCACTCAGGTCAGAGCAAGAAGAGAGAGTGGGACAGCTGATACAGATATTGGATAGACACAAGGGGGTAGGGGTGGGTGGTAATAACTGGAACACTGCGGTTGCCTTTCGAAGACAGATAGAAGTGAGGACTCACATCGATGTAATTGGCATTGATGTAGTCGGAGTTCGGGTCTCCAAGCAGTGGGTGCAACTTCACTCTGTGGCGATCATCTGAAAAGTTCCCACATGCACACACACATACAAAAGCATATTAGTTGGAAAATTACTTTGATAAAATAACTTTTAAAAAGCAACAGACATGCTATTTACACCTGGTCATGTCACTGATATCTGAATTGTTTCCTGATTAACATTCAACCACATAATTCCAGCCAAATGTGTCTTGGTTAGTCAGGTTGAAATCTGTTTGCTCTATGGCACATACTGTAATATGCAAACCAACTCAGAACATGACAAGTGCTAAACTATGTTGTTACTTGTTTTAATACTCAGTTGGCTTGAAAGAGCCTTAAAAGTTTGAATTGTGTTTATTAATTTTAACTTAGAAGGAGGTACTAGTTTTAGCAGTCTATGTTTTAGTCAGTCTTTGTGAGTCTATGTGAGTTATAATAAAATGTTAAGAGGGCTTTTGGATTTTAAATGTGGCTCAGAGAAACTTGTGTAATGCTTGTAAAGCATTATTTTAAATGTGTCTCAGTCACAAGTCTTGGGTGATATTAAATCTCCATTTTTATCTGGTAGACTTGAAACAACCGGATGTAAACCGGATTGGGTAACTTAAAAATGACATGATAATGCAAAATTGTCAAAATTACAAAAGGCAACAAGTGATTAAAAAAGGCAATAATGTAATGTTTATTAAATGTTTTTTAAATTTAATTTTGATCAATATGAACTATTCTTCTATCGTATATTGAAAAGAGAACTCACAACCCATTAGTGTATCATGTCTTCCTTTAGTTTTATCCTTCTTCTTTGTAACATCCCAGCCATCAAAGAAGCTCTAGAAAAAGACATCAGAAATGTGTTTCTGTGTTTTATATATAAATGTGCAACATCATGCTACTGAGAGATTCAGCACACTTTCTTAGTCAAAGAATTTTAAGGAAAACACTCAAACTTCTGAACATTCTTATGTTAAGCATCAATATCTGTGTGGTCAACTAATATGTGTAATCTAGGGCAGAGTCAGTGCTTCTGTGAATTTAAAAAAGGCTGCAAGTATTCGCCTGTTGAAGTAGGACTGCTGCCTTTGAAAGGCCACACCAAGAGAGATAAGAGAACCCAATTCACAATGTCATGAAAATCAAAATTTTTCTTCATGCCTGTCCATGTTTCCTTTGTTGCTATGGCAACACACTAAAATAAACACTCATTAGCCACAGTCCCCCTGTGAGAGGCCTAGCAATATCAGTACCTCTTGATGATCTGCAAAAAACTAAGGAAAAGCTGAGAATCTGAACATTGTGAAATCACCACCTTGTCATTTGAGAGTGAGAGAGAGAGTAAGAGAGAGAGTGACATAGAAAAATAACAGAGAGTAAGAAAGAGAGAAAGTGAAAAAGAGAAAGAGACATTAACAGAGAGAAAATGAGAGATAACAGAGAGAAAGAAAGTATTTTGTAAATATAGACATATTTAGAATTACATACAGAGAGAAAGAGAAAGAAAGAGAAAAAGATGACAGAGAGAAAGAATAGAGATAACAGAAAGAAAGAAAGAGACAGAGAGAGAGAAAGAGAGAGAGATAACTGAGAGAAAGAGAGAGGCAAGTTAGACTTTTTATACCCCCTAACCCGTCAACAGCCCAGTCTGCCACCTGCCAAGAAACAAAGTCTAGGATTACATACTGCCACTTTCTCTTCACAGCTAGTGCTACTCCCTAAAGGCTCTACACCACTCCTCAAGGCTGCCAAGCACACAAGCATAACCCCAAGAGTACTGTTTAGCAGAACTAGATGACTGGGGAAAAAGCAGGTGAGGGGGCTCACACAAAGCACTTAACCACAGAGCAAACAACAGTAATTACTGTCCATTATAGGCAATGACGGCCCACTGAGGAGTTGAAGTGGCTCATAAGCTCTTGTTAGGAGTGAGTTTAGTTAGGACTCATGGGCAAAGCTCATCTACACTTTCCATATACAATGAGTCAGACCATTATTGCCCCAATTTTTGCCAGGGGATGCAATAATCCAAAAAAAAGCTTTGCTTTGCTGCTAAATATGTGCTGGAAACCAGAGAAGAGAGCTGTAGTGCTAAGCGTATACAGTGTCTTACACGCTGAGCTAGTTAGATTTTAGTCAAGTTTGCTTTTTTTTTTTAATTTTATTTTAACTACAATTATTTCTTCAATTATTGATTTACTTATTTTTATTAATTATATCTTTGTGTTTTAGCCTTGTTTTAAGTATTTTGACAACTTAAGGACTGGGAGCTACAGCACTTGGGCAAAGAACTCAAGTTCCTCAAGTGGCAGTAAAAGGCGCTTTGGCGCCAGCAGATCCAAATCATTACAAACATCAACAAACTGATATTACATCAGAAATATTAGTTGTAAGATGGTAAAGCTGCAGTAGATCTACTCTTCCCAAGAAGAACTAGTGTTCTTGGGTGTGATTGCATAAATGACTACATGTAATTACTGGATAATCCATAAAAGATCATGGTAAGCATTTAATAAACTAGGGCTGCAGTAGTTGAGTTTGGAATGAAGAAGTTTTTTTTATGGTGTCGGACTTGACTTGGCCATTGGTCTCACTAAATATTCTTGTTGAGCTTGTATGAGTCCAGAAAGAAATGCAGTAGCTCGCTAGTTACAGTTCTCTGTGGCAGCTGGCCATGGCAAACTTTTTGTTGCCAATCAACAGACAAATGGAAGCACCTGCCACAGTCACCCAAATGATCTTACCCCAGCCAACAATAAAACGTGCAGTCACATGTCTGAAAAAAAACTTATGTCCATGTACCAACGCTCATAATTTTCATTTTGGCCACAAACATGATGTCGTCCAGCCAACTGAAATGTCTATAGGCCACTTAAATGAAATAATATGGGCTAATTTGATCCTTCAGTGTTGTTAGACTGCTTTGTTTTTTGGGCCTTACACAAAATAGCACTTTTTAAATAATGACTCACATCACAAAAACATGTGATATTTTAGCTGTGTCTCTCACATTTGGACCTGGTCTTGACTTGGACTTGAGTGGTCATGGTCTTGGACTTAATTTGCACTCTCCAAAGGTGGTCTTGACTACAGCTCTAAGATAAACTTCTACTAAGCATGACATAAAATAGCTTAGGCATATTATAACAGACTTTAGAAATAAAACAGACTAGTTTGGCTATTACCAATAAGCATCAAACACAAATTCTTCTTCGTTACAGTCTAATGCTTCATCTTTAACATTATTTATAGGAACAGCCATGTAAGGGACACATGTTGTCCTTTTCTCTTAAACTCTGAAACAATCAATATACTCTTTACACCTCTTAACCTTGACCTAGAGGAAAAATCACTGGGGGATTTAGTACATGGAGATCCATCTCTCTCTCTCTCTCTTTCTCTCTGTCTCTCTCGCTCTCTCTCTCTCTCATTCAGCCAGTGCCTTGTCCTTCCATCATGGTCTAGATCAATGTCCAGTGTTGTTTTTCCACAGGGAAATAAGGTTTATGAGCCAACGTTTGGGGTTCAGCTAAAACTTTCCCCCTCCGTTTCATGTCTTATGAGGTCCACTGATAACCTCAGCTCTCACATACACACATACCAAACACTCACACACACACACACACACACACACACACACACAGTGTGTATATTGATTTTGGGCCAAGTCTGTTCCACCTGAAGGGAGGGGGAGTTTAATGAGTCTACAAGCAGGATTCCAGAGGGACTGGCTTGTACCGGCACATTGATTGGATAGAGAGATGTTTTGTCTCACAGCTTTGCTTGTGGAAAAACTGAGAACAGGGGCAGAAGAGCACACAGTCCACACATGCACATAAATGAAAAGTGCAGCTCAAGTAGCAAATGATAAACCAGAACTACTTGAAGAAAAGAATGCATGTGGGGACTTGTAAAAAAAGAGATGAAAGAGAGGGATGGCCCAATGGACTATCTAAGCCTGCGTTTTACAGATGGTTTGCCACATTTAAATAAAAAAGCACAAACACACAATCACAAAAACACAACAAAATTTCATAAAGGATAATATAGCACAATCTAGAGAGATTTCAGAGAACCTTAAAAGGACAGCTTATACTCAAAGAATGGTTGCGATAAATAAATAAAGAAATAGATAAATTCTTAAAACCTGCACCTGCATCAGTCATAGTGACAGTTACAAATGGAAGAAAGAGTGAGTGTCTTACAAAATCAACACAAGGGCATGCCAGAGAAATGTCAAACAAGTGACAACATTCCCTTGTGTGGCAGCTGGGATCTACAGGCATCTGTGTTGGAGTAAAAATCTGCAGGCACCTCTTGTATTTGATAACGGCTTTGTTCATGAGTATACCAGAAAAAAAATCTGAACAAGGGAGGGGTTGGAGGATACCATGGAAGAAACTACAAGTAAAGTTCCTTAGACTGAAAGAGTTAAAAGATTCAAGATTCAAAAGGTTTATTTGTCCCATACATCGTTATACAAGTACAACATGTAGTAAAATGTACTCTGATCGTTCCTGAGACTGCAAATTTTTTTAATAATAAAGTTAAAAAGTAAAAAATATTACAAGAAATAGAATATGAATTATAAAATGTATGGGAAATGGGAAAAGGAACCCCCTAACAACTACACTAGACTGAGAATGCAGTTTCAGGATGGAATTAGTTGAGGTTGGAGGTTGAAGTTGTGAACTAAGTAGTTACCAACATTAGTTACTAAATCGGATCATTTTCTGGTCATTTTTCCATTCATCTTCCAATCCCACCTTGCCTGCAGGGTTTTGCTACAGAAGAGCATTAGTGAGGCTTGGAGTTCCAGTTTATCCTAAAGACGTTTGATAGTGTTAAGGTCAAGCTTCTGTGCAGGTTAGCCAAGATCCTCCTTAAACTTAGAAATCTATTTCCTGAAACAGAAAATGGTCTTCCTCGAGGGACATAGACACAATGTCACTGAATTCTTAGCATTAAGAATTTCTTTCACTAGAAATCAAATCATGAGAATCAGCCCCTTTCATTTATTTTATTTCTTCTCTACCAAACTATGCTTTCACTAAACTATGCATTCATCAAGTAGCGTTCTCCTGGCATCCCCCAAACTCAAATTCATCCATTGGACTGCCAAAGGTAAAGCATGATTCATCACTCAAGAATGTGTGTTCACTTCTCTAGTCCAATGGCAGTGTGCTTTAAACTTCTCCAGTTGATGCTTGGCATTGCACATGGTGATTCTGGGCTTGTCTGGAGCTGCTCAGCCATGGAAAAGCAATCCATAAAGCTTCTGATAAACAGTTATCATGCTGAACAAAGGCACTTTGGAAATGATTATTATGATGAAGAAACCCTGCAACACACAACTAATTATGGCTAAGCCTTTTCCCCCAGTTAGGCTCCCTGTCACACAATGAAACCAAGCTGGGAGGGTGAGAGCTAATGAGCATGGAGGAGAATACTAACTGCCAGTTCTGTAACAGGTATCCACTTTATCTGGCATGCTAGTGAGTGATGGGGAGAGTTAGGATCGACCTACCCATCCAGAAATAGAAAGGCTAAATATGAAGTATGCGCTCTTGAACTACAGCCATGAATGGCTATAACATCACTGGGATTAAACAACAGGGCCAATTACATTTCTATTTAATACATATTTATAAATAAATACATTTATATATATATATATGAATGATATGGTGTACCACTCTATTGATGAGTAGCTTTCACTACTACATGTTTCTACTTTTACACTCCAACACCTATAGTTGCCTGAAGGGGCTACAGTAAGGCAGACATTTGAGTGGCCCCTTTTTACATTTGTACAGTACTGAATCCACTGTCAACGTACCAAATCACAGACTTTACAGTACATTAGTCTATATGTCTATATGCTTCATTAAACACACTTGTTAGCAATGAAAACTGCCCCAAATAATCTAAATACGTATTAGTTCATTACAGTGGGTATCAGTTCTCTTCAGTATTCTACTACTTATACTTTTCTTTATAAGGGGCAGTGGTGGCCTAGTGGTTAATTTGACAAAGTGCTTCACATAGAAAATATATTGCTTATATGTTAAAATAAATTGTATCTTTTTTTTCACATAAAAAATCAAGGAAGGCATGCATGTACCTGTGATTCGGAGCACTACAAATTGCATATCAAACTGCAAAAATGCTTAATGAAAAATATGTAAAAGGATAAGATAAAAGTCCAGTACACCATGGATGCACAAGTTTAATAATTCATCTGAAATATATAAGTAGTGATCTTATAGTGAGCCAAGTATTTTTCAGTATTCAATTCACACCATATCCACTTCATGTTACATAGTTCCTTCATGTAGCAATCTGATTAAACAATACTATAGACAGTTTAAAAATTAACATCTGAAACAACATCTGTCTGTTGTGATAAAACCATTACAAGATTTTACTGTTTAGTCATAGAGTAAAACCTGCACAGCTGAAAAAATTTTCATGTTTTCACAGACATAAGACATGGTTTAGAAATAACAAATTGTATCATGTTAAAGTGGTATCACTTTTAGCAGCAAGAACTGCTACCAAATACTTCCTCTATCTGGAAATCAGTGGCACTGTGGAGGAAGTTTAGTCCACTCACCTAATGCAGAATTTCTTTAATTTAGCCACTTTGATGGACATGCTGCTAAAGGTCCTGTTACAGCATCTCAATGAGGTACAAGTCAAAACTTGGACTATGGAACTTATTTGTGTTTCTTTGAAGCCATTCAGAGGTGAACTTGGAATACTGGAAACACTGGAATAAACTGGAAAGATCGCCCTTCACTAATTACAGCATCTCCATTCATTTTGCTCTTTGAGTAACCCCAGTGTTACTCACCTCATACTCCTGTTTGAAACCATAACCTTCTGCTGTCTTCATCTGGTTGATGTGCTGCAGCAGGTCAGCCACACGCACAGCTGGATGAAGTTGTCCCGTGTGATAGGGGGAGCCCTTTCGCCCACACTGTCTCCGGGGTGAGCCACCTAGCAGACTGCTGGACTCATTCATAGAACTACGTGGATCACCTTAGAAGAAATAGACAAAGACACACTTACATGCTGAACTACTCTGAGGCGTTTAATAAGGAAATTGTCAAGACACAAAAATAAAAACAACTACCATGGGCATTGTCTCTTTCAGCTCCTGTGTAATTAGGAATTCAGCAACATGATTGTAGAGAACATTATAAATTCATGACTTCAGCTGTGCATGAAAGTAAATTAGCAGTGAGAAGTGAGCAATGTGATACACAGCCAGAATGTATGCAGCAGAACATGCTGCAGACTCGAGAGAGTGGACGAGACAGCTTTGAGACATGTCATTAAAGCTTCATTTTGATCAAGAGAACTCCTCCTTCAAACATCAACTATTAATCGTTCGTTGAATCAAACAGTTTTGATCCAAATAAATTATTTTGTATTTTTGCCCCAATTTCCACAAAGAACGGGAGCTTTAAATCAGAAGACATATACTCTCTCGCTCTCTTTCTCTCTCTAACACACATTTTGTATGTTTGAAAGTTGAATGCTATCCAATTTTTACAGCAATGTTCCAGTGTCAAGTGTAAAGCCTTCCTCAGAAGAAGGGGTGTGTGTATGTGTGTGTGTTTGGTGGTGGTGGTGGGGGGTTAATATATTTGATTTAATACTTGATTACAGAAGAATAAAAAGAACTTAGTGTAGAATGCACAATATGGCCTTTAAAGCCATTACATGAAAATTTTTTTTTTGAAGAAAAAAAATTGTGTCTGTAAAGTATATAAATACACACACACATTCTACATATAGATGCTTTGAGATCTTTTGAACCATCCTTTTTCTGATGTGTGTGTAAATGGTGCTCACTGGGTCATGGGACATGATGTGATTTAGCTCCTGTGCTGCTATGGTAGTAGTGCAAGTAGCAGCACAATTGCTATAAAATAGAGAGTACCACAGGGTCATGTAGGCAAACTGAATCATTAATTCAACTCCGTGACATTCCAGAATGACTGAACAAGGCGGAAATGACCTAAACTGCAACAAGAGTGATATTCACTCAGGTATGAGTCAGTACGCTCTGGAGCTCAGTGCTAAATGACTTGTAAGTTGTACCTGAGTGGAAATGGGAATAACTTTACACATTTAGATTTTTTTGGCAATGATGTGTAAGAGAAACATTAGTGCTTTTAGGATAGCTTGGAGTAAATGTATGGAAGCTGCATGACTGTTTAGGCTAGAACTTGAAGTGCAGTTGCTGTATATCAGGGGTGTTTTGCAATGGTATGTGTGTCTGTATTAAGCATTCAAATGACTTAATATTTGTGTGTGTTAGTATTGGTAATAGTAGCATATGTGTCACTGACAAGGTCTGAGGTGAGAGTGCCAGCTTGGCACAAAAGGACATAGAGGACTAAACCTGGGCTCCCTGCAAGGCAGCGGCAGTGTGACAAAGAAATGGTCAAGTGAAACTGACTATTTGTCATTGTGAACACACTCAAACACCACAACGAAATGTGACCTCTGCATTTAACCCAATGCAGTGGGCAGCTGTCAATAGTACACGGGCAGCAGGGTACCTTGCTCAAGGTTACATCAGTAGTGTCCAGTGTGGGACTTGAACATGCCACCTTCAGGTCCCAAGGGCAATGTCCTAACCACTAGGCCACCACTGCCCAACAAGTGTAGCATTATAAAAATAAATCTTATAAAATCAAATTAAACATTTTTATTCTCTTTGAGGGAAGTGCTATATTTGTACCTTTCAGAACATGCTGAATAAAGGCAAAGCAGTAAAAGTGTCCTTGAGGGTACCACCCCAGTGACAGTATTTATACCCTAAAAGGTACTGTTTATTTCTGATAGTTGTACTGTGATTTTTTGTCCATCTTACATAAAACTATGGGATTTCTCAGCACTAAGAACACAGTGCACCAAAGTCAGAATTGTTTTGCCTGCATGAGGGGAAAATACACAGCATTATGCAGGTGATCATAATGTTATGGCAGTGTATTTTTAATAGGAATTATTTTTTTCTGTTCTGAGTAATGCATTTGTATTCAGCTGCCTCTGTAATATTTATGATACATTTACTCACTGCTTTTATGTATGATGCATATGTGTGTGTGTGTGTGTGTGTGTCTCTCTTACTGCGGGTGCTGCAGGTGTGGGCATCCATAAAGGACAGAGCCATTCTCTCGTCCTCCTGCAGCGTGCTCTGGTCAGCGAAGCTGCGCTCCATTGAGCCCATCATATTACTCTTCTCCTGCCTGTAGGTAATGGGAGTCTTATTCATGTTCACCGACTTCCTACTGATAACACAGAGACAGAAGGAGGGTGAGAGAGAAGGAGGAAGCAAAAGATGGAGGGAGAAGGAAAAAAAAGCGAACAACAGAAAAGCAGAGAGAAAGACTGTTACTCCACTGTTGCGCTCTCTGAGCAGCACTAAGCTAAAGCAATGGGAAATGATGGTGTGCAATGGAGGAAAAGCCACTTACGGATAGTAAGAGTAAGAGTAGTAGTCCCTTCTGGAGAGGAGAGGAAAAAGGAGAGAGAAAAAAAGACAGAATACAGAGAAGGAGAGGAGAGGGAAAGAGAAAAAGAGAGAGAGAGAGGGAGAGAGAGAAAGAGGGGGACAGAGAGGGAGGGAGAGAGAGAGAGAGAGAGAGAGAGAGAGAGAGAGAGAGAGAGAAAAAAAGAAAGAAAATAAGGGAGAGGGGACATGAGATGCAAGCATTGCCAGTGCTCTGATTAGTGTGGAAAATGGCTGTCAGAGGCTTGTATTTGCCACGCCAGCAATGTGACACATGCAGAACCTAGGCGGTGACAGACAAACTGCAGCCAAAGCAGATATGGCCTAATCAGATATGTTGCCTTGTTAGTTTTTAATGAATCAACCAAATGCTTTACTGCCAGAGAGAATTTCACTATCACCAGCCACAGAAGCAACTTCATGGTGGCTTAGCAGCATAATCACTCCTAGTGTCTGAGACTGAGAAACACTGAAATATTCAATAATGTACTTTTTGATTATTCAAAAACAGACAATTTCCTATAGTCTTTTTTCCAAATGTTATTTTAGGGCACATTGTTTTTAACCCTTTAATGCAGAGGCAAAACAGCTGTGTCTGTTTAATATATACTTTTTCTTTAATGGCCTGTCTCAATGCTGTTCTCTCATTTACTTTTACTCAAGAGACAACAGAACATGAGAGGGAGCATGCTGCTGCAAATACCACATAATGATTAACAACCAAAGTACATTTACTATGTTACTGGTGATAATACACAATTTTGCCTGCCCTACCGCTTTCACAAGGTGCTACATAATATATACTCTTTATATATTTTTATTTTACATAAACTGAATGCTACCATTTGAGCAAGCAATGAATATTATGAATATGAATATTATTTACACTTTTATTCAGATTTCATTCTGAAAGGATCTGTATGCTCACACAGGCATCAGATTATATATACTGGGGACTTTGCCACAGTTTCTTACTGTAGTGTCGATAGTGTTAATAACTTGAATTGTCTCTATAATATTTTCAATGTAACTCTATACAGCATCATTAGCATTTGAATTTGAAACACAAACTACTTCCCTTAACCATTCAAAAAGTTTGGAATAAAAGCAAACTTTACCAAATAACGCTTGTGTTTTGGATGAACAAAAGTTTGAGGGAATCAATCCTATTCACTGTCCTGCTACTATTGTTTACTTGGATGTTTCATCAGTGCCCTCCATTGTCGACATATTCTTCATTACAGTGGGTGACAACACAGGCTGGTTCATTGAAGGCTCAAAAAATCTTTCATGAACCCATTGCTTGTTGGTGGAAAATGGGCAGTAGTGATATTTGTGTGAACATGAGACAGTGAGTGGCTTTGCTCAGATTGCTAGTGGACATGACACTCTCAGCTAGATGCAGTGGATCATGGGACATTTCTCTCATCAGATCTGGAGACCTTTAGAGAAGCATGCTAATTATCTCCAAAAGCACACCTTTTCCCACCCAATTATCAGCTTGTTTCTGGGTCAGGCCGATGCCAGGCCGGACCTAATTAAGTGAGTAATTGAATTGCACCTCTCCTTAATTAAATATTTCACACCCAGATAATCTCAGAAGATGAAAGTCCCACTGTGTTACAACATGGGAGACTGAAGACAGCAAACCTGAGGTACTGTTAGCTTTAGTTATAGTTTGTGATGAACAGCTTGCTTCCAACATTTGTTATACATGTCAAATCACATGCTGCCAAATTTAACCTGAAAATCAGAGCTTTGGTGGATGGGAAAAGAGTTTCTTCTCTCTCCTGTATATCTAAGAGTATGGATACAGAATGTTCTGTATCTATAGCCATAAGACTATAAGAAAAATGCTATCTCTGTGATGCTTACAAGTTGCATACACAGCACAGAGCAGTCATGGTTTATGGTAAATCATGGCAAAGCACAACATGCTGGACTAATATAGGTATAATACGATTTAGAGGCTATATATTTAATGTAATCCTTACCCTTTCTTAATGATAATGATGATGGCTCCCAGCAGCAAGATGAGCACCACCAGACCCCCTGCACACACCCCTAGAATCAGGCCCATCTCCTCTGAATGCTGGGACACCTCTAGAGCCCGTCTGTGGTCCTTGCAGGCCGCTGGAGAACACAAATATACAGCACACAAACCTTTAAAAATGTAGGTAAACATTCACATACAAATATGAACACTGACTGAAATACACAGTCATGCACTAAGAAAAACAGAAATAACCAGATATAAACCGAAAACTGACAGAAAACATAAATACTATAACAGACATTTTAACATTGGGGATTAAAATAGTTTTTTTCAGTTATATTGCTACAATCTTTATATAAATACATTTATTATTATATTTGTAATGTGCAATTACTGTGCTACCAATGTGCAATGTACAATAATTTGTCTGGTGACACATAATTTTTTTCTATTTCTTAAACTAAAACTGAAAGTTAGACTTTAGTTAGTTAGACTGGGCAGTGGTGGCCTAGTGGAAGGGAGGCTGCCTTTGGGACCTGAAGGTCTTAGGTTCGAGTCGTGGCCTGGGCACCAATGAGGCACCCTAGAGCAAAGTACTGTCCCGCTACACTGCTCCCCGGGCGCTGTTGGTAGCTACCCACTGCTCCACGTGAGCACATGTGATGGGTTAAATGCAGAGGTCACATTTCGTTGTAGTGCTTGAGTGTGTTCACAATGACAAATAGTCAATTTCACTTCACTGGAACTTGCATAAATAAATAAAATGCATATATAGTTAGACTAGAATTTATGTATACATAGTAGGTATGTATGTATATATATATATATATATATATATATATATATATATATATATGTGTGTGTGTGTGTGTGTGTGTGTGTGCGTGTGTGTGTAAAAGAATGTCTCTTTCAGCTGCTGTAACAAGTGAATTTCCCCAGTAGGGGCAATATTTTTCTATTGTGTTGTTGGTCTCACTGAGAAAACCATGCTGCTCTGTGTAAAGGCCATACAGGTACAAAGTCTAAAGCCATTTCAACATGTAAATTATAATTATTGGTATGTTTTAACCCCGCCTTAGGCCCGAAGTCAGCTGGGATTGGCTCCAGCTTCCCCGTGACCCGGAAACGGAAAAAAGCGGTTGGAAAATGGATGGATGGATGGATGGATGGATGGATCGTATGTTTTACAGCATTAAGACTAAAGATTTAATGTGCTTGAGTCATGGTATGAAATACCTAGCATACCACAAAGACTGAACCAGAATGTGAAAAAGGTAAACTTTTCCACCCCTAGATATAGTTGGAGGTAGATAGCTAATTCACCCATTTTGTGTTTTCCATGTTACTGAATAGATAGGCAGCTACATTTATTTATGTTTACAATAAAAATAAATGCATTAGTTTATTCACCTCCACTATAATGTTGGACGTTTTTTAGGGACTTGTTACTTTTTAGAAATGGAGCATTGCCTCACCAAGGAAATAACTGTGGCCCACTGATCCACATATGGTGTATCCTATTTGATGTATATTTAACCCATGTTCTGTGTGCAATGGATTACCACTGGATTACTATTATATTACTGTATACCGTAATATGTATCATACACCACTGTATTACTATTGTATTACTGTATACCATAATACATATCTTATACCACTGTATTAATATTTAGTCAGAATTATCTTGTATTTTAAGTGTAACCTTTTATAATTAGTTATTTCCCCACTAACATTCAGCTGAAGAGGTGGGGTGGAGGGGCTGGATTTTAAAAAGAGAGTGAACATCTGCCCCTCGTCCCTGATGAAATGGCAAATAAATAAATAAATAAATAAATAAACAAACAAACAAACAAACAAACAAATTCATTGCTCTGTCAATTTCTTAGAACACAAGTAGCACTAGCGTGGCAGGAGCCTGCTTCCTCTAGAACACATCAGCAACACCCAAATGACTATTTATCCCCTGCGCCTGTCTGCACTGACAGCACAGTGGACGGGTCACTTCACACTGTGATTCTCCACAGGAAAGCCTAACTCTCACTCACACAGGACAACAAGGCTGCATGATCGAGGAGTAAGCAAAGAGTGCATGCCTGCTTGCAATGAAGCAAATTAACCTGACCGCACTACAGACACCTGAATAGGTGTGTGTGTATGTGTGTGTGTGTGTGTCTGTGTTGTGTGTGCTTTACTGCTTTAAAGTGAGTGTTTCAGGGAGAGGCTGACAGATGCAGCTCTTAGGCCTTTAAATAAAAAAAAGCAATACATTCTATTTTCTTCCTCTCACAGATGTTCGGAGTGAAGGTTAAAGATCCAATCTGAAAACATGCCATTCTGAGTCACTCACAAGACAAATGCGTGTGTTCCAGGCAAGAGAAGATGGATGTGCCAATCAAATTCTTTTCTTTGCTCTTCAACAATTGCCTTAATTTCAAAGCGATTAGAAGACAAATGCACACTGCTGACCTCTAAACTCAACGCGGTCTACACATTTGATGATGATAAAGGTCATATTATATAGTCGTTTGTTATACATTTATAGATAGGGCTGTAATTGCTTGCGACTGAATGCATGATGAATGATGAAAGTGTAGTATGCTCCCGTTTAGATCCTGTTTGATTTTACCAAAAAAAACTGCACTGGTTTCAGAGCTCATTGCTCATGTGGAATCTAGACTACTACAATAATTACAGAAACTGTTACAAGAGGGAAAAAAATATTTTTTAATTGGATTAAGATAATGCTTATCATAAGCTCATGCATGAAATATCACAAAATAGACAATATTTCAATGCATGCAATAACATTCTTTTATTACTACTACTATGTCTGACATTTACATATTAGAAAACATCAAACTATAGAAATATTTCAAAGGGAAAACAATCTGCTTATTTCTTCCCGAGACACAGCTGTGTGTAAATGTACTAAATAAGAGGAGGAAAAAACATTCCTGCACAATATTATGCACAAGTTCTGTTTGTATGCTGAACATGCTGGAAAAGAATGCTACATATGCAAAATTTTTTGTACCTTTCCTGTGTCAAATTTTTATTTTATAAACCAGCAGATGTTAAAATCAGCAAATACATATAAATTGTATTATAAGATAAGCAGAAAATTCCCATATATGTATTTGTGTTCACTGCAGAATAGTAAAATAACTTATTTCCAAACAAAAAAAAAAAACAAAGCACAAAAAAATAACAAAACTAAATCATTTGACCAGGGGTGTTAAAACCTTTGCATATGACTGTACTTACACAAGGATTATCCAGGGGCTTTAATTAATTAAAAGTTACTCTTTAGTCACACTGCTAAAAGTATAACATCTGGTTCATTTACTCACTCTGTCCAATGGTCTGCACTTAAGAAAAACGCTCCTTTGTCATGAGGCTAGTGATCTAGTTTCTCAGCTGCTCTTAGCATTTCCTGAAGGCCCGGGTGGCCTGTAAGCCCATGAAAGCCTAGGGAGAGAAAGTCAGCTTGGGCCTGGGGAAAGAGGTCTGCTTCAGAGTTCTCTGCACAAGGCCAGGGCTAAAAATACAAGTATGTGTAAGGAGGGATCTGGGGCAAGGGAGAAAGGAATGAAACATGGCTACCCCCCACTCCATGCCCAGGGCCTTTCTTCAACTTTCTTTTTTCTCTTGTGACAGAAAACATTGCAGTTATCCTGACAAAGAGATAGTGATGGTTGTAACTTCAGCTCTGTCCTACCAAAATACACTACAATCCTTTACTCAGGCTCCAAAAATAAATTCAGGAAGCAATCATAAAAAAGTCAATGCTATAGGAGTTGCTTGGCAAAACGGGAGATCAGAAAGGAAAATTAAATTCTTTTATCACGTTCAAGGCTTGTGCCTCCACAGAGCTGCTATGACTGCTGTTTTTGTATATAGAAGTATCTGAAAAGTTTCCTGCCAGTAATTTTCATTTTGGGTTAAAAAGGCAAAGAAATTAAAGTGAATGTAGGTAATGAGCTACACCCGCGTATCGCTCAATGCTTCTTAACAATTTTGTTTTGTGTAAAAATCTTTTATATAATCACAGTTAAGCTTGACACCAAGCACATAAGACGTCTGGCCCTGACGGAGAACTCATGGTAAGAAATACTAAAAGATCTAGATCCAAACATTCCATAGAACCTAGAAATACTAATTATCCACTTTTCCAAGCATTACCAAAGCTGCATCGCACATCCACATTTGGACATTGCTAGTACCATTCATTTAAATGTTCTTGAAGGTAAAGATCTTGATTAAGCCAGAGAGAGACTGGAATTTGCCTCCAGCCTTAGAAAACTCTGTACTGCAGTTGCACTCCAGCAGGTCAGTAAGTGCACCAACTGTCTCAGTTCTTCTCTTCGAATTTCAACCCATCTGTGTATCTCACAGTAGGAATCTGTATCATTACACCCGGATCATCATATCTTAACGATGAATAAAGGCGTGCACTGAGCATGAAATACAGAAAGGGAATCATCCAATAAAGTTTACTGTGGGTCTGATCAGAGTTTCGACGTTGTGCCACATTTCCTTTTTGAATATCAATTAAGCTAAACATGAGCATGAAATTTGTTTCAAGATTAATGCGAGCACCTGCTGAGTGCCCCAAAATGGAAATTGGCACTTAGAGAAGAAATGAGAGTCTATTGTTGTGTGAAGACTGCCAAGGGACTGTTAATTAAACTGTCACCTGCAAGTTGAAATGGAGGCCGTGGCTGCTTGGTTGTGTAAGCCTGTGCAATTTTACAACGCTTTGAACACATTACGGGGGCGACACAGGCATTGTTCTTCCCTACACTCTGCTCAGGCAGATTCATGTGACAGATGGAACAAAATGACCCAGGGAGTAGATTTTTTAACCTGTATTCATTCACAGCAGTGCATCTAAACATGGCAACACAACGTGATGCAACACGATTAAATCCAAGGCAATATTTTTCAGGTAAGTAACATCATTTCAGTGTCTGGATTTGTGACTCCAACTGTTTGTAGATTTTCATAATTTAACTTGAGCCATGAAACATGTGACTGAAAGTGTGACAGTTTACATCACAGTTTACAACAGTATAGTTACCCCCCCCCCCCACACACACACACATTAGTTCCTTAAATGTATTATTTGCTTATATTTTAGTGTTCATATAATTGTATCTACAGGTGATTTGTTTATGTCCTTTCAGTACAACTACATGAGCCTGTCAAAGTTCCAAACTACTGCTCTTCAGCTAAAATTCCAAAATAATTAACTGTCAATACGACAGCAGAAATAACTGTAAACAAGTATCTGACCAAGAGAGATGTTAGACAGAAACTTCAAAATCAGATGCTCCAGAAAGCACCTACAGGCCATAGTACATTCTGACAATATGTGAGAGCTGAGTAGAGAAGACAACAGCTGTAGCCTGTGTATATGTAGGCCATAAATAAACAGCAAAATGATTTACTGTGTCAACATCTGTTTTAAGCAAAAGATAATGTGAACACATTCTGGGCAAATGCAGGAAAATGCAACATACCATCAGGACTCTGATCAGTATCTGATGTTTGTTTTCAGATTGTTTTCCCCTTACATTTGGCCAGACTTGTGGTTTTACAACATTTTGGAAACAGTTGTGATCTGAATAATTTGTGGAAATTTCAGTATTACTCTTCCAGCCCCCCCATCATATCTATTGTACCATGAAAAAGTATTTGCTGTGTTTTTCATAAATTTGTCATGATAAATGGTTACTTATTTGTAAAAAATAGTAATATAAAAAAAGAAAAACATGAGACACCACAAAATGCTAAATGTAGTTTGCAGTTTTTAAATGCTCATGAAGAAAAAAGGTTTTGAAACACCTACAGTTATTTCCATAATTACTGGCATCCTCGGTCAGGAAAAATGTCTTTTTGATTAAATCTGACTAATTGGTTGATGTTTTTTACACAGTGCCAGTTGGTGCACACTTTATTCCTTTAATAAATTAAAGTATCATTTAAATAATTGTTTTGATCTTATATTACATTTTGTTTGATTCCACCCAAAAAAGTGGGACTAATACGCAAAGAAATGATGGCACTGTAAACTAATTAGCTAAATCTCTTTATAAGCCTCATTAAAATATTTGTTTGTCTGTTTAATGCTCTGAGTGAGGGGAGTTTAAGGAAGACATCTGTCCATCGATATATTGAGGTGCGATTCATCATAGCCCATCTTTATAGTACTTTATATATGGCTGCCCTTGACTCCTGTCTACTCTAAAGGCTTCATAACTCAACAAAAGAAGACCCCCTCACACACATACCCCCTCCAAGCACACACCCTGCCGCTTCAAAGTCAATTTAGCCCCAAGGCTCAGTACACCCGAAGAGAGCAGTGAGAGTTATAAATATGGTTGCCCCAGTGCTAAGTTATGACAGTGCTCAGTAGGGGCCAGAGGAGGCCTTTGTTGTCATCTGGTTGGGTGTTCACGCCTCCTGCTCTTTTTTATGTTTGTGAGGGGGATGTGACAGACCTGAGTCTCGTCAGACTGATGGGTACAGGTGTTTGTATTAGCACTGTTTGATGTGGAGGACTCACTGGTGAGAGGATGGGCCCCTTAGTGCTCATCTCGCTGGCATGTCACCTGTGTGCCTGTGTGGGACTGGCCACCACTGAGCAGTGTTCTTTGATACAGCCTGATCCCCTGCTGCCAGCACCCAAAACAAACATGATGAAAGGCTGACCTGTGGTCTTCGACTGTTTTCTGCCCTTTTGTCTGCCATATGTATGGGATTGTGTGTGTGTGTTTGTGTGTGTTTGTAGATGTATTTAACTCTTTGTGAGGACCACATGACCTCATGATGGCAAACTACAGAAAAACTTGTAAAATGAAGACATTTTGCTGGTCCCCACAAGAAACAAAGCTGTTTTCTCTGCAAAATAAACTTTTTACAAAACATAAAAGAGTAGAAATTTTGTCATTTGTTTATTAAGCTTAAGGTTAAGGTTAGGTTTAGGTGCTGGTGTAGTTTTACTGAAATACAGGTTTATAGATGTCAATGGAATGTACTCAAAAAGACAGAAATACCAACCTGTGTGTCTGTGTGTGACTGAGTAAGACAGAGAGACAGAGATATATGCTCCTTCGGCTTGCAGTTTTGAATTCCAAACCATGAGGGAAAGTAGGTATGTTATATAAGTTGTGTATATATATATGAATGCCCCTAGTTTCTACCATTATGTACATAAGGCACTGTGTTGTAATTACACAAACCGTGCAGCATCATAAATGTACACCTACAACAGGTTTGAAGTGCCTAATAAAGTGGACAGTAACTGGAGGCAGTTTTAAAAATATATAGATGCACTGTGCAACCTGCTCGTCCACACACACTTAAATGCCACTATCATGTCAATGCCACTGCTTTGCTGAGAATAACAATACCTGCTGATGGTCCTGTGAGGGGCCTGACCATTGATAAACAGGGGAATGAAAGCTAACAAATGAAAGCAAATGGTCAAATGTAATATAGACACTACAAGCTTAAGTCCAACTGAACTGTACCCGAGCCCAGCTTCTGAAGCAGGGATCACACTTGAAAAACAAATTGGACTTTGGGGGTGAAACATGCTCGAGCGGAGGATGGATCACACAGTGTGAGTAAACCCTAAAAGTGTATTTTTTTATTTTTCAGAGACACAAGGTGAGTGAGAGGGAGAGACAGAAAGACTTAGGGACAAACTATTTTAGGCTATAAAACAGATATTCCTCTCCTGACATACCTCCTGGGAAATTCACAGATTGTTGCTGTGTAGGTCAGAGAGCATTGTTGGAATAGGCTAATCTCTGAGGTTTGCTAGTGACATATTGCAAAGTATTACTCTAGTCTGGCCTGAGCAGTGTTCTTCCAGCGAGAGTAGTGGACAGCAGCATTGGATGAGGCCTAACAGAGCTAGGAATTAGGAGAAAAAGTAGCACCAATGCTTACCTTTACGGGCGATACGGATGCAGTTTATCCTGGTTTCCTAAAGAAAAAAAAAGAGAGAAAGCACAAAAAGAGTTTAGACACAGGGACATGCTGCATAAAGCAGGCAGCTTTAGAGGCATTACTGTTTGATACCTGATGAGACATTAAATGAGCTCATACTGATTTCTGCCGATTCAACAGCAGCAGGAAGTAAGAGTTAAAATGCGTTTAAAATCAGCAGTGCTGTTGGTTCACTGCAGGCAAGTGTGTATGTGTGTGCGCATATGTGTACATGGCTGTACAGTGGAGATATAAAAGACTGTAATGTAAAGAAAAGGAAATGAAGGGAGACAAAGAGCAAGAGAACCGGGGAAAATAGCTTCCCACCAGCAAACAAATATAAAAAGGAATTAATTTGCCTGAAATCTGGGCTGATGACACTGGGGTGTTATGAAAAGGACCTTCGTCAAATAACACTAATGAGATCCAAGCCCGTAATCCAATTCTGGCCTGCCACCTCGACAAGGAGATGCATTATCAAATTAAGATTTACAGATGCTAATTCAGGCATTATAGGACAATTATGCAAATCTCCCCATGCAGAAAGGAGTGAGAAGCCCCTTCTCAAACTGCGGTTCAATTGCTTTTTTTTCTTCTTTTTAATTGAAAATCCATTTCAAGCTGTCTTACTCCTAAAACCCCTTGTTAACCCTTCACTGAGGCTTTCTTCTTTCAAACACACACACATACACATGGAGAGAAAGAGAGAGAGAGAGAGAGGGTGAGAGAGAGAGAGAGAGAGAGAGAGAGAGAGAGAGAATAAGACAGTTTGTGTAAGAAAGGAAGAGAAACAGAAAGAGCAGGAGAGGGAGGGGAAGAGACAGAGAGAGTGTGAGAGAGATAGGGCATATGTGGGAGAGAAAGAGCAAGAAAGAAAGAGGGAGTGTGTGTGTTCACAGTCAGTCACACAAACATCCAGAGGAAAGCACAGACACACATAAATGAATGGTGCAATGACATTAAGGCCAGCTCGGGTTTTCTGACCACATCATCTTTATCTCCACTGGCAGCCATCACTGAGATGTAAGTGTGCCATAGCTTCCCTATTACACACTCTCCTGTGAGAGCAAAATCAAAGGGACCGAAAGTTGATATCACTTCACACTCCAAACATGACCAGCAGGGCCACGCTGTCCCAGCAAAGAGTCAATCCTCGTAGTCACAGGCCAGGAATATGACTTACAGGGCATGGCTCCGCCATCAGAAGCAGTCAATAAGAAGAAGGGGTTTCGAGCGACAGGCGAGAGAGAGCGGGCGAGCTTTGATCACACGGGCGCAGTCACAAAGCTTAAGCCCACTTCCTTCACTTAATCAAATTCACAGGAACGGTCATGGCAGGCACTGCAAAAGCGGATCTGTCAGCAAACTCAGCCTAAGTAAATGAATTATGAGCACTATATTTAACCAGACTGGGGAAGGAGAGGAACTTATTAGAAAACGCACACTTGGTTTAGTTGAGAGAGAGAGAGAGAGAGAGAGAGAGAGAGAGAGAGAGAGAGAGAGAGATGATAGATTTCTGCTCAGGCCATTCATCTTGACATGGCAGAGATTGGAGAGTGAAAAAGGCAGGAAGTAATTAGTGTATGAGGGATTCAGGGACAGAAGGTGCTCACTGGGAGATCAGTGGGCAGACAGTCAGACAGACAGACAGATCGACAGACACACACAAACAAACAGAAAGAGAGACACATGCACAGACGCATGTACGCACACACATGCACGCATGCACTCACACACACACACCAGGCCTGATGCCCCAAAGGTCAGCTTAATACTCTAAGCTACATACACACAAACTGATACGTGTGTGTGTGTGTGTGTTAATGCAAATCCTTGAGGGAGAGGGAGCACCCTAAATTTCACTGGTGAGAGAGGTTCAGGAAAAAAGACACTCCATGTTTTAATGAGTCTAGAATCAACAAACCTTAAGTGTCTCTTCAGATCTATTAATCAAATCAGCTGAGAGTCACAGCAATAACAACAGCACTAGCATTAGCTGTCAGTAACAACGGGCAAACACTGAGCAGGTGAGTTTTTAACTTTATATTAAAGCCACAATTTTTATAAAAAGTCACTTTTGAAAGTAACATTGACCAAGAAATGAAGCAAGAAAAATGAAGAAAATTCATATAAAACAGCCTCACTCTAATAGTTCACTCAGAGCACACTGGTAATGCTAATTGTTGGCTTACTCTTCTGAACTCCTCCCTCTTTAGCTCCAAGTGCCAGCGTTTCCAGCGATTACTGTAGCATAAAATAGCGGAGAATAAAAATGAATATTTAGGTAAAGGTCAGGGGTGTAAATCACTAGAGCTGAGTGGAAGTAGAGCTGTGCAGTTCACCTCCAAAGTGGCTGAGCTACAAAGTGAAAGTAAGGGTGGGTGCTATTATAGTTGAGTTGTCACATGCATTTTCAATCAGGCAGCAGTGGAGCACCCTGGGGAAACTGGAGGGGTCAGCGGTGAAGGTGGCCAAGAGTCTAATGTTTAATATTACTAAACTCAGTCTGACTCTGCATGTCTGAACTGCTGTCCAAATGCAGAGAATGAGCTGAGCTGTCCTAGCCAGGCTTCCAGGTGCTGAGCCCAAGCGATAACCTTCTGCTAAATGTCAGAGACATCTCTTTGAGGACGAAAGCTCGCTGACTGGTGCTGAAACCAAATGAAGCATTAAAAAGCCTCCACACTGCCTTTTCTCCGTAGTGCTGAAATGTGTAATGGCATATTTATGCATGAACCAGGTAAGTAAGGACTGTGACACACTAATGACAGGTCATGACATGGTCTCTAATCTAGCTTATTTAGAAATTCAAAACATGTGGCAAGTCTTAGTCTCAGCTGACTATTAAGAATGTTAGAATTTGATTTACGATCAGGGCTAGGTTGAGATTTGGGATTGAGGTTAAAGCTAATATTAAAACTATATGAAGGAAATTTGAAAAATACATATTCATAAAAACAGACAGCAGCAGTTCAATGGTTCATTTTAGTCTGAGACTGATAAGCTAGAACCTGATAAGCTAGAAACTTGTAAAATAAATATGGTACTTTGAAAATGTAAACAAATTGTTCCACAAGTTCACACAAGGAGTCTTTGAAAATGTTGTGGCCTTCTCAGTAATAACATACAGCTTTTGACACTAAAACAAAGATGAGGTACAAACAGTAAAAAACCTCAGACTTTTGCAGAGATTTTTGCAGCATTCCTCATGTCAACAATTTTGTCAGAAATAAAGATCTTTTAATAGTTAAATAGAAGGAAAAAATTAACACATTTTTAAATGGTGGGAAACTCATATGTGAACAAACAGAGGTGCATCATGAAGGAGGCATGTACCACTATGCCGCCTAACTTCCAGCTTTGTCAGGAAAGCAATTGGTCCTTTTTACTGAAGAAAATATGGCCAACTGAGTGTTACTTTTAAACATTTGGAAGACACTCTTATACAGAATAATTAGTTTTTAAATGATGTTACAGATGTAGGAGAATGTAGAGATAAAACTATTACCCAAGGACTCTTACTGGTATAGCATTGTGTATTTGCCAAGATAGGGAATTAAATCCTGTTGTGCTATATGCAATATCAGTGAACTGTCGCTTGCTGCTTTATAAAATGTAAGGTATTTGGTTGAACCCAGTGTACCCCAGGGAAATTCTTGGCCCCACCACTTTTAGAGGCATGGCACCACCCTGGATATCAATTAAACATGAAGTGAGACAAAGCAACTCCAGTAGACTAACAAAAAGTTTTTTTGAAGTTACTATTTGGAGTCACAGAAGAGCAGTTTCCTGTCAGAGCTGAGACAGTGATGGCTGTGAACAGTGTGAGAAGCATGGCTGTTTCTGCAGTGCTCCCATTCCTCTCTGAGGGTAATTAGAGGGATTAGGCTAATGTGATGGAGACAGCATGTTGTGTGAGCTACAGGCTGAGACTGGGGTCTCAGAGGGGGAACACAGACTCATGAGGGCAAGCTGGCACTAGCAGAACCTCACTGAGCTGGCAGGATGATAGGTGGGCGGTAGCGAGAAGTCAGGCTGATCCAGCCTGGTGCTACTGTCCCTGTGTCCCATAGGCCATGGTGGCCCACCGTCAGTCGCAACAAACACTAATCCCACCGGCAGTGAGACTAATCTAATGTAATCTATTATATTAATCCAAGCACGTGGGTTGAGCAACGCCAGCGCATGGGACCTGAGCTTTTCATTTCATCAGACTCAGAGTCTGATGACCCGCAGTAACCATGCAGCAAACTTCTGTGAAAGTTGTCTGGAAGGATTCTCAGGCAGCCGGAGAGGCCCATCTGTCCAGACCTAATTTTAGCAAAGTACTGCTGACACTATAAACTGCATTCCCTTTGCCAATGTGGGCCTGACTAATAACATAAACTGCCAATTATCTATTTCTGATCAGCTGCACCTGTGTCCAATTACGCCAGAGATACGATCCAATGCCTGTGAACCAAGATGCTCTGAAGATGCTGAATGTCCAAGGGGAGTGAGGGGGGCTGTTATGCTTTGTTTAAATAAGGTCTGAAAATAGAGAACCTGGCACGCAGCACGGCAGAGCTTCTCTTGTTCTCATGTTCATAACCTGCTCCGGCTGTGAGCCCGC
Organism: Arnoldichthys spilopterus; assembly: GCA_037974385.1. NCBI lineage: Eukaryota > Metazoa > Chordata > Actinopteri > Characiformes > Lepidarchidae > Arnoldichthys > Arnoldichthys spilopterus. The sequence goes on along the minus strand of JBBPDA010000009.1, from coordinate 15,456,714 downwards.
ACAGCTTTTAATCACTTGAGTCTTGTGTGGATGTGAAGAGTTAAAGGGAGAAAAGGAGTTTGAGCGGATAAGATGGCTGTGAGGTAATGCCTTTGTAATTCTCAGCTTATCACAGATTTACTGCCTGCAGTAAATCTTATTCTGGGTTTCATATTGCGCTCTAACCTCTTCTCTTACAAACGAAGGCTGGTATGTAACAAAAGTGAGCTGATCTTACATCAGCTTTCTCACATTTCTAAAAAGGACAATAGAGAGTAATCTTATTTTCAGAAATATGTTGAAATCAGCCCTTGTTTGAACATGTGTATAAAACTACATCTCAAACAAGGAAAAAAATAAATAAGGGATTTATTGATTGCTTTATTGATTGACATTGTGAGCACAGCACAGCATAGCATTTGACCCATTCATATAGGAGCAGTGGACAGTTGACCTGGGCTACGCCTGGGGAGCAGTGGGTGGCCGACATGGACAGCTCCTGGGGAGCAGTGCTTGGGGACAGTATCTTGCTCACAGGTACCACAGTGGCACAAGTACCATTCAAGGATTTGAACTGGACATTTAAGAACATAACATTTTCATCACATCTTTTCACCAAATAACTGCCCAGAAGGGGATGAACAGCTTTTTGCAGGTTTGAAATACTTATAAGTACTGACACATGACAAAACAAATACATGTTCTTAAATTAGCCTTAAAAACCAGCATATGTACTAAAGGCCAAGTTAAATTCATAATTAACCATATTTCATATACTACATATTTTAGTGTGTTCATATCTATTAGGTGTATGAATAATGTATAATGTAAAATAAAAATGTATGAAATCCTCCTGCTCACATGGTAAAGGTTGCAACGATCAAACCTGCAGTTGTTTCCCCTGCAATAAAATACAGCCTCTATGAGACATGTGTATGAATTTTGGAAAGTTGGTTTTGGAGTGCAAGTAAATGTCCACAAAGCCCTCTGCAAGTAAACGCCCACAAAACCTCCAGTGTGGAGAGTCCCCTCCTCCACCACTGCCAGAACAAGTAAGAGGTTCTGAACTCCCCAGTTTTAGCTTAGTTATAATCAGAATGTATTTCTACTTATTTAAAATGATTAATCAAGCTTGTGCCTTCATGGTATGATATTTTGTACTGAACATTTTTCTTATCATCAGATAATAAACAGTACTCCCACACATTTGATTTCTTAGTTATCTCTGCTTCTAGCTTCAAACACTTTAAAGAAAGCAGTGCAGGTTGTTGAGCTCTGAGGCAAGGCAGCGTGGATGTAACTACGATGCATTAAACTGGCTATGAGTTTTTAGTGAAAAAATGTTTCAAATGATAAAAGAGAAACTAAAACCAACATAATAAATAAACACAGTATAGCCAGCAATAATGTACTAAATGTTGTACTGGTTATAATCATAAATTATCAATCAATCCATTAATCGAACCTGGATATACGTACATACCCTAAACATGCAACATATATGTATATGATATGGTTGTGTTAAAATTAATTTTTAACCATGAAATCATTTTGGCAATATTCAGAAATGTACTCCTAAACAGATAGATCAGAATCACCTGAACACTTAAAGCTGAACAGTGTGGTAATAATACCAAACCTAATGGCCATTGTTCACTCATAAATGACTCCAAGTAAACTTCCTGAAAATCCTGCAATCAACATGCCATGCTAAAAAGGAGACACTGACCCCTCGAAAGTTGCTGATGGCCTGAAAGTAGATGAGGTAGTTCTTCCTGGGGTCCAGTGGGCTGTTCCAGTAGCCATTATAGGTGTGGTTATCACCCACAGTAAAGGGTGTGGCCTCAGGTAAGCTGCTGGGGGGAAGTTCAGCGGTGTAGTAGTGTGGAGCCCCCCGAGCCTGTGCCTCCCCATGAGAAGTGGGCACAGGGAAACACTCCTGCATCCCCAGCTCCCTCTTCACTTTCCTCACATTATCCTCCTCCACCACCACCTGGTATGTACTGCACACAGAACAGAGAGCATCATTTGCCATTTGATGTAAATTTGTATCATGTTGGCACAGATAGTGTAATGCAAAAACACACAGAATACCAGGACACTAAAGCTGATTAGAACACTTGGACAAAACTTCAATCTTAGTAGAACTATATATTGTACATATTTCAAAAATAAAGATATGAAAGATTTGTACAGCTTGTTATTAAATAGATCATTAAGTTATTGATTCAAAGTAAATAAATACAATTCATAAAATATACAATATTCTCACAGACACAAATTGTTCAAAATTAGAATAAAAATGGTTTAACCTCCTGCACAGCTCCCCACTTCTTTATTATTCTTAAACGATAACTTTTTATGATAAAGTTTTTACAAGTGTAAGAAGCAGAGAAACAAGATTAGACATCTGCATTTCAATTTACACATAGAATGTGTTTAAATCACATGGAAAGAAAATACATTGCAGCTTAGCTTAGTGCTGAGTTTCATGAGGCTCACCATACAATTTCCTTTTTAATAAAATAGTTTGGAAATTAATTGAAGATAATCAGATTATATCACTGAGACTCTGTAATACTCAAGATTATGTTACTCATCAGTCTTAATCATGCAATCTGCAGAAGAGATTGCTTACCCTGGTGCTCCACCAACCATGGGCAATGGTGATATTACAGAAAAGTTTAATAAAAACAGTGCTCTGAAGCACAAATGTAATTTGCAGTAGCATGTAAACAGTGTAGTCATAATGTCAGAATGATCTTACCTGACAGGAGCACCTCGGCCTTGGGCAGGACGCAGCAAAACAGTGATGGTGCTTTCTGTCTCGCTCAAAGGAGATGGCATGTCTCCATAGTCAAAAGTGGGTGCTTTATACATGGAAGGAGAGAAAGGATTTAAAAATAACAGTTAGTCATCTGCTCTTTTTTGATACTGACACAACACGTGACTTAGTAATGAACGAAGCAAGAGCCGAACTTCGAAATCTTTGCAAACTCAACATCAAGTCCTATTAAAAAAGATGTAGCTGAGATAACATTAACATTTGCTTAACTTCCTACTCCTCCCACTTGAATCCATCATAGCTAGTTGTAGGCTATAAACAACACCTTATTCTCTCCCTCGTCACCCTGATTCCCCTCTCCAAACGCAGCTCTGCTGGTTGTCTAGGATACTGAGTGTGGCATACTTGTAAGGCATGGAGTGAAGGCAAATACGTGAATCTTTCCCTGGAGAAGTCTGTCCTGAACACGAACAGCTTTCTTTAATATTGCTAGTCAATGGGCGAAGGGGAGGAAAAGCAAACAATTACAGAGAAATCAATGATTATGGTATTAAAAGGCGCTTTGGAAAAAATCACAGCGGTGAGAGCAGGCTTCAATTAAAGTGAGGCATCTAATGGCATTGACTCATTCAACACATCAACGTCCATTCAGTCAGAAAATTACTGCAAGCTCTTGTACACACACCGGCGGGTAAAATACAGAGCACACAGAGGACACACTCCCACACACACGTCAATACGTCCAATCATGTCTGGCGAGACATATGAGTACAACACAAGAGCAAAAAAAGTTCAGAAACGGTACATACACTCGTCTAGACAGCATGCTACCAGCCAAAAAAGAAAATACAGTGTTTGGAGGTTCTCTGGGGTCTTGAATGTAAAATGAAATCTAACGTCTCTGTTTTTCTGGCTCTTTGTCAAGGGCCTGTCTGACTACTGGACGTTAAATCCATTATTAAAGAACCTTATACTAATGTATTCCTCACAGACTAAACACATAAACACACACACACACACACTGAGCATTCCGATTTGATGATTTATCTTTCTTTCCAGAGCACATATTTATAAAAAAGAAGTGAATCTCAGGATGGTGCCCATCATTAGTAAAGGCCTTTCGGGCAGTGGTGGGCAAAGAGACTGTGTGAATGCTAGTGAAGCTCTAGTGAGTTGCTGTAGGCCATGGTGGAGAAATGGTGATTGGGGTGCAGTGCTGCCTGGCTGATTGGAGAAGCTATTGACTTTTGGATTATTCAGAGCATTTTAAAAGTGTAATGTTCCTGTAGCAGCCCCTTAAAATGCTTTGCGGGGCTCTCAGCCAAAACTTCAAAAAGCCTTCTAAATGCCGCATGGGTTTAAGTTTCCAGCTAAATTTAAATATTGTTTAATTTATTTAAAGTACAGAATGTAGTTTTACAGGAATGGTCATTATACACTGCACATCAAGTGAACTAGACAGAAACACAGGAATGCACAAACACAGGTCATTTCCTTATTCTCTCTCTCTCTAGGTCATACACACACACACACAATCAAATACACACGTAGGCTGTCTGATCTGTAAGGCACAGGTGGGCACAGAGACCCGGTAAATTCTAGTGAAGTTCCTGTGAGCTGCTGAAGGCCGTGATGGAGAAATGGTGATTGGGCTGCAGTGCTGCCTGACTGATTGCAGCATATGGTGTTGGTTAGTGCACTCAGCTCACAGGCAATAGGGAGATGACAGTGGCGTCAGAACCTTTGAGTGCAGAGGAAATACTGTAATGATGTTTTTGTTGTTGTTGTTTCTTTTCTTTCTTTTTTTTTGGAAAGAGCTGCTCAGTTTTGGAGCATCTGCAGAGATTCTGCTCAGAAAACACACCCACACACCACAGCATAATGATTCCAGTTCTTACACACACACACACAGATAATGACTTATGTGCGCCAGCATCCACACACACAAACAAGCACTCAACTCCCAAACATCAGCATGCACAAACACAGGTAATTCAGAAAAATACAGCGCCACACACAAGACTTAATTCACGCAATTTCTACACAGTAACGTGAGGAAGTTCCTTCTACATTACATTAACCTTTGGTTTATAGTATATATTCATGGCTTTGAGTCTAACCCTTTTTCAAATGTTCCCACTCTGAAAATCTTTCTGTGTGCTATTGATTGCAAGATTATGAATCTCCACTTTCAAAACAGTTTCTGCTTGTTTCAACAAGCTGCGAATGATAAATAATTCATTTATTTCATCACACTTTTCTTACTGCACACTGTGACTTCCAGCAGTTATTTTTGTTATACTTATAATTACAATATGTATTTGTTGTATATCTGTATCTTCTAACTTTACTGGAAATTAATGGCTGCCAAGTTTCAGGGGTGGTTGAAATCTAACAGACTGCAGCTCCTGAATCACACACACACAAAGTTTTTTTTCATGCTCTTATGGATTATTCAGAGCATTTTAAAAGTGTAATGTTCCCATTATAGCCCCTCAAATGATTCCTGAGGCTTTCAGCCAAAACTTCAAAAAACCTTCTAAATGCTGCAGAGCTTTAGTTTAGAGCTAAATTAAAACACTGTTTAATTCATTTAAAGTACCAAATCCAGTTTTACAGGAATGATCATTATTCACTGCACATCAAGTGAACTAGACAGAAACACACAGGAATGCACCCCCCCCTCTCTCTCCGTCTCATACACACACCCCCAAATTCATACTTATTCATGCTCCTTACCCGAGATGTTGGTGGTGATTTCTGTCAGGGCTGTCTGGCCAAAGCCCTTGGCCGTTCGTGCTCGAACAGAGATAAGGTAGGTGGTGCCGGGATGCAGGTTGGAGAACATGTGATACGTTTCATTTCTCAGCTTGGAGACAGTGCGACGTGGGCCTGGCACATTGATGCCAGGGTCAGACGACTCAATGCTCTGGTAGCTGATCTGGAATTAGACACATGTGGTCATGTTGATTTTACTACTACAGAGTAATTTCTTCATTGTTAGGATTTCATTCTTTGTTATAATTCTGTGAAATGTGAACGTGACTATTTGTCATTGTGAACACACTCAAGCACCACAACAAAATGTGACCTCTGCATTTAACCTGTGTTTTACACTTGCACATGTGGAGCAGCGGGCAGCTATCAACAGGGCACGGGGAGCAATGTAGTGGGACGGTACCTTGCCCAAGGGTACCTCAGTGGTACCCAGGTCAAAACTTGAACCTGCAACCTTTCATTCACAAGGGTAAGGTCCGAACCACTAGGCCACCACTGCCACTGATCATGCTGCTGTCATGACTCTTGGTACCAAATATGCACACATTTATGACAGATGTTGGCTTTTGCACCTTTTATTGATAATAGTCTGAATGTTCCCTTCAAACATTGGCACAGATTACACTAAAACTAGCTGAAACATGGACTGATCTGATGACAACACACATGTCCACTCTTCAGTCCACCTGAGATGTGCAAAGGCCTAGGGAACCCAGAAGTGTTTCTGTATAGAACTGATGTATGGCTTTCTCTTTGCTTAACAAAAGTTTTAGGTTGAATTTCTCCTGACGTTTTCCAGAACCCATCTGGTTTTTATTGTCACAGTAGCATGACGGTTCCACATGCAATGACTTCAGAGGACTCAAAGGTTACACACATCCTGTTTTACCCTGGACTGAGATTTATATTTTGTACTGTAGATGGGGAAAGACCTAAGTTCTTTGTAAACTTATGCTATAAAAACTTTTTTGAACTGACTGAACAGGCTGAACACACTGAAGTCATGAAGTTTGCCACAAAATGGTGAACTTCAATCCATCTTTGCCTGCAAATACTGACCATTCTATGGCTGCTCCTTTTATACCCAATCATGTTCCCTCACTTGTTACCAGTTCACATTTTCCTCAAAGTTCCAGTGTAGAATTAAAAACAGCCACCTCAGACAACAAAAATGCCTTGGATAAATATAATAACATGTAGGAATTCAACAAAATATCTAATTTCACAATATCACAATAATGCAAATATTTAGCAGGCTACAGTTGGTGACTTGTCATTATAGTGTTCACACATAGTGACAGCCAATTGCAGATTAAGCATGAAATTATGCCTGATCAAACATTTTTGTCGACGTATCAGTCACCCAAAAACACCTTAAAATCATATAGTGTGAACAAGGCATTAAGTGCACATTGCTGCCAGTTCTGTATGTTATGAATGTTACTTGTTTTATACAAGTATACAAGATCCAGCTGGTGCTATATAATTGTATTTTTTATTATATTGGTTTTAATTTAAATATAAAAAAACCTGCTTATAACTGCTGCATTGTTTGTGCCACATGAATTGTGACAGATAAGATATTGTAGACATTTATCATGATCTGGTATTATTACATGCCTAGTACAATGTCTAACCTATAGCATTACTGTATTTACACCTTCTACAACTCTTTATACTAAAGCTAGTATCCATGAAATCATATGAACATATAGTGCATCCATTAAGAACAGAGTGTAGTGTTGCATTAGGAGCATGAGTGTTAGAGCTCAGCACTGAAAGATATTGCTTTATTTTATTCATCATCTTTTGATACAGAGCTGCTGGCGATTAGCACATACAGCCACATTATACCCATGTGCGTCTGAAAAGCGTGTGGAGAGGATTTGGAAGCGCTCGATGCCTCTGCACATAGTCCCTTTTGTGCTCTCCATATAGAAGGTATGGAAGATAGCAGTGGGAGGGAACCAGGAGAACTGGCCAGGCCCCCCAGAGCCCGCCGTCCCGCTCGATGGGGCTCAGAGAAAAGCGGTCAATGCTGTAATCTGAGAGCAATAAGAGAGGATTTCACCCGGTGCCATATAAAGCTCTGCCCTCTCTCTTTCTCTTGCTTTCTTTCTTTTTCTCTCTTTCTTGCTTTCTCTCTGTGCCCTTCTCTTTGCCTGAAGATATCTCGATGCTTCTGCCACAAAAAAAAAAAAAATCCACCCTAGCCTCCACTTTATATGTCAAGCTACAAATCCCATTTAATAACATCCTTGAGACGACATTGAAAGATGTCGGCCCTAGCAGGCTCTGGGACAGAGAGGGCACAGCTAGCGAGGAGAGGTAAATCCAAGCTACGTGATAGGTGAAAACTGCACAGGCGACGAACGGACACCCGATGGAAGAGGTGACATTCAACAGGAAGGGGTGACCAGACAACTCAGCTGACATCATCTGGGCCATAAACAAAACAGACCATCACTCTAAAGGTGAGACAATTTAGTATGTGAAAGAGGCAGAGCTCTGCTGGTGACAGACAGACCCATGACTGTGGGAAAGGGGTGACAGTGCTGCAGCTGCCGTGAGCAGAGTTAAGTAAGAAACACTGAGGAAAAGAGGGGCAGAGAGGCAGATGCTGGCTGCAAAAAACAAGCCAAATATACATCAGATTTACACACCACAACTGTAGCTGACAGACCAGGCTCCACTATATAGTAATATAGAGCTAGTAATATGGAATCATAAACATCAGGGTTTTTTTTTATATATGACCATAATGTACTCAACTTAGTTGGTACAGAAGGGACCAATTAGAGAAGGTCTGCTCTTCTGGCTCTAAAGCCACAGGCAGAATGTACAACAAGCCGCAATGAAGCCTAGACCCGGTAGTAAACAGACCATAATAACTCAACACTTGTAGCCACCTGAGACAGGCCACTAAATGAGCTTGGAGTACACAAACTCACATGGTATCATTTGTAACATATATCATTTATTAAAATAATTCACCAACCTGCCCAGCAAACTGAGGAAGGCTGTACTGCATTATTATGATCTTAGGTACATGTTTATAGTATGCTTATGAGATTTTTCCAGTTAAAGTATTCCTTCAGTGCTTTTAAGCCACTTTCCTACCTTTTGGCAGTCCCCTTTAGTTTTGTGGTCATAGCGAGTCTTGCCAGAGTTCCAGCTTGCACTCAGAACACAATGTATATTGTTCTTTATCACTCATAACATGGAGCATGCAATCTATTTTCTCCCTCTCTCTAGCTCTCACCCTCTCTCACTCTCTTGATCTCTTTCTCCCTCTCTCTCTGTCGAACTACACATGCTACCCCTGAGACACCAATGATCCTGTCCCATCCTGCTGTCTGGACCAGCTGGATCCATCCTGATTCCCTATTCTCTGGTTGAAGTTCTTACTGCTAGAACCCACTCACTTCTGCTGAGGAGAACCCTATATGGACAGCCTTTAGGTTCACTTACTTAGTCTTATTGGCCCATCTGTACACAAGGGACTACTGCCTCAAGACCAGATCACCCATCACTGGGGTCTCATCACCACCTGTCCCAAAGTAGTTCAGCTACCACAGACCATCTGCATGTACTTAAAATGCTTCACATGCAAATGCTAGATATGTTACTATAAGCTTTAGGCTTTTAGTTGATGCAGCCTCCTTAAACTGCAATTGTTTACTTTTTCTTTAGGTTGTGTCAACCAGAAGAGGATGGGTTCCCCTTCTGAGACTTGGTTCCTCCCAAGTCGTCTTTGGCTTACTCATTAGGGGCTTGGACCTGAATTCTGTAAAGCTACTTTGTTAAAACGTCAGCTGTAAAAAAGTGCAATATAAGTTTAATTGGTTTGACTATGAAATGTTGGTGTTTTATTTTACACAAAGTTACATTTTGAATTTTTGTGTTGGGTGAACTTCTAAGTCTATAATATTCTAACATTTTCTTAACAATACAGTGGCTGTTTATGTAAATGCGGCTTTAAAATATCCACTGTGATGGGTCACTTTATTGTGCCCTTTTCAAAAGGCTAGACTAGAACACTTCAATAAATGTTTTAAAATTATTAATGTACCTAAAATATCTTAATCAACTAAATTTCCATGTATATGCTGTATAACCCAGGGGTTTTATAAAACATTATTTTTTTTCCATGACATTGGCTCTTCAATTAATCTTCTGTTAATGTAAGAGAATGCAAAACAAAAATGTGAAACTGCAGTTTGTAAGCTTAGGTATTCATTGAATATCATGGTATTGTGGCTTAAAATCTTTAAGGAAGGTTTGACACTAGACCACCCACACAACCCCTATCAAAAGCTAGAAAAACAGAAACTTCTCTGTTTGTGCTCTTTTTGTGTCCAATAATCTGGAGAGGAAGGGAGGACGGCAGCTGTCAGAATAATTTTCACATTGGTTGTATAAGTGACAATTATGTGAGTAAACACCCTTCAAGTCTTGTTGGTAACTCTACTCTGAAAGCAGCATCCAGTAGCCTAAAAATACAGATCCGAAGTAAGAAGAAATTTCAGGAGCCGTTTGTGCCTCAATGTGCATCTCTTTTTTTAACACAATATAAACCATGCTTATATATCTGATAAGCACATTTACACAATTCTCTCCATATCCCAAATGTATTTAACTAGTGAAGACATGGCAGAGTTTGCTTCTTTTGGTTTGCATTGGAGCCATAAGGATTATAACAGGGAGACAATATGAGACACTGCATGACTTTTATGACATGCTGCCAATAAGCCTCACAGCTCCAGTGCAAAACTAAAGCAGCATTTCTGAATGTGTCTCAGTTCACTAAATATATTTTGCAAACCATTGCTTTAAATTGAATGAGAGGGCACTACTGTATATACAGTATAAAAAACTGCCACAAAAGACATTTTAAGCCATAGAAGAACACTTTAAGTTCTCTAAAGAACCTTTTTTTGTAAATGAGATATAAAGAACAGGAACTTCACATAATATACATTTTCCTTAGTATAATAAAGGTTCTTTCAAGAACATTATGTAGAGTTTATTTAAACCTTAAACTTAAAAAAAAAATAAAAATTCCTCTATGGCATTGTGTCACGAACTCTTTATGGCACCCTTAGTTTTAGTGTATGAGAGTAAATTATATATTCATCAACAACATACCTCATATTGAGTGATGAGACCATTGGGCTCCACTGGTTCCTCCCATTTGAGAAAAATCATGTCATCCAGAGGGGTGAAAGTAAGGGACTCTGAGGCAATTCCTCCAGGAACTGTGAACAATTAGTAGAACACATGTGTAAAGGCTTGATCACATCAGTACCTAGCAGAATGCTGTTAAAGTGATAATCTTACTTTTACGGTTTTTAATTATGTCTACCTTGTATTATAATAATATTATATTGTATTATAATATTAACTCTGTGAAATTTGTACTTTACAGCATATGGTTAATGCCCCAACTTTCTAGGTCATTCAATGCCATGGTCAGACATGTTCTAATATTACACCATATTTAAATGGACATAGCAATGAAAGCTGTTCAGCTTTAGAAGGAGCCTGGGGTCAAACACAAAGCAAAGGACATTGCACAATTCAAAACAATGCATGGCCATGAAGAGCATCTAACAACCATTAAAAAGAGAAACAGAAGGACCTCTAATCCTTTGTGGGGTGAATTCTCTCATTATAAAGCTTATAGATTAACTGACTTCCACACATCAGAGAGGCACAGCAAATTAGAACAGATACATATTTTTAACAGTGTTAAAGAAGTGATTGAGACACACAGCTTGTAAGCTTAGCTAAATGACAGACAGAAAAAGAAATACTCAACAGTGGGCTAAGCTAGTTTACACAGAAGGGAAGCAATTATGCTTTAGAGAGTGCACAGAGTGTGGCACTCATGTCTACAGAGCTTCCACAAATTGCAATACAAAGCTTCTATGAGTGACTGGCAATGCAACGCTGAAGTTGATAACAGCACTCTTTATTTAGCCCAGAATTACTGACACTGAGAAGGGGAAAGAGAGAGAAGAGAGAGTAAGAAAAATTACAGGAAGTAGAAAGGGAGACTTGAGCAGTGATAAACTACCAAAGCATCATTTTTTTTCTCTCAAATTTTTTTCAGCCCTTAAGTTATGGACCAGTTTCCAGAAATGTCTGCTAGACTGTGTGTCTGTTTGTGTGTGTGCAGGATGTGCCAGAGGGAGCAAACACTCCAACACACCGAATCTATCACTTTCTGTTGTGACATCTTACAAGGAAGAATTGCTGATTGAAGCTTCTGAAAAGTGTTGATAATTGAGGCTTTCCTCTCTTTCTTTCTCTCAAATACAATGCTATGCACACACACACACACAAAAAAAAGCTTGTGTTTTGCCTTTTCCCCATGGAAAAAATGATTTGTCCTTCATCCAGGAATCTACACGCCACCATGGCCAGATATAATGCAGAAATAAGCACAAAATCTCCCTCTCCTAGCTCCTCTGTGAGCCTTTGTAAGAATAATTAATTTTTCATCCACATCCATAGAAGAGGGTATGTGTCTTTATTATGCTGATGCTGACTGGATCAGAGAGAATTGTTTTTGCTCGTACTTTTCCCTAGACATGCATCAGGAGATGAATGAAGACAAGTTTGACTGCCAAGCCTTCTCTTCTTCCGCTCAGCACTGAACTTGAGCATGCCAAACCACAGGAAAGTTTTATGGAGTAGTGTCTGTTTAAGTTGCAGTACATTTGTGCATGGTAAATCAAACTCCTATTAATATCATTCCTCACCGTCTTCCTCTGTCTGGAAAGTGGCCTCTTTGCCCTCCTTCTTGCCCTCAGTGTTGGCGAGAGCCAGGCGGACGTGGACGGTGTGGTACGGAGGCAGATCTCGAAGGGTGAAGCGGGAAGTGTTGCCCTCCACAGCTAGGCACTCTCTGACCGTGGTGTTGTGCCCACCTCCACCCCCTGCTGTGGCGTAGCGGTAGCACAGCGAGACAGAGTAGGTGTGGCAGCGTGTCAGGTTAAAGGCCAGCGGCTCCCACTGTAGGGTCAGCTGCCGAGCCTGGACCTCTAATGCCCTTAGACCACGCAGTGCCCTCATCGGCTCTGAAAAAAGGGAGAGAAAGAAATATATCAGTTGTCCTCTTAACAGCTTTGCCTTTGAGCTGCTATGGTCATTTCACATTACTATGCATATAAAGGGAATCTTCCCTTTTTCAAAGCCTTTTTCTTTAAAGCAAACCTAGTAGGAGAAAATGTACAACACATGTACAACACATGTACAACGAACAATGCGTTGGTCTTCCGTGTAGCACCACTCTCAGTGTTGATCTATGCAATGCGAACGCTTGATTGTTTCCTCTGTCCTGGAAGTCACTTTGGATAAAAGCGTCAGCCAAATGAATAAATATAAATTATGTCAATGCATTCGGAGAAGAGGGGAATGAAAAACAAAACCTTCACGACAGCATTCGGTGTAACTGGTCTTGGAAGCTCCTGGGTGAAGCTGTCTCTGATCATTGATCCTAGATTACAACCACACCCCTGTTTTCATCAATGAGCTGTGAATGGACAGTAATTGCTTTGGCCTGATTCCCACATACTCTTGGTGGAAATGCAGTAAAGACGGTCATTACATAGTTTTTGAATTACGAAAGCACGCTGAAATGCAATGGAGCTCTGATGATTGCTTTTCAAGGTGGATTAAATTACACATAAATTCAGAATTTCGTTCTTAAGAAAGCGAATCCCCACCAATTATAATACTGGTATTTCTCAGTGATGTGACTCCACACATCACTAATGAAAATAAAGAAAATGCATTTCATGTTTTTTTTCAACTGTTCTGCTTTAAGATCTGGCACGAAATATTCTCCCTATTTCATAGGAGCCTTCTTTTTATTAGAATACTCTGATAGACCTGATAGACGGCCTGATAGACACCTGTAGGGGGCACCACGACTTCCAAAACATGCCTTCTCTTAGTGTAATACTTCAGTATGCCAATTAAGTTAATTAATAGAACAGGCTGTTGGTTGCCCTCTCTCTCCCACCATTTCCCGCCTATGTGTCACTGAGCAAATGAAGTCTCTGCCTGCTCTTCGCCCAGGGGCCACGCGACTACAAAAATACAAGCCCTGACCAAGGACGTCCAATTCTGCCAGTTATTGTTACTGCTGGGTCACTGTATCTGACCACTTATTTTTAGAAGGCCACCACTTATGCATGGCTGTTGCTGGGTTAATTCTGCCTTCATTTAGCTGGAATGAAAGGAACAGTCACTTATTTTGGCCTGTGCTTAGCCCATGCAATGATGGCTGAAGAGACAGAGAGAGCCACTGTTCTATAGAGCACAGTCACCTCAGTGTTTCAGAGGATGAGGTGGGTGTGCAAAGGACACTTTTGCACACCATCAATGAACACATTTGTCACGCTCCATTATTAACAAAATCAATGCTTTTTGGTCAAACAATATTCCACATAATGTATTGTATTCCTTTGTACTTTTAATGGAGGAGGGGAGCGGTGACTAATGGCCCCGGGCAAGAGGCAATGACAGAGAAGAAAGTATAAGGTTACTGCCCAAGGTCTTTATTTTTTTCTCCAGAGGCCTCCTCTTAAAGGACATCTTACTGCACTGCAGGCATTTCACTTAAGAACCACAGTAAGACATTTAAAGGCTAATGCCCAGCAAAACACTGTGGAAACAAGATGTAGTTGTACAAGGCATGTTGAAAGGTTAACACAAAACCAGTCCAATAAATGACATTAAACCAGTATATCCAGCACCGGTAAAACCAATAAACCAATATAATTTTCACCACAGTACACTTCACAAGATTCTACCATTGGTTATAGACTACTCTGTTGCAGGGATAAATGCTGCCGGGGGCTTGATTTGTGGTGTTCCTGACCAGTATTGTGAGTGAAATTTAATTGTGATTACTTTTTTTTGCAAATATTTTTGCAAGCACTTTGGATAGCAAAAGAATTAACACATGGACCCAAATCAAGCTTCACCTATTTATAGCATTTAGCAGATGCTCTTATCCAGTCCATGTCTATTCTTCTGTCTGTATAGCTAAACTCATCAACAGCTGTCATTCTACTATGCCACTAGACAAGTTACACACCATAACAAACCTTGCCAAATCTGTTCACCTCTCACCTGATTCCCAAACAGCCAAACTGAACAAACTTTATTAGAAAAGACAATTAGGCTGAAGGTAAAAGAAGAAGAGGGCATCCAGAAACAAGACAGATTGATACAATCAGAAAAAATCACGAACAAGCCATTAAGAACCCTGAAGATGCAAACTGAAGATGGGATATTCTGGAAAAACACTGTGCATATGGTCTCCAGGAGTCAGAACCAAATCAACAGTACTTAATATTAATCATTTTCTCTGACTTAAGCTGCAGGCTGTTTTCTTTTTGCCAAAAAGGCCTGCACATCAATTTCTTCAGACTTGGGACTTGAATGCTCAATGTTTTGTGCCAGGCTGCCAGTTCATGAGCTCTGCATTATTAGGTTAAATTTCCTCTCTTAAAACTTAAGAGAAAACTAAAGACAATGTTGAATATGGCTAAATATGACTAAAACTCCAGCTCTTGCTGTTTGAAAGGGACATTTCTTTAAATTGTGAGTTCAATTTTACAACAATTACTCTTTCAACTCTACTCTGAACTATGCAATAAATTCATGTCCTTCTTTGATGAAATGTTTGCAAATCGAAGTAAAAATAGCATAACTGAGCAAAGCCTTGCTTTGGTAAGCAGTGGTACAAGTCAGCAGGAAACACCAGCAAATAGCGTGTTGATTGTCTTAATGAAGCTATTAATTGTAAGTTAAAGGCAAATACATCGGATGCCCTTAGCTCATGTCTTCTTGAAACCACAACCCAGGCATCTACACAGTGCTCATTGAGGGTCTCAAAGTGGGCTATTGTGCCACTCTACTTCCCTTAACCCGGTTTAGAGGCTTTGTCGGCCTGCCAGCCAGCACTGCAGGCGCCCACTCCTTGGCATCCCCCTGAAATGGGACAGAACACAGTAAGGGTAGCCAAAGGCCTGGAGCAGTGTACTGATAGCCCCAGGACAGCTGGGAGTCCAAATGGGCCAATTTCCGCCTTATTACTCCAGGTAATGTTGATGCATGGGGAAGCTTGGCGGATTCCTGCTCAGATGGTGGACCATAGGGTGTTATGAGATTTTTCCTGAGTGAGAAAGGGGCCTGGGGAAAAACTGTAGTGATTTTAAGATACAGATTCACAGAGGTCAGAGAGAATTTTTGTCAAGTTATTACAAATGGATAAAGAACAAGCCAAGAAACAGCTTACTTCCCTTTTGCTCACTCTCTCTTACACAAAGTAAACCAGCCGTATCACTCAATCCTCACTAAGCAAAAGGATTAGAACTGAATTTAAAGGAAACTGACATAGAAGATTCACATGGAGACATTTGATCATAGTTAGATCATAGTTAGAGTTGACAGGTAATAAAAAAAAGCATTGGCATGATACAATAGTCCATTGAATTTCACTCATTGTTTTGACAGAGCAATGCGCTGGTGTGAAACAGAACTGAAGCATTTGATCTTAGGCGGGTGAGGATTCCTGTGGAGATCTACAGTAACCTAGGAGTAGCAGCAGGAGATCTCTCCACTCCTGCATTAACTGTAATTATTGTAATTTTGCTACACATTTTATTCACATCATATAATTAATTATGAGTAATTAGAAAATTACACGGTATTTTACATAAGCAAATTACATTTACATTCTGTATTGACAGGTTCACTTCTGAATTTTTACCGCTTGCTTCAACGTCAAATGTCAAAAACAGCAGATTCAAATCAAGTTGCACAGTAGAAGGGAGTGGTGGTGTGAGCAGTAGTGGCCTAGTGGTTAAGACTTTGCCCTAGTGAATGGAAGGTCACAGGTCCAAGACCCAGCCCAGGCACCACTGAAGTACCCTTGAGCAAGGTACCATCCCACCACTCTGCTCAGCAGGTACGGTTGATAGCTGTCCACTGCTCCACGTGTGCATGTATGATGGGTTAAGTGTAGAGGTCACAGCTTGTTGTGGTGCACTTTGTGTGTGATTGAGTGTGTTTACAATGACAAATTGTCACTTTCGCTTATATTTTGCTTCAAAAGATTCCAGTGTGCGTGTTGGCTTCCTGCCTCTGGTACAATGTCAAAAAAATCATGAAGCAGTTTTTTTTTCTGCAAAACAAGACACCACAATAACCATTTATCAAATTCACATCTACAAAAACTTTTCAACAAAACAGACTCAATATTGACTGAAAGAATTTGTACTTTTGACAAATCTTTTCTTTTTGTTTCACTGAGCATCAGGGAGAAATAATAAAATAAAATATAAGAAGAAATATTTCCTGCAGTATACATTATGAGGGATCTAGGAGGGTTAATGCTCCTCGCTACTCATCCTTGCAATGGCTCATCAGGCACACCTGGCCCCAGCCACCCATGTTCCGCCGCATGTTCTCCGCTTCTTCAGCAACACCCACAGGAAGACGCAGGGCTTATACACTATGTAGGTCACTGCTGGGAGCTTTCCGCCAGGGAAGGGAAGGAGGTGAGCCAGAAACAAGCCACTCATGTCACACTTATTTCACTTTTCCTCCTTTTTGGAGGGAGGGAATCACTCTGGGGTCCCAGAAGCATCCGCAGCGCTGGCAGTAAAAAATGATAACGAGGCGCTTGGAGAAGATAGACCATCTGAGCTGGATGTACATATTCCCGGCCACACAATGAAACAAACTAATAAGCTGTCTTTGGGTGCCAACGGAGAACATTTCACACAGCTCCAATGACACAACTGTCAGCGGGGAGGCTGGGCGCAGGAGCTAATAGTGTCCCTGTGCAGATATGGTAGAGGAGGCCATTTCGAGCAGCTCATGAGAAGCAAGAGGGTGATTACTTTTCCTATGCGACACAGACACTGAGACTCACCTGCTTTATAAAGAGAGATGAGGCAGCGCTGAGTACTCTACAAAAACCACTCAGGAGGACCACTACCACTGAGCACATACAAACACAGATAGGTAAAACTTCACCTGCCTGGCTCCAAGATGAACTCAGGATTTGATAGAGTATTTTTCTCTTACTGTATAGGTGACTCAGTTTCACTTACAGTAAAAAAAAACTGCCCTTAGAAATATCACTCTGCACTAAAAATCCAATTTACTGTAAAACTTCAATTTCTATTCTTGCACACACTATATATATAAATTCAAGCACTTTCATATTTCACATATTAAAAAAATCATATTTGGGATAATTCTGTTATACTATACTATTATACTATAATGTTTTAGGGTAGTGGTGGCGTAGTGGTTAGGAACGTGGCCATGTATTTAGATATTCAAGTCTTGGCCAAGGTATCATTAAGGTGCCATTGAGCATGGAACTGTCCTGTTACACTTGGAGCTGTTGTTACAATGGGGGCTGTTGATTGCCCACTACTCCATGTGTGGATGGGTTAAATGCTGAGTGGTGGTCTAGTAGTTATGACCTTCATGCCCTGACTGGGGTATCACTGAGGTACCCTTGAGCAAGGTACCATCCTGCTACACTATTCCCCGAGCGTTTTTCATAGCGGGTTAAATGCAGAGGTCACATTTAAGTAGGACAAATAAGTCATGTTCACTTCACTTGAACCAAACAAGTGTAACCTTCAGCTTGAATAAAAAGACAATTTATTTATAATCCATGATGTTACGATTGTCAGGTGAGTTTTCATCCTCCACTGTAGACAGACACACCGCTAAGCAGCCATGAGAAAGCACTGCAGGGAGATATCAACGCTGTGTGCAGAGGAAGCGAAATCAAGCTTAATGAAAGCAAAGCACTGCCAAATGATGAACTGCTGTGTGTGTGCTTTTATGATGAATGCCACATTCTTCCTGACTCTCCTAAAACATCTTGCGGTGTTATGAATCAGGACAACTGAGAAAACAGCCCTCTGATTATTTACCCTGCATGTATTAATGCATCTGCTATTTGGCTATTATCAGCAGCTAAAAGCTAATACCATTCCTGTTTGGACCGAGGATCTCTAGAGTCCACTTTCATTTTGCAGCTAATCTGGATATTGAGCTGCCTGATTCTACACCATCTCTAAAGGATTCCATTATTAATCAGTGAGGGTCTGTGCATGTGTGTGCATGAATGCATGTGTGTGTTTAAAGCCTGTCTAATACAGAATGGCAGCGGGTCTGAGAACACAAACAGAGCATGGAAAGCTTAATTTCACAAGCAGCAACACTGATGTGCCTATATTGAATCTAAATTATATTTTCAACAGTCGAGCAAATATGACAGCAGCTTTACCAGTAGCACGATTCATGTGCAGCCAGGCACCACTAGGGATGTCACACAAATACGCCATTTCAAAAAGAGTTTCAATCACAGCTTAATGTGTAAGCGAAAATTGAAGAACTGCTGCATTTCTCCCTCTCTCTATCTCACTCTCTGGTATTTTCCTCCCTTCCTCTGGCATGTCACTCTAAAACCTTCAATTTCCACACCCTTCCTCACTGCCCAGCCCTTTCTGCTCTTCTCTATGCTCAGAATGATGAATGGGCAGTCTCTGGGTGCAGGAGCAGTTTGGGGGACAGCAATATGCTATCAGATGTGAAGGAAAGGTAAAATTTTTGAAAAGGAGGATGAATAAAGCAGGGGGCAGTTCCATGTAGAGAAGGCAGCAAAGGTCATGGGCTCTGTTACAGCATGGCCAGCTGCCAGCAAGCCACAGACAAAGAACCACATTCAAAGTTTCTTCTGAAATCTAGGGCTTTAAAAAGGGAGTTTATCTTTCTCTTGTTGCAATAACAGCCTCCACTCTTCTGGGAAGACCTTCCACTAGATGTTATAACATTGCTGTCAGGATTTGATTGCACTCAGCCACAAAAAACAGCAGTGAGGTCAGGTATTGATGTTTGTAAGTTCTGGATCACAAACTCTACTTTAGTTTATCCCCAAGATATTGGATGGAGCTCCATCCCTCTAGAGATTACAGTTCCACTACTTCACAGCCCAATGCTGAGGGGCTTTATTATCCTTTGGTCAGCACTTGTCAATGATCGTAGTAATCTTATGATAATGTCCAGTTGTTTATCTCATTCTGCTTGCAATGCTTTTATTTGGAGATTATACAAGCGGTGTGTGCACAGCTAAAAATTGTGTAAGCATTACATAAGGCGCACCTTAAAGTAACTACATTCAGTAATAAGCAAGCACATCTGTCCACTTCTGGACATATAGTGCAGCACCAGTTAGAAACAACAGCTTTTTCTACTTATCCACACCACTCTCACTACTTAAAGTGAGTTCATCGAGGAATGTTTTGTAGACAGGTAAACCATTGTTAGCACCCCACCTGCTTTGACAAGAACTTGACTGGAAAGTAAAAGCACCCGCTTCAGCTTTGCTCACATAGCTGTGGGAAAACACTTTGTGCTTCTTTATGAAGCTACATGTTGTGATAGGCTGAGCTGGGAAAAATAAATTATCCAGACACTTACCGGCACATTTAGTTCTGCTGATAAGTGGGGGTCCAGGAGGGCCTGTACCACCCTCTCCAGGCCGGGTGAGCAGCACACTGATGTGGTACTCTGTGTCTGGGTCCAGGTGCCAGAGCTTGTAGTTGACCATGTTGACTCCATTGATTTCGGACCAGGGTGCATGGCTGGCTCTGTACTCGATTTCTCGGCGGATGATGGGGCCGTCACCCAGGATGGAGTTGGTGTTGAGTTGGATGATCAAGTAAGTGGAGCCTGCTCTCAGAAGCTGGGGTGGAGCGATGGGGGACGGGGGTACTGCAAAAACCACATATACAAAATAAACAGTCTCTGTGGACAGTGGGGCAGAGGTGGCCTAGTGGTTAGGACACTGCCTTTGAGACCTGAAGGTCTCGGGTTCGAGTCCCGGCCCGGGCACTACTGAG
>JBBPDA010000009.1:15416820-15427327 GCA_037974385.1 Arnoldichthys spilopterus | reverse complement strand
CCTACTGGTTTTCTTTGACTTTAATTGGGCAGGGGTAAAAAGTCAAAAGAAAGATTACCTTTGACTATGAGTTCAGCAAAGTTGGACACTCCAGAACCTCGTGTGGACTGAGTGACACAGCGGTAGAGGTCCTGCTCTGGCTTTTGGACATCCTCCAACTGGAAGGACACAGCGAAACGATTGCGGCTCAGGTGCTTGACCGAGCCACCCGAGGACACCTCCCCGCTGTGCCGCTGGAGTGGACAGAGGGAACAGGTAAACATTTTATAATCCAAAAACAACACACTTATACTGACTTGATCGTTTTAAAACATCTGTATAAACAGGGTATAAACAAAGTGTCCTAAAAAAAAAGACTCTTATTCAGCTAACAGGTTCAATGTTCCTATTTCAGGTGAGCTTAGGACACAGTTTAGTAAAAAAAAAAACAAAACATGAAATAGTCCACCAACAAATTTAAATGACCCAATAAATTGCCATTTAAAATACCTGAGAGGAATAAGCTAATGCTTGGAGGGACAATTGCAATTATGGAGGAATAATATTATTAAGGTCAGGCTTGACCTGAGTGGCCATTTTAAAAGTAAATCAGGTAATAGCATTAGTTTAATATCCGGTCGTGCTTTACCCCATGTAAAATCTGGCAGAAAAACAATTTCACATTCCATGCATGGAAACTGTTTCACTCTTCATTTGATTGGGTGTTTGCTCATGTGGAATAATAATAACTCAAATCCTCTGAAACATGCTTAGAAAAAAGATACTTTAAAGTCAAAAATGAAAAGGACCAAGAAAATAAATCAGGATAGCAATGTCCCATTTGCAAGGGTGCGTTTAAAGAGAGAGAGTGAAGCGAGGAGTGAAACCCAATGAATGGAGCTTGCCAGACTCGGTCAAAGGGGCGGAATGGCTACGTGGAGCTTCACGAGACAATAAACTTCTCTTCTAAAAAAAAAAGAAAAGCAACAAAAGCAGCCTTTCACTGTGATTCAGATAATTAAACTGCGGACTGAGTGTGAATAGCAGCCTTCCACATCATCAACACATTCCACTTTCCCCTCTATAAATGAGCACACAAACAGGCAGCTCCGAGCACACACACAACTCTGGACAACTGGTCCTTGGGGATGACGCCTGCGGCTGCTTGGTGTGTTTGTTTATTGTAGGGTTGGAGATTTTAAGCTTTCACTCTGCCTATGGACCACACAAACCAGCCCAGAGCCCTCACAAACAAAAACACACCAAGGTGCTCTTTATGGTCACAGCGACTGCCAAGCCTAGGCTCGCATAAAACAAACCTCCGCCAATCAACGGGCTTTGCAGGCTCAGTATTGGCTTTCTTTGTTTCACCCCACAATCACAACAATCATCGAATTAGCAACCAGTAGGGTGGGTAGACCGTGTGCACAAGCTGTGGATGGATCTCACACAATCTGTTCGGACTAATTACAGCGCACACGACAGAACTATCCATTTGTCAGCATTGTTTTCATGATCAAAGCAGAAGCACAAACTAGGTTGCAGATGGTACCCGACTGTGAAGCAATGTAAAATGATAATGATGACATGAGTCATGTATTTCCCACTGACTGGGGTAGGGGTGGGGTTGTGGGTGTGAGGTCAAATAGGCAAATTTAGTGACCTTAAGGGTGCAATCATGTGGACATGGCAGCATGTGATCATACATGTCCATCATTGTTGTTGAGGTGCAAAATAGTCATATGTTTGATGTAACTTTAAACATAGGCAGAACACATTAAAAATTTTAAAAATCAAACTTACACATCTGTCCCTTTCCCCAAATATAGTTTAATAGTCAAATATTTGTAGTGAAGGCAATTTACCTGTCATTGTGAACACACTCAATCACACACAAAGTGCACCACAATCACACATGGAGCAGTGGACATCTGTTAACACCAATACTTGCAAACAATGAATGGAAGTCTATAAATAACATTGTGTTATCTGCCTAAATTATCACACAAAAAGTCTTAAACTGAGTCACACTGTTGTATAGACAAGCTGTGAATTAGACTTGAGATTGTATGACACTGTTTTATATGTCATACAATGTTCAACACTGTTTTATATAAGAATGTAAAGAAATTCAGGGTTTAAGATGATTGTTAAGGTGATTGGTTTTAATAGGGGGATGTATGGAACTATGAGTGTAGCTGTATTTCATAGGTGCAAATTATACTGGATATTACATTAGGGTGTGATACATTACCTAAGGCCTTGACTATAGATGACCATATGCTAGTGTTTTTCATCTCAGGAAATGCATTTAATCAGTCAGTGTTATCCAGTAATAAAAAAGAAGTATGGACATTTTCAAGCTCTAACACTCTCTGCCAAAAAAAGCTATGATATTAAACCAGCAACTTCTTGTTTTCTGGTTTTAATGGCCAAATCATGTCAGTATTTTAACTGTCTCTTCAAAAATACCAACAATCGTTTCAAAAATAAATATTACAGGATAACAATTTATACAAAGCAATCCCTGCTCACAGAAAAATGGGCTCACCTCTAGCAAAAACTTCTCTGCCTCGGATGCCCGTCCTGATGCCACACACTGGAAAGTTGCATTCTGTCCAGCGTTGACCTCCACATCCCCCAGGCGTGAAAAGTGGGGGGCTTTATCTAAATGAAAACAAAGAGTGAACAGAGCTCAAATGACCTTAGTGGCATACATAACCAAAATATCTGCCCAACAGTTTGTACTAAGGCTGCACAATATACTATATTAATACTTATTTATAGATTTTCTGCCCAATTTAATCTACAAATCCACCAAGTAAATAGAACACCCCACATCACATGATACTGTTATTACAGAGAGGGTAAAAGCTACTCGCACACCATTTCAACCTGCCACTAAGACAACTGAACTGGAGATCATACATACATCAGCTAACAGATGCCTATGGTGGGTGATGTGGGAAGTGGGAGGGCCACCCTACCCACCCTACCCACTCAGCCCACCCTACCCACTCAACCCTCCCAGTCACAGATGGCTGCAGTACCACAAGGGATTGAACTTGCAATCTCCCAACGATAGTGTCAGCTACTGCACAGTTGCGCTACTTGGAAGCTCCCTTTATTGTTTTGTTTTAATTGTCTTTTGCAGTACTGATACCAGAGAAGGATAAAATATGCAATATGAGATATCTGACCTGTCATGATGTGAGTATTGTAACCAAGTTCCAGTTGGTTTCAGTTACAGACCTGATATCAGATTCACATAATCTAACCAAACTGTGATTTTTAATACAATTTACAACTTAAAGTGTTAACAACTTTATAATATATTGCTTGGCCTATAATAACCACAAAATCAATGCAAAAACAATGTGTTGTCCATATGTTACAGTTCCATGTTTTGATTATTAACTTGGAAAGACTTTACAGGAGAACCAAAAAAGAATTTGAATTTTCAATGTAAACTAATGTAATGATGCAATGATTTGGGGTTTTGCAGGAAATAAGTGCAAGCTTTAAGTATTTAAACAACGATTTATTTTAAATAAACAAACAAACACTAAGAACAAACATAGACTAGGCAATAAAACTAAACATAGACTAGGAAAACCAAATGGCTATACTACAGGGTCTGACACGATATGAAAACAACAGGGAAATTAAACAGAGAACCGACACAGACTGAGGAAACATAAGGGCTTAATTAGACAGACAAAACAAGTAACACCTAGGCAGAGGCAGACAAGAGAAACAAGGAACAGGTGACAAGGGTGGAGACATGGGCATGAACAAAGGCAGGGCATGAACCATAAACAAAACAGAAGCACATGGGAAACCAAAACAAGCAAACAACATGATGAGATGTAACATTTTTTTTTTTGTGTTAACTTTGGACCATTTCTATTGTTCCAATTGTGACATTTTTACAAAGTCTTAAGCACTAGCTAGCACTTTAATGCATTACACACAAAAAAAAAAGAAAATGACAAAAATGGGGATACAGATGTTGTTTAAACTGCAACATTATACTGTTTAAGAGCAGAGATATTTACTCGTATATAAATTACTGCCTTTGAAAATCATCAAAATGACATGAAGGATCAAAAACCACACAGAGAACTGAGATCCATAAATGTTTTTTTGCATTGGCTTTGGTAGGTGCTAAAGTGAGTACCAGGACTAAATATTCAGCTTTTTTTTTTTTTTACTTTTAAATCTCTCTAAAGCTTAACTCTAAAGTCTTAAGTCGTTAGAAAGGGCTGGAGAATATGGTGTGTTAGCAGAGAATCCTAGCCGTTTGAGTAAGATACATGCTGCTAGCTGGTGAACAGGGTTGTGCAGCTGTGCGTGGGACTTGCCTCTGCACTCCGAACTCCACAATCAACTTTGGCACTGCACTAACACCTACACAATCAAAGGCATCACTGAGTACACTACAAAACACATTGTACTTAAAATGTGCTTAACCATAATTTACCTCTGAAAATACACTAAACCCCTTAGTTTGAATTAACTGGCCCTTAATCTGTGAAGTCGACCCCTTAATTTGACCTAAAAACTAGATTTAAGGCATCAGTGTGAAACCCCTTAATCTTAAATTTAAGTTGGTAATTCAGGGTTTTTTTCATTCGGGGTAAATTAAGGACAGTAGTAAGTAGTGTTCATTTTTAAGCTGTTCAGTTTTCAGAATCTACTTATGATCATGGATCCAGTGCCAAATGGAGATAACTGGAAAATTATTGAAATATTGGATTAATTATCTTACTAATCATTGGATATGAAAGTTTCAAAATAGTATTTAGAAATCATAATCATTTGAGTGACATTCCTCTGTGCCCAGCATATGCACAACTTCTGCAGCATTCTGTGAGCAAGCACATAAGAATGAATGAATGAAAATGACTCTTTGTCATTGTGAACACACTCAAGCACCACAACAAAATGTGACCTCTGCATTTTACCCAGGACACGTGGCACAGCAGGCAGCTACCAACAGTGCCTGGGGAGCAGTGTAGTGGGACGGTACCTTGCTCAAGGTTACCTCAGTAGTGCCCGGGCTGGGACTCGAACCTGCGACCTTCAGGTCCCAAAGGCAGTGTCCTAAGCACCAGGCCACCACTGCCCACTTACATTAAATAAATAAAATCAACAATTAATGATTATAAATACTAAAAACATCTCTGACACTGTGCAAAATTGTCCATTTCTACTGTCACTTTAGCAATGAAACAATCTTTTTCATCCTTTAAATAATTGTATGTGTTTGTAGACACTTAAGACTCAACAGGATAGTCATTGAAAAGACAGAATTAAATATTTGACTGTTTTAACCTTCTTTCACATTGCAAATCAACAATAATTTTTGTATATGTAAATAAAATTATGGATTTCCTGACATTCATCTTAATGTTGACCAATGTTTCAAATTGTTACATATCTGTATTGTGTATTTTTTCTTGTAGAAAGAGAAGAAGCACTTGAGGTCTGCCTCCAGGACATCACACCTCCATTTGAACACCTTTACAAAGTAAGCATTTTTCTTGAAATATTACTGATATTTTGTTTTCTGGCTAGTACAGCATAAGAAGTTACTTAATGGATTTGGTGAAAATTAAGGTGTTAAATAGCATTAATACTCATAGTTCTGTGAACAAAATGCAGGTTGATGTTTATCAGCTAAAATATGTCTTTTGTCTGTAATAAAAGGGAGGATTTGCCTGAACTGGAACATTTTAGTGAGTTTTGGTAAAAATGCAAAATACTCCCAGACAGCGGCTGAGATATTGGTCTTTTTGACTAATTCAGTGTCAACACTTGTAGCTACTTTGTAAATAAAAATTGCTTTAAATAGCTTTAAAATGTAGGGATGTGCAAAACAATGTACTCAAATTGAAAAGACCCATGGTGCTAATGCATGCGTCGGAGTTTCAGTCGCAAAATGCCGGGTGAATAAACACATTGCAAGCTCCTTGCCTACGAAGTAATGTTATCAGTAGGCAAGGTACAGAAACTTTGTTTAGCCCACTTCGATGACCTTCTTATTAGAATGCTGATTATGCAGGCTTGCCGATCATCCGTGTAAACACGTGCAGTGAGTGCTTGTGATTCACAGTTCAGTCAAATCTCAATACAGACAAAACTCACATTTTAGCTGTTAAAAAACAATAACCAATTTTCTACTTGATATTTCTAGTGTTTACTCTGGATGCAGATTCAACACATTGTGACACGGCACTGAGACGTGTGCAGGGGATTGTGGGGAATGTAGTTCCTGCCAAAAGCAGCTCATTTTAAATGAGTCTAAATTCATTTTCAGTTGAATTTCTTTATTTTCAGTTGATCAGAGAGTATTTATTTCCATTCGATAGTTTTAGAGAGTAATCAGAAAAATAAATATAAAAAAATACATTATTTGTTAGGTAATTTATTCTGTATCCAGATGGATACCAAATGGATAAATAAGTGTTTTCACTTTATTTTCCTCACAGTACTAAGTCAAAGAACTACATAGTGAAAAATAAAACACATACTGTTCCTACTATTTCTAGTAGTTATAACAGGGTTAGGCAAACACAGAAAGAAAAGAAAGCATTTCTGCTGAACATTAAAAAGCATACTGATGAGAAGACATTTTAGACAATGTATGGTCATGAAAATTTATGGGAAAATTCATGAAACATTGTGGAAAAGTTATGGATTTTTTTCTATATAAATGTGTATGAACCCTGTTCACGTTTTTCCTAGGTGTTTTGTTTTCATCTCATACTGTACACCTTACAGAGACCTGAATTAACATATCTTAATATACAACATGCTGTAGTAATTGCATGTTTGGGTAGCACTATCCTTATATTGTTTATTATTTTCAATTCTAAACTGGGGAAAAAAGTTACCTGAAAGAAAAAAATACATAGATGGACCAAGTAAGCAGCAGGACGAGAAGCAGTAGAAGATGGTGTAGGAATAATGGAGAAGGGAAAGGAAAACAAAGACAGAGGGGACAACACATATCAAGAGGATAAAGAAGTGGAATAAAGAAGAACACCAAGACTTTCAAAGCCCCAGGAGGAAAGCAGCCTATAAAAAGGAGAATGATTTTTCATTGTAATTAAAATAATAATAATAATAAACGAAAATATAAGTTCACAATGTTGTTTTATGATTTATTTTGCATTTGATTTTTATCTGGACATTTAAGCACACAATTAATATTAAATGGTGACATAAGTGTTTAAGAATTTAACTTAAGTAACACCTTAATAAAAATTAAGAACTGAAATAAAGATTTTTTAGGGTTTAAGAATTTAGAATTAAGAGGCGATGTAAGGAATATTAATTATTAGTTAATGGCCCTTAAATAATCTTAAAAATTAAGGAGTGAAATGAGGATTTCTTAAGTGCAAATTTAATGAAAAAATTTGAAAAAGTAAGGGGAAAATTCAGTATCTTAAATCAACCTTAATATGTGCACTTTTTACCTTTATTTTCCTTAATTTTGTTAATTTCCCTTTTAAGGGGAAATTAAGGCCCAAATTAAGGCCATTTTAAGGGGTGAAATTAAGAGGTTTAGTTTTGTAGTGGTAACTGCAGCCACTAGAGCCAGTTGAAGTGAAGATGCATAGGAAGTATCCTAAATCAATCAGTCATAGCAGGAGACAACTGGCTGGGGATACAGAGCAAATACAGAAAAAAGAGCTGCATTTTTATGCACAGCCATTCATTGGTTACTGCTTTCTGGCAATGTATGAAGACGATTTGTCAAACTTGTTTGATTACATTGTTGTGGCACTTGTAATCGACGGGTGGCCCTGCGTCCTGTGGACATGCTGGTCTATTATGCTTAATTTTTAATTCATGTGCCTTTATCTACTAGCACAAAGTAAACAGAAACCAAACAAAAAAACAAAATTTATGAATGAAACCAACAACGGGCTATCAGGGCTAGTATGGGGGGCGCTATTCTCTCAGGATGCTTTCATTTTTTGGACATTCCCCACCATGTTCCCCAACATCTGCTGTTCTACTGACATTCCTGTTTCCCACTCCTTACATTTATATTCTATAACCACAGACTGAAACAACTCTAACTCTGTCTTTCTCATCTGACTCTTATCACCGAGGAAGCTGCTGCTGACCTTCATTGCAGCACACCTGTACCACTCCCATTCAGCCTGATCTTCCATTGTTTTTATTCATTTATTTTTAGTATTTGCTTCATTTTTCTTTAGATGGTGCATTTTGTTCATCCCAACCAGTGAACTTAATATTGTGATACATACTGCACATTCTGCTATCCACCCCAGTCTTTATTATAAACTCATTTAGATACTGCACTTTATGGCCAGGCTGTATGCAGCATATTAAATACTGTATGCAGCTTCAGTACTGATGCAGAGAAAAACATTCAGGCTCAGGAGGGTCCATCAGAAATGTCACTTGTGTTTAGCACCTTCACTAAAATCACAGACTGATTTCACATTGCACTTGTTTTTTCCGCTTTTCCATCCTTCCCTTTTAGGCTTGTTGTGCCAAATGGTGATTTCCGCAACCTGGCTTTGTGCCATGTTGACAATGTGCCCAGGTCCTGATGAGAGTCTTAATTATTTAATGGGCACAGTGGGGCTCAAATGATGCCATCTGCTGCCTGCAGGAAGCAGTGAGGGCAGGGAGGTGGGTGGCAGGGTGGGAGGTGAGAGGCATCGCCACCAAGAGCGGCCATGACCGCAGCATCTGGTGGTTCACTTGTTTAGAATTGGACTTTATCGTTGCCTAAGAGCAGTTTGTCAGCCCTGTTTAAATATGAATAAATATCAGTGGCGTTTAATGAAGCCGTAAAAGCACTCGCTTGTCCCTCGGAGGCCATCAGCAGGCCTGTTTACTCCAATGAGCTGCACGCTTCCCTGATGGGCCACATTACCAGTTCTCAGTGCAGAGCCACAACATCTAGGCTTGGAAGTAATATACAGTGCAGACCCAAAGTTACTGAACAGTGACAATTACTGTTTTGGCTGTTATTGTGTTTAAAATAATGCCTATGATGTTAAAGCGCAAAGCTACATACCAGTCAAAGCCCCACATTTTTTCAGTCCCAGAATTCAGAGCAACATATGTGGTCAACTGTCTGCCTTTTCTTGAATAGATGTCTGCGGCAAACGTAATAGTAGCAATATTTCTTAAGGAAACTACAACTAAACAAAACTACCATTTTCACTCATTATGACTAACCTATGGTTATGGATAGTGTGGTTCAAATTCATCACATAACACATATAATCTGCTGAGCCAACTTTAAAGCCATGGAAAAATGAAAAAAACATTACAGTTGTACATGACATTATTTTTGTATGAATTATTGTTATTTTGTTTTTACTGAACATTTATCATATTGGGATATCATACATGAATATTTTTTTTATTAGATTTCCATGGCACTGCTTTATGAAACTACAGTAGCACGTTTTTTAAACATGTTTACTAATTTGTTCAGTTGTCTACAGTCAAACAAAGACGAGGGTACAGATGTATATATTGTATAAGTTTCAAATCCAGGTGCAGTCTAAATAACTTTCCTTCTCCTTCAGATTGCTAGCTAGATAGTGCAGTCTAGTCTTAGATAGTCTTAGATGTAATCTTAGATGTTAAAATGCCATTTTTCAGTCAATTTTCTTTCTGTTGCTCATCATTCACTCACCCAAACAGAACAGCACAAACAGCACCCTGTGCAGTGTTGTCAGATTGGACAAAAATCAAAATTAAGAAATTCAAAAGGAATTTTCCTCAATGCAAGGTTGCAGAGAAGAGAGGTCTTTCAACATCTTTAGTACATAATATTGTGAAAAGATTTAGAGAATTTAGAGGCATGTCAGTGCATTTAGCAAAGTCGGAAACCCCTGTTTAATCTTTGAGCCCTCAGACGGCACTGCTCAAGAATCCTTTGTGCTGTGATAAATATAGTCACCTTGATTTGGGAGTACTTTGGAAAACCACTGTCACTTAACACAGTGTATCACTGCATCAAGAATTGCCACTTCAAAATGTATTACGCAAGAAGAAAGCGAAAAATGAACTTGATGTGGAAATGCAGCCAAGCTCAGATGGACCGAAAGACTGTGGAACCATGTGCTGTGGTTCGATGAGTCTACATTTCAGCTTGTTTTTGGAAAAAAATGGGTGTCAAGTTCTCTGTGACAAAGATGAAAACGACAATGCAGACTGTTACCAGTAAAAGGAGCAAAAAACAGCATCTGTGATGGTATGGGGTGCATCGCTGTGAGAGTCATGTTTTTTGCCATGAATTCAGCCGTCACTGTTGAGGGTGAAGCTGGAGGAAGCTGGAGTGAGCTGCCACCTGCCTGCATGGACCACCGACTACCTCACTAACAAACCACAGTATGTGAGGCTACACAACTGTGTGTCTGATGTGGTGGTCTGCAACACAGGAGCCACACAGGGTACAGTTCTCTCCCCCTTCCTGTTCACCCTCTACACATCGGACTTCAGACACCAGTCTAACAGCTGCCAC
>JBBPDA010000009.1:15402988-15416581 GCA_037974385.1 Arnoldichthys spilopterus | reverse complement strand
TTTCTCAGCTGCTGTGGCAAGTCAATTTCCCCAATAGGGGATAAATAAAGTTCTATTCTATTCTATTCTATTCTATCAGTGCCCAAGGCATGGGTAAGTTGCATGTAAAGGCAACTTTGACTAGTGCCTACATGGTGTATTTTTCTGGAAATTGTGGAAATGGGGACTGCACTTCCATTTATAGTTTTTAAATCTGAAGAGTTTCCATAATTACTCTCTAGTGTATAATATGGGGAAATCGTTCAACCAGTTATTCTGTTAGAGGCAGATCACTTTATTATGTCTTACATTTGGTATTTTCATACCTGGTCTGTTTAATCATTTAAGGATCA
This sequence comes from Arnoldichthys spilopterus, assembly GCA_037974385.1. NCBI lineage: Eukaryota > Metazoa > Chordata > Actinopteri > Characiformes > Lepidarchidae > Arnoldichthys > Arnoldichthys spilopterus. Next base: position 15,416,249 of record JBBPDA010000009.1, on the reverse strand, counting down.
GTGCTAATATATAAATCAATAAAACACAAAAAATCAACTATGCAAGCTTTCCTCCTGTACTGATTATATTTTTCCAAACAATGGAACCCTGTTCAGATGGATTTGGAAGAATAAACATTTCCCTCATGGCCGTGCCGCATCTCTCTGCTCTATATAAAAAGCCTTAGTGGTTCCTGTGAAGAAGACACATCACACACCCCTTCATAGTGCTGCCTTACTGCTCTGATCTTTTGCTGTATGATCTCCAAAGTCCAGCATGCTATCTTAGCCTGTTTCCCACTGTGAAACAGCAGGATGTGGGTTCCTGCTAACTAGAATCCAAGTAGAATATAAATGTTGATGCCCTCTATATACAGGCAACTCACAAAAAGACTGCATGGTATGAGACGTATGGTACAAAACCAATGGTGACCAGTTAACAGAATACTAGTTCTGCTTAAAGTGCAAGCCAGAAGGGAAAATGCTGTTTGAGTTTAATTCTTGGAAGAGCACACAAAAAATGCATCCCTTTTTTCAAACAACCATACACTAGGGTGGGGCTTAAGGTCAAGAGAACCACACAGAGACTTCAATGTTTGCTGCTGATGGTATTTAACAAGCAGGGACAGTACAGCTCTTCGTTTAGCTGTGGATCCAGCTGTGCCTCTGCAAAGCTACAACAGTGCATCAGTGAAAAGGGTCAGAAAATCCACTCCAAGCACCATACTCTTTCCATTCCTCATGCCCACTCAACCACTGTGCTACTTACAGCATGGATAGTTCAACACTAGGATGTCATCCACAGCAATATAGCCCCAGCGGTCTACGGTCGCCTCCAGCAATACCTGAACAGAAAGAGAAAACACAAATTATTTATGTATAAAGATCTTCAAATCAAATCCACATAAAAAATGTACTAAATTAATAGAGCTGGCCAAGACAGATACAATTTAATGTCAGATGTCAAATGATATCAGGTGATATGTAAAGACAAGTTAGTATTGATAAAGCTCATGAGCCACTGTTGCCTAAGCCCAGCTATTCCTTGCTAAAAGTCTTTCTTACAGACTTTGCATAGCTTGCTTTGATTGATGTGTAATCTTCAGTTTCTTTCTTTTAAAATAATCTTAGTGTCTTGCAGTGATCAAAATCTAAAACTGTGTAATCCATCTACCTAATTGCCTAATTCCCTAATGTTGATAAAGTTATCGATGCCTCACTTAAAGTTTCAGCATCTATGGGTTCAACTTTTCTGATGCTGGCAGCAGGCTATAGTTAGTTGTAGGTCCTGGTTTTCAGGCTATCAAACACGGTACACTATTCAGTTTTTAGATATATTTTGTGTTTGACCAGGTGTTTCCTCAGATTAGATGTATTGCTATGACCAGCTTTACATTTCGCACCGCACCGCACACCGCAGAGAGAAAGAAAGATGACCCTAAGCTAATTTCACTGCTTTGACTGGTGTGTTTCAACATGCCAAAAGAATGACATCACATAGTGTTCATTGTCTTTCTTTCTTTAAACCAGATGTGCTCTGGTACCAAAATCTGGCAGACTGACATAGCGTAAATCGCTACTCTGTAGTATGAACGTAAATTAGTTACCCTTAAAAATACCAAGTTTGGTACCCAACGCTACAGGTAAGTGGCAAATGCACCTAGCCATCTATATTATATATATATAAAAAAAAACATTGTACTGTATTTTTACATATGACATTATATAGAAAAACGTAACTTATCAGATCAGGCCACCGTCTTCTATTGCTCAGTGGTCCAGTTCTGATGCTCATTTGTGCATTGTAGGAACATTCAGTGGTGGACAGGGGTCAGCATGGGCATTCCGACTGGTCTGCCATGACACAGCCCCATACACAGAAAGCTGCAATACACTATGTATTTTGACAACTTTCTATCAATGCCAGCATTTGCTTTTTCAGCAATTTGTGCTACAGTAGCAGTTCAAGTTTCAATATCAGAATACTGGTCAAGACAAAATATTTATCAGTGCAGTGGATAAGTCTAGGGATTTGGAGTCATTGATTCCAGTCCTGTAGGGCTAGAGTACAGCATGAATGATGAACTGATTGGATTTCCTTGCTCAAACAAATCTAGGAGCTTACTTCTGAGTAGAATCAGGTTTGTTGAAGAGGAGAAATGACCTAATTGTGCTTGAGTAAGGCCATTCAAGACCATTGTCATGGCTACTGAAAATGCTTTACTACTCAAATCAACTCCTATGTTATTCAGTTAAATTGCTTAAAGTCCAACCACACAAGCTGTTAGTCAGTGACATTTAGCAAGTGAAATTAAATTCATCCATTCAATTGAATTCACTCAGCTCAGTAAACAGTGAATAGATTTGATGTTAGTTATTTAACTTACTCTAAATGTTAGATGCTTTTGTTGTTTACAATCAGTCTTTACTATGTAAAGTAACAATTTGTAAAGTAGCAATGTGGTCTGGTTTTTGGGTGACAAATAACGGATCATGAGAAGACAAATACAAAGCAAATAAATGGTGAAAAGGATAACCAGCAGCAAGAGAAGAAGAAAAAAATAGCCTTCATTTGTCTACTCCACAAACTCTAAACCTTGACCTTCACATAGTGAGACAGCTAAAGAGAGCAGAAAGTAGAGTATAGTAGAGTAGAGAGAGAGAGAGAGAGAGAAATAGATGCTGACTTCTTTAAAGGCCCCTAAGGCCTAAAGGAAATAAAGAAATAATGGCTTCATCAGGAGGGCTCAGTGTGCAGTAAGACGCATGGATCTCATTCAGCTCATGCCACACACACACAAACACACACTTGCTCATAATGTGAGTTGAAGGGACACAGGTCTCCAGGGACCAAAGAAAGGCTCCTCGCTATCCAAATGCATGACACGAAGAACGGCCATCGCTGTGCAATGAAATCAAATCGATATTGCACATACGACAGTGATGATGAGATGTTATTACAGATGGGCAGTGGGGAAGGGAGGGGGTTGCTGTTTGCTTGCTGAAGCACTAGCCTGTGAGGTAGTCCACGCTCACCATCAAAGTTATTGTTTCTCATAATCCTTGCCAGAGAGGGTAAGAAATCTATTTTTTCTTGCTGTTTATTGTCTGGCAGCTGAGCAAAATGTGTGGGTCATTTTAACATCTATTGTGACACCTTCTATTCAGCTGGAATAGCATTCAATAGAGAAAGCACAGCAGTGTTCACAACACAGCCTGTGGCAGTTGATCATCAGTAGCACAGCAATGAATTTGGCTCAAATGAGTGAAGTGCAGAAATGACTGTCAGAGCATTCCTGCTTCTATAATAACAAAATACATTACAATATTGCGCCAGCTGAGCGCCTTAAGTGTGGTTACTGTGTTCATTTGCATGTCCCCTGTGCCTTTACAGAGATGTTCAATGTGTTTACCTCAAAACGAGTTGTGCTTGGCTATTATGTTGTGGGCTGTGTATTTTGTAAGGGAGCAGAGTGTTTGTTCTAAAGATTGTGTATTATGTCTTCTACATGCCTAGATAAAGCAAAGTGCATCCAAACAAATGCAATATTTATACTATTAGTATAGTATACTATAGGTTTAAAACAAGGAAAAAGACAGTATGAGATTGCTAGCAGACATTCAAGGTTGCAGTATCAGTATCAGACATGGAAAAGCACAGCTAGTTTTACTTTTATGAAGATTTATTTATATTTGCAAAGATGCTAAAAAGCTATGCATTAATTATTTCACCTAAGTCTTAAAAAAGTAGAAAAATTCATATTAAAAATAATAAACAAATAGAAAATACTAAAAGTTATAAAGCCTTTTTTGGCTTTTCTAACAAACAGAAAACCAATCAGCCATAACATTAAAACCAACTGCCTAATACTGTGTACATCCCCCCACATGCTGCTGCAACAGCTCTGACTGTGGTGCATTGTGTGTTGTGACCCCTTTCCATCAGCATTCACTTCTTAAACCACAGTAGCTCTTCTATGGATTTGGACCAGACAGGCTAGTCTTCACTGCCCACATGCATCAGTGAGTCTGGAGTGTCCATGACCCTGTCGCCAATTCACCAGTTGTCCTTTCTTGGACAACTTTTGGAAAGTACTAATTGCTGTTTCCCTTAAGTTTCCCTTACTCCTTTCCAGGTTTCCCTCTGTTTTGCGTTCCATAGTTATCCCCTTCTCCCTCATGGTATGTCTCTCTCCAGCTCCTGATTGAAAACTGACTTATTTGGTCATTGTGAACACACTCAGGCAAACAAAGCGCACTACAACATTATGTGACCTCTGCATTTAACCCATCACATGTGCACAGGTGGAACAGTGGGCAGCTATGCGAAGCACCTGGGGACAGTACCTTGCTCAAGGGTACCCAGTTTGGGACTTGAACCTGCAACCTTCTGTTCACAAGGACAAGGTCCTAAGCATTAGACCACCACTGCCCATTGCACTCGCTTCTTGTCTCTCGCATGTGTTCCTTCCCCTTGTGGGTACTTACTTTTCTCATACTCATTTAATGCCCCATGTGTTCCCCATGTGTTCTACCCCACGTATGTCTTCTGTTGATGACTTTGTGATTCCCTCGTGTCCAATTGGCTGTTTTCTCCCCAAGTCCTGCCTTTCTTCTGCTTGAGCATTGTACTGTCATGTGTGTATTTTGTGTTGTGTGATTTAGGTACTGTGGTATCGTTGAGGTTTTCTGGACGTTTTCTTGTGCAAGTTGAGATCTTTTTGTAGTTAGCCTAGTGTTTCACCCCTTTATTTCTATACCTGTGTTGGTACCATGCCATGGTAGTTGGGGGTGCCACAAGGAATGCAAGCATTATACCTAAGATGAGTGGAGCCTTCACCATGAATGGTGCATATTCACCCCAAAAGTTGATAAAATGGGGCAAGCTTCACCAATTCTTTCTCTGTGGTGGCAACAGTTCCCCAGGTCAGACCTAAACAGGGAGACAATACCATCTTCTTTTCTTCAAACACCAAAACAATTCAAATTTAGCCAAGTTAGCAACTTAGCTAAAGATAAATTAGACATCTGATCAACGTCACAACAAGCAAAAACAAGTTTGCAATGAGCCAGTGGTGTGATCAGATCCTTTATTTTGTATGTGCAGAAAATTCCTGGATCTAACAAGCTAGACGAATCCCCTGCACAAGACTGTATGAGACCTGTCCCAGATGAGATCTTCTACAAGGACTTTGGGAGGACGATGGACTGAATTCTTAAGTTATTTTGTAAATAATAACTATCACATGACATTCAACTCTTTATATCTGGGCGAAGCATACATATAGAACAGCTACATATATGCACAGCAATAGCTCTGTATCTTTGCATGCACTCACTCTCTCTTACTAAACTTTATAAAGCTACACCAGTAGTTATCAGAAGACTGAAGCCATTAAGTACTATATACATTTTTAAACTAAGCCATTAAAGTCAGTAAATCTAGAGAAAGAGTAGATCTGGTCCATAACTGATTTCCCTAACATACAGTGCAACATTGAGCAATCTTTCTCTTCTAGAGAACAAAGGAACCACATTGCTTTGTTTACTTAAGCAAGGACAAGAACCTTCACCTGCATCTCCTGCATCTTCCCTTAGCTCAGGCCAATGGACATGACAATAAGGCCATGTCAAAATGGCTCAGATCTTTACACTTGCCCATTTTTCCTGCTTCCAGAACATAAAATTTAAGCACTGTTCACTTGCTGCCTTACATATCCTACCCTTGACAGATGCCATTGTAACAAGAAAATCACTGTTATTCACTTTACCTGTCAGTGGTTTTAATGTTTTGGCTGATCAGTGTATTTGAACATATAAATGAAATATTGTCATACAAATATTGTTTTCAAATGGTCACTCCAGTGAATGCCATTACGTTTGTAATGCTGGGGACTCTATAGCACCTTAGCCAACACTTGCCATTGGGACCGGTAACCTTAAGCTCATTTGCAGCTGCTGCAAAGTCCCCCATTCTTCTGGAAATGCTTTTCTATTGAGATGCAGCTTTAATCTTCACTCAGCTCCCATAGCACATTGAAACCAGAGCTGAAAACTGATGTAATGCTTTGCTGTGGGAGGAATACTTAAACGTGCATTTTAATCTATTGCATTCCCCTTTCCTACCACAGACTTGTGGGAAGACAGTACATCACTGACTGCTGTCTGTAGTGTAAGCATATGTGCATCTGTGGGAGCATTTGGACGGAGACAGTTTTCATGATATACCACAATATAAAATACAATGCAATCATACTGTCTTAAATTTTAAGAATTCATATAAATGTGTATGTTTACTGTATTTTAATAATGTCACAGTGTATTTTAGTTCAGATTTGCTTAGCATTCACACACTTATATTTGAAATCTAAGCAAAACTCTGGTGTGCACCAGTGTTTCAAAGGCAGCACCCTCACTTGTTGTAATGAACTGCACTAACAGGGCAATTTATTTGTTTTAATGATTTATTTACCCAGTTTATTCTTTTTCTGGACATTGATTGGTCAGTGTGTTCTAAACATGTGAGCTGGTGTATTATTAATATTGATCACCTTATGCTATTTCACTGCAATCAAGTTTTGCTCCTCACTAAGGATAAAGGTGGAAACCCATGGATTTGCCTTAGAAAATAAAAGTCACTGTCTGACTCTTGTTACAGTGTACAATGGGTAAGTGTACAAACAGCATCTGACAAATAGTGGGAAACAGTCCGAAAAGCCAATCAGAAAATTGCCTGTACCTACTTCAAACCGATTTTCAGTCAAGCTGAGACACTGAGAGCTGAGAGGATCTGTGACAGCAAGCCAGTCTTAAATTCCATCTGAAATCATGTAATCAGCTTATAAAGAGAAGGATATCTAAACAATTTACTCTGTTAGAAAACATGGACTGAATGTTATGCAAAGCAATGCTTTACCAATTAAACTTCACTATACTAAGCAAGAATTACTTTGCTAACAGAGAATAGACATGAAATGGTGTCTGTGTCTGGTGCATACAACTAACAGCAAAATAAACAAGTTGTGAGTGAATATTAAAATTTTGTCATGCTTCATGCACATGGGTGTATTCAATTTAGGAGGAAAGGTTTTAATCACATGTTATCCTTTGTTTTCTCTGTCTGGTACTTAATTCTCAGTAACTTAGTGGAGTTGCATCTCCTGTGCTTGTTAAGGAGATTTAGAGGAAGATAATGGATCCCTAAACAATCCTAGACACAGCGTGAGAAATCCTCTAGAGCTGCAGAGTCTGGAGAGAAGGATGAGAGACTTGGCTGGGTAGGGGAGCAGAGAGGAAGGTTGGATGAGGCTACAGCTCAGCCAGTCAGCCAGCCAGGGAAAGCTGCTCTAAGCCAAGGAGTCAGGTTTAGATTGTGTGAATAATGAAGTGCCCTGCAGGAGGCCTATGTAGCCAAGGATTCAAGCGAGTCCCAAGAGGGCTGCTTTAATTACTCCAATATAAACTGGACCATGACTCCGCCCACACTCTTTCACACTTTGTCTTTATCCAGAGCATGCTTGTGACCTCAGATCTTATATCATAAAAAACAGTAGGATCTTAAATGATCTAGATGGTAAATTTGTCCTGCTTTTCTGTAAATACATGTGTGGTTTTATTTATTTTGACATGTCTATTTTCCAACCTGTCTGTTCTGATTGGCTTCCCTGTATTGTGTCTTATTCAAAAGAAGTCAAGGCTTCAATGTAAGAAACAATCTGTTATGTTTAGACAGAAATCCTCAGGAAAGTAAGAAAAAATCGTCTTCTACCAGTCATTTTAGATGTCTGTAATCTTCAAAAGCTCTGCAGTCAAAGATTTAAAAGCACAAAGCCTAATTGTTTCCCCTGCATTATCTGCTCCAATAATTCTACTCTAGACTGTCTGAAGCAACAACACTCCTTATTACTTTAATATTAAAGTGCAGGCTAAATCGCTGCAGGCTAAATGGATGGTCATAAGTAATGTGTTGATGGTTGGGACACCAAATCAACACAGGCTGTTTTTGCAGCTTTCTTCCCATACTTGAACTCAGTGTACTTTTTCACATTTTACATAACAATTTTTAAACTGAACTTCTATTCAAAGGAGATGAATAAACAAATCACAATTTTCTGTACCAGTTCTCAGATATGCTACTTGTCATTGTATGTAGTATCTGAGAAAATTAAATAACATTATAATAACAATAATTTTATGTTCCATTTTGAAGCATTTCCCATGTGTGATTTTACAGGCTGAGCTGGGTTTGCTTTAGTAGGGTATCTACTAAACCTGGACATAAGCCATCCAGAACCAGGGTTGGACACCTCTAATCTAAGCTAGCAGTCTCCAGTAATGGTCTTGGACCCATAGCCAGCTGGGATTGGCTCCAGCTTCCCCGTGACCCAAAATGAAAGAAATGGTTTGTGGATGAAAATTGATGAATGGATGAATGGGTGAATGGACGGCTTTACATGTACGCTTGTCATCTACAGTGTTTATAAAATGACAAAATTGTCCACTGCTGGACTGATGCTAAAGTTAAAGGTTAGTGGAAATTTGCACTGTGTTAACAGAGCTATCACACCTTAAAAAAATGTCAAAGTAAGGCCAGAAACAAATTTCATGCAAGTATATAAACACCTTGAGCTACAAAAAAGGCACAAAGGTTTGCAAAATGTTGACTCCTAAAATGTGTTACAACTCAAATCATAATGAAATCCAGAGTGCAAGCTGCATTCTCAGGGCTGTAGCAAGAAGCTTTTCAGCAGTCAACACTCAAGCAACAACCAGAGGTTGTCTGTCGCAAAACTGGTTCACTCATAAACATACATATATAAGACAACTGTTAATTCCAATAGAAGCAGAACATGCTCCTTTACTCTCCACGAGTTTCATTGTTAGGACAGTTGGAATAAAAGTAAATTATGTTTACAGACAGTCTGATCTGTCCTCTGTACTCAAATGATGTTTAACCCAGCACAGAAATGTAATTAATGAATGGTGAGTCTGTATAGAAGTACAGTGCATTTGCAGTGCGCTGGCCAGACATTGTTGTTTTCACATCTGGTCTTTAATGCACTCTCTCTCACACACACACACACACACACACACACACACACACAGACACACACAAACACAAACACAATATATACATATTTTTTCTTCTCTTGTTGTTTACCATCGTTCTCTTACTGGCCTCAGCTCCCACTGTGTTGCAGCTACAGTAATTCATAAGTCTGGCCTATACAATCTCTCTCTCTCTCTCTCTCTCTCTCTCTCTCTCTCTCTCACTCATTTATATATATATACAACCCCAAATCAGAAAAAGTTGGGACGGTATGGAAATCGCAAATAAAAAAAAAAAGTAGTGATTTCTAAATTTATTTTGACTTGTGTTTCATTGCAGACAATATGAACACAAAATATTTCATGTTTTGTCTGGTCAACTTCATATCATTTGTAAATAGACATACTTTCCTGTCATTCAGACATGCAACACATTCCAAAAGAAGTTAGGACAGTAAAGCATTTACCACTTTGTAATGTTGCCATTCCTTTTCACAACACTTAAAAGTCGTTTAAGGACTGAAGACACCAAGTGATGAAGTGTTTCAAGTGTAATTTTGTCCCATTCTTTCTGCAAACAATTCTTAATGATGGCAACAGTACGGTGTCATTTTGCACTTCAAAATGTGTTGCAGGTCTGAATGACAGGAAAGGATGTATATTTACAAATGAAATAAAGTTGAAGTTTTCATATTGTCTGCAATGAAATACAAGTCAAAGTAAATTTAGAAATCACTACTTTCTTTTTTTATTTGCGATTTCCATACCGTCCCAACTTTTTCTGATTTGGGGTTGTATATATATAAATGAGTGAGAGAGAGAGAGAGAGAGAGAGAGAGAGAGAGAGTGAAAGAGAGAGAGAGAAGAGAGAGAGAGAGATTGTATAGACCAGACTTATGAATTACTGTAGTTGCTACACAGTGGGAGCTGAGGCCAGTAAGAGAATGATGAAAAACAAAAAAAAAGAGTAAAGTATGGGTTGGCTAGGTGGAAGAGGGTTACAGAAGTATAAGAACAGATACAAAAATAAACTTTTATCTCCACCTTTACTGTCACCCCGTATATGTACACATTACAGCGCGATTGAAGGTAGGCAGAGATGAGATCGAGCATAGAGGGGGAGGGAGGAATATTATCAGGAAGAAGAGAGAGTACTAAGCCTGATAGCGTCCATACACTGCAACAAATGAGCCAGGAGGAAAAGCAGGGCAAGCACAATGAAAGAAAAAAAGAGAGAGAGAGAGGGACACACAGAGAGAGCGAACTATGCTTACTCATACTCTATATTTTGTAGGTGTTTAGCATTATACATCGATCAGCCATAACATTAAACTAACAACCTAAATAACTTTTGATCTTGTCTGGGGTGTCATCCTCTGTAAAGAGGTAGGATATATTAGGCACAAAATGAAAAGTCAGTTCTTGAAGTTGATGTGTTGTTCGTCTGCTAAATGCTGTAAATGCAAAGGACCAAATATGATGGATCGATGACTGTCTCAAAACATCTCCAAACAGCATGTCTTGTGGAGTGTTTCAAATATAATGTAGTTACCCACCAAAAGTGATCCAAGGACACTGATTAAACTAGCCACAGGGTCATGGGCACCTAAGGCTCTGGTGTCACAGAAAAGCTATGGCAGCATAACTTGCTGAAACTTGTGTCAGAACGCAGTACATCACAGCTTGCTGCATATGGGGCTGCACAGCCACAGATCAGTCAGAGTGCACATGCTCACACCTTCACTACCTCATATGACATGGAAGGTGGAGAAATGGTAGATCTGATTGTCAGATGAATCACGTTTTCTTTTACATAATGTGGATGACTGGGTGCATCGCATACCTGTGGAAAAGATGAAACTAGGATGCAGTATAGGAAGAACAAAAAGTTGGTGGAGGCAGTGTGATGCTCTGGGCAATGTTCTGCTGGGAAATCCTGCCATTCATGTGAATGTTACTTTGACACACAACCTACCTAAACATTGTTACAGATCAAGTACACCCCTTTATTGCAATGGTACTACCTACTGCAAGTAGCCTCTTTGGCAGTATAATGCACCCTGCCAAGCTGTAAAAAATTTAAAAAATAGTCTGGGGAACAGTACAAAGAACTCAAGGTATTGACTTGACCCCAAATTCCTCATATCTCAATTCAACAGAGAATCTGTGGTATGTGCTGAACAAAATAGTCTGATCCATGGAGGCTCCACCTCACAACTTGAAGGACTTAAAGGATCTGCTGCTAATATCTTGTTGCCAGATACTACAGCTGTCACGTTTTGAGGTTTAGGAAGCAGATGTAGCGAGATTTTATATATAAAAATGGGGTTTATTAAATCAAACGAAAAAACAACTGAGAACAAACAAACAAGGACTTCGGGAACTAAGGTACAAAAAGCAAACCCGACAGCATGGTAACATAGACAGGAAACAGCTGCTCACGACAACAACAAGGTATAAACTACAACAGTGCTAAGAGATGACAAAGCTAAGGTACGACAAATAACCAACGAAAACTGAACCAAACACAAGAGACTAAATACAGCACACAAACGAGGGCATGGCTAGACAGACATGAGACAGGGAGCACGTGGAGAAACCAAAACAAAACAAGGACATAGACACGTCTACAGACAACAGAACCAGAACAGACAAGACGAAACCTCACAACAGCACACCTTTAGAGGTCTTGTCAAGTACATGCCTTGAGAAGTCAGACTCTGTTTTTGGGGCATAAGTGGGTAGGCAGAGGGCCCCCTTTCCCTAGCCCTCTGAGGAGTTCCCTCCCTCTCGAGTTGAGACCTCTAGAATTCTTAGCAGGCGTGCCAGCCGTATGCCTGGAGCACCGCCAGCTAGCGTTGGACTCCCTAAAGGCAGAGGGCTAGGGAGGTCCGTGACCGGCTGGGGCGGGCTCCCAAATACGGCCGGGCTACAGCGAGTAGGAGCCTGTGTCTGCTTCTAGAGACCCTTTCCGTTCTCCCTGGTGGCTGGTGTGCCGACTGTATGCCTGGAGCACCGTCAGCTAGTGTTATGCGGACTCCCTTTGGGCAGAGGGCTGGGGAGGTCTGTGACTAGCTCGGACGGGCTCCCGCATATGGCCGAGGCAGCTAGTTAGCTCGCACCTGCTTCCAGGGGTCCCTTCCCTTACCCTGTAACCCAGTAGCCTTTCCTTTGCCAACGTTGCCTCAGGGCGGCCCTAGCTTCGCTCACGGCTACCATCTTGCGAGCTAAGCTAACCGCTATGTACGTTAGCCACCATTGCAGTTTGTTTACATATTGCTCAGCTGACACAGTTATCCACCTGTATTCAGCCAGGGCCAATCAACTTGTCTAGTCTCGTAAAGCAAGACGGGGAGGCGGTTTCCCTATTGCTCCCTGGTGCTTGGGCTCATCTGAAAACTCCCATAAGGTTACATAAGGCCAATCACAATGGTTTTTAACTGTGTTTCATAAACATCTCAGTTTTAATTAATCATGTAGTTCAAAACATCCAAGTCATTTTGGACAGTGTAAGGTAAGCTAATAATTATTTATGCCATATTATTGATTCACCAGTGTATTATAGTATATCATATTATATTAAACCATAACTGCATTGCCAGTATTTTCCAGCCCAACAATATACAATAAATTATGATGGCAAAGATTAATGTTGGAATGTTGTAACTCCTGCTTTCAAAGACTTTACAAATGGACACCCAGAAGACAAAACTACCTAATAAATATGGAATCCAAACAAACACAATGATCCACAATGACTCCTTATCAATAACGCATTTTTTTCATGTAATTTTAGTTTGCCTACTATATCATATAAGCAGTATTTCATTCATCTCCATTTTAATGCATAAATTAAGAGGATCCCATAAATCTCATTGCTTTTTCATTCTGCTCCCTGTTATACTTATTCATTCCCACTATTAATGCAGTCTTATTGTTTTGCCAATCAAGCCCACTTTGTTTTAACAGAATTGCTTGTGTTTAATTACTCCATTGTTTTCCTCAGGCTTTATTTATAATGCAGTGGAAACAGCCATGGCAGCGAAGCACTGTTGATATGAATGCTATTATAAGGGTGGAAAAGCACTAATGTTGTGCCTTGTGCCAGAGAAGCAGACAGAGAGCGAGAGGGGAGAGAGAGAGAGAGACAAAGAGACAGAGAGAGAGAGAGAGAGAGAGAGACAGCGAGAGAGAGAGAGAGAGAGAGAGAGAGAGAGAGAGAGAGAGAGAGAAA
>JBBPDA010000009.1:15374615-15394104 GCA_037974385.1 Arnoldichthys spilopterus | reverse complement strand
TTGAGTAAATGAACTGATAAAAAGATTCAGATTTATGAGATAAGCACACACAAGACATAGAACAACACTCACATATACACATGTATACTCCAGGTTACAGGGGCAACTCCCTAACTCCTAAACATATTTCTCCTGTCTGAGAATATAAATTTAAATTTGAGACTTAGAAGTTACATACTAACAGCTAGTTTGATACTGCAGTATATGGACTTTTACTGTCCACACAGTACCTGGTTTGGATAAGAGTGTGACTCCTGTGCAATTTTGGTCTCAGTGCATTCGCTGAAGCACACTGACAAGTGACCAAAACTGATGTTCTATCTCTGAATTTTATGTGTAAATGCATAAAATGAATCTTCAGAGTGGACATTAATGCTGTCCATTGTGCTCCATAATTCTGGGGTTATGTTGCAGTTATGCCTAGACCCACACACAAAACAGACATTTTTGATAAAAAACACAACCAAAGAAGTCACTGTTGATACTATCTAGTCACTGATCTTTCAAAGTGTGGTGGGCCTTTAGGAAAACAGAGACAATTAAGACTGAGACTGCTCTCAGTGGGATTGCCTGATAAAAACAAAAGATAAATAAATAAAAAAGACTCCGTACACCACAGAGGTTTCCAATCAGGATGAATTCAACATCAGACACAACCAAAGCCCTCTTTGAGTGAGATACTTATTGAAGAAACATGGAGGGGCTGTGGTTTGATGAAATAAAAAAGACAGCTGTGTTGTAAGGAGAGTTCAGGCTTTTTCCTGAAGAGACAACTGCTGGGCTGAGGTGTTGTAATTTATACACTGGTTCCTGGTAAAGTCCTGGAGATAGCAGGACAAATCTCACTCCCATCGCTGTGCCCGCTGACATCCATCTTGGAGGCAACAGTGCAAAAATTCCAACCCACCTTGTAATCCTAACCGATAAAATGGCACGACTGGGTCTGCATGCAAAGAAAATTGCAAGAAAATTGCCTTCCCTGAAGAACAGACAAGCACACCCTGTTGCAGGATTGGATTCAGAGAGTTGAAGTCAGGCTATTCTCAGGCTGTCAGATCAAGTGTAGCTGATTGTGAAGTGGCACTCAAAGTCCTGATGATGGAGGATGGACCAGGCTCCTGTGCAGTTCGGACAGGTTCCGCAGATGAGCCAGACAGAGTCTGCCGAAAACGCAAGCGAGAGATTCTTCAATGATAAGCACTCTGTGAGCTTCTTAAAGCAAGGACACCTTTACCTGTTGAATCTGCTCCCAGGTGTCTCAAAGCTGTCCTGCATTTAAGACTTTAAAGACAGAAAGAGAACAGCCAGCACAAAGCCTGGTCCCTCAGATACAGCTGAACAAACAGACACAGCATTAACACATCTTTGAATGGTGTCTTGTAGAAAAGTGAATTTAAAGTAAATGCTCTTGCAGCAAATACAGACTGCTCAGCTGTTCGGCACTGACAACTACATACTAGAGACAAAGCCATAAAAGTAAATGAAACACACTTTGACAGTTCCTTCGAGTTTGACAGGCCGTGAATTCAATTTAGGCACAGGAGTAAGAATCAAAAACTCAAAATAGCATAGCTATCTTTATATTTGTGAAGCATTCAGAGTCAAAACAACAGAGCAAGAGAAGATATCCCAGTATAGTCACCTGGGTATTGCTCTTGATACATTTACAGTTACCATTTTATTTTTTTTAAGACATTTAAAACATGCCATCATTATGTCAGCTGGATAATGACTTGCCTTGTGCAACAAGCTTGACCATTACATTAAAACAACAAAATGGGAATTTCTATTTCACTCTCTGTTGCAATACTAACATAATATTGCCACATAACACTCCTTCTATCTCTGCACTTGTAAAATGGCAAATCATGGTTGGTGGAGGAAATAATGCCCATAAGGTTTATTCTGAAATATGCACACTGTGTACAAAACTTAAATTACATTGACTTTTGGATTGACTGATTTATTCAAAAACATTATGCTGCATGTGGTATGAAATGAGGTTTTTCTTCATCATGGCATGAATGTCTTCGGAAATTTGAAAATTTCATTTGTAATTTTCACCTTACTAAATTAATATTCACACCATTTTTTAAGAATTCACAGAATTCCTGTTTTTAATAAACTTTGCATTTTCTTTTTAATTTATTATCAAAAATCAAAAATTTCTTCTTTTTTTCTAGAGCAAATACTATTTCAAATCCCTGAATACTGTCATTTCAGCTTTTCACGCAAATTCCGGTTCAATGACCAAAAGATAATGTTACAAAATGAGCAATAACTTTCTATTTTGCCACTAAAACTTGGTAATCAAGCAAATAAAACATGATCTTCCATCAGGTTTCCCATCTTTAATAGTAGTGCATGAAATTGGTCTTACAGTACTTCTGTGTTTGCGGAAAGTCGTCATACCACAGTGCTTTTCAGTAATAAAGAGCTGTGAATAAAGAGAAGTGATGTGTGGACAATACACAGCACTTTATACATTAGCAGTCATACATATTCAATTATAAGTCTTGTTTCATTGCATTACCTGACTGGGGAACATTACTTTTCTAAGGTGAACAAAGGTTTAGTGAGAAATGGAGTCATCCCTACTGCTATCCCTACTGACAGCTTTGGAGAGAATCATAAATAAAAAGAACTGTGCCCTACTTCTGTGGTTTTAATGTAGTGAACTTGTAACCTTACATTTTTCAGCTGTCGTTTTTTTTCCCTAAAATAAGTAGTCTGAATAAATTAGCTTGTTTGATGAAACACAGCGTGCACTGTGCAATACATTTGTGATACCAGAAAACAAATTTAAATTTTACATTTTAAAAGGGCCTTATCTTACATTTTATTTAATCTTAAAGACATATTTTGTCATGAACTTATAATTTTTGTGAGATTTAAGGTACCAAAATAGTCATCATTTTGTATGGGACTATTTTTTCAAACCAGTGTTTATCTTTTACAAGTAAATGTTTTCACTACTGTGTCTTTAAGACATATGTACACTGAACAAAAATATAAATGCAACACTTTTGTTTTTGCTTCCAGTTTTCATGAGCTGAACTCAAAGATCTGAAACATTTTTTCCATACACAAAGGACCCATTTATCTCAAATATTGTTCACAAATCTGTCTAAATATGTGTTAGTGAGCACTTCTCCTTTGTCAAAATAATCCATACCACCTCACAGGTGTGGCATATCAAGGTGCTGATTAGACAGCATGAATTTTGCACAGGTGTGCCTTAGACTGCCCACAATAAAAAGCCACTTTAAATCACAGACAGCTTAGTCTGAAGGAGTGAACATCTAGCTGATTTGGTCAATAGGTTCAGATGTCCATGCTGTCCTTTTAACCTCTGACTATGTCCCCTCATCAGAAGAACTCCCTTGTTCTGCAGCACACATGCTGTTCACACAAGCAGAAAAATCAAACGTCCAGTGACCTTTGGCAAATTATGACTTGGAGGCTGGTGAAATCTGATAAAGTCCAGCCGGTCCCACACTGACCCTCCCAAGGGCGCAGCAACATACATAACGAGATTAGGAGCGATCACAGCCCCATCATCATTCATCCCCTGCTCTAGAGTACAACCACTTGCAGAGATGCTATCACCCAGAGAACAGAGAAAAGACACCAAGGAATTGAGAGTGTGCTGAAGACTGTGGAGTGGGAGAAAGAAAGAGGAGGAGAGTCAGTGTGCACAAGAAGGAAGGAGAGATGAAGAAGCAAAATGAAAACGTTACAGATGAGTTGGAAAGTCGGGCATTGTGAACTGGGAAAGCAAACTTAACAGTGAGCAAAGATGGAATAGGGGAAAAAGAAAGACATGGACATGGGAGTGGGAAAGCCAAGAGGAAGAGCTAGAGTGGGAGACAGCAAAGGAAAATGAACTTTCTTTATTCTTCCTATTCCTCTCAGGTTTATTTTTCCTTTTGACCCTTACTGCCAAGGCTTTTGTTCCTGTCTGACATCAAGAGGCTCAGGAGGTTCACTTAAGAACAGGAAGAGAATGAGAGGAGGGAGATGTGCATTATGCCTTGGGATGAATCGATCGTTTCACCCCCGCTCCTGCTGCACGCTGTGCTGTTTGTATTAGTCAGGGTTGCCAACTCCTTGTCCCCAAATCCTTACACTTCTCTTCTTGCCAGCCATTCTCTTCCCAATAGAAGTGAGGGACGCATTTAATTGCAATGATTTTTCAGGAAACAAAATCCGTCAGCAATGTGAATACCACAGTGATCTTTATGTTGTTTTTATGTGGGCTGTTTATGTTCCTTGCAACTATGGTAGGTCTAGTTGTTCTCCTTGTCTTACAATAAAAAGCACTTTAAGCTTCATCAGTACAATATCACCCACAAACAACATCAAAACAATGTACATTTAAAGTTGCACGACAACTAAAACAACTCTCCACAATAGTTACTTTACAAGAGGAGACAAACACATTAAGTTATTAATGTAAGTTAAGTCCAAGTAATTTTGGATCATTTGTATTGGTCCAGTCATGATGAAATGTTCACACACCAAAGGACAGCTCATGTGTTTGAATGATGTAGATATACATATTAATGTTTTTTGAACAGCAATAATATGCAACACTCCTAGTTTTGCATTTCCTACCATTGTAAAATTCTCTCAATAAAAGTTACTGCTAAAAATATTAATGAACTAAGAGAGTAGACTTTCAAAAAAATGAAAGGAATGAAAAAAAGTAAGGCTGTGTATTGTTCTTCCTTGGATTCATTTACTGAAAACCAGACCTTGGGTGTTTTTTCAATACCAAGAACACAAATATTGGACTCTTAAGATGAACATTCTTAACAAGTTACGTCACAGGAACAAACTTGTAGAAACACAAGGACTGATACAAGAGTTTAAAAAATATAAGGGTTTAAGGTATTGTCACGATTTGTGGTGGTTTTAGGTAGCAATCGCAGGCAGGACTTCACTTCATCGGTTTTATTGATCCACAAGGCACATGTAACAAAAGACAGACAACAGAAAGGGTGACACACGAGGCATTTAAAGGAACACATGATGATTTAAGCTGATGGGAAAATGAGGACGTACACGGCTCCGCTGCGGGGGGCGGGGCTAAGACCAGGACAACGACATGACACGTGGACTCCCTTACAGGTATATTTTCTGCATATGTCTGAGGCACCTTAAGCAGTAAATGAACCTTCTGAACATTTTGATACATGAATATAAACTGTTGTTTATATTACTCCTGTGAAAAAGTGAAAAATCACTGCGCTTATTTCATACCATTAATTGAATACTGAGATTTACAGTTATAAGCAAACATTTAACACATGGGACACCCAAACTTTGATATATATATATATATGTATGCATATGACCACATTTTACTTACTGGCAAAAAGCAGATACATACATAAATTTTTTAAACAACAGTAATTGAAAGTGTGTGAACCCTTTAAAATTTTCTATATTTCTAAATCTATATATTTGTAATCTTGCTGCATGACCCACTTTCTCTTGAGATTTAGTTCACAGACATATGACCTGATATTTTTCTTTAGATTTTGCTGGTGTAATTCAGAATTCATTGTTCTGTCAAGGATGGCAAGCTGTCTGGCCCAGATGCAGCAAACCTTCACACTCTCATCACAATATTTCACAAAATGGCATAACATTCTTGTGCTAGAATGCTTCCTTATCTCCAAACAATGTGTTTCTCGTGTAACCAAAACACCTTTTTTGTCCACAAAATGTTTTTCCAGTAGCCTTCTAACTTGTCCAAATAATCTTTAGTAGGATTGCTGATCATTGCTGATATTTGAACAACGGTTTGCAATTTACTCCTCTTGTACATCTGTCTGATTGTAGATTGAAGGAGTCCAAACTCCTTAGAGATGGTTTGTAACCTTTTCCATCCTGATAAGCATCAACATGAGCATAAGTTTTTCTGAAGTCTTCAGAAATCCCCTTTGTTTGATACACAACTGTTTTGTTTCATTGCCATTTAGGTAATTGAAAACAATTGAATCTAATTTCACCAAGTAACTGTTAACCCTAGAGATTCACACAGTTTAGACACTCACATATATGTAATATTGGATTGTTTACTTCAATAAATAAATGTCCCAGTTTAATATTTTTGTCTCTTTATTTTTCTTGTACTTGTGTAAAAATTAGATCATGTTTCAGTTTACGTCTATGCAGAAATATTGAAAACTGTGAAAGGTTTGCAGACTTTCAAGCACCACTGTGTATAGCCCAGTCCTTCTTTCCTGCTCCTTTTTACAAATATCATCAGAGACTTATGGCTGTCTCCATCACTTCTCAATTCATTATTCCCTCTTTTTTCTCTCCAACAGCACACACAGTGGGAGAAGCAAAAGTTTTTACAGACCTCCCCAGTTACTGGAGGAAAGGAGAAACATTTAAACTTTAAATGTTGTATAAAACACAGACACACCATTTACTCATCAACATTTATTACTTATTATTAAGTAGATCTCAGCTCCACTCTCATCTCTTCGAGAAATGCAGCATGTCCATGTGCTTAGCAAAAAATAAACTCACATACTTCGTAATACACCGTAGAGCTTAAATTCCTTAATTCTGCTACTAGGCTATTATTTTCCTTGTGCTGTTTTTCTTAAGTCTTGTCTAATGGAACTCTTGGAGCCATTCTGATGTGCACTTTTTAAAGGCCTATTGAGCTGCAAAACTGTGAATAAGGGTGCCTGTGGAGAAGAGTGAGCATTTTCCCCAGCCTAATGGAAGATCACAGGATGAGATGAACTTTAATGGAGGAGAGGGGAAAAAGCAAGAGCAGTTACTAACGGTAACACACATGCAGGACCACACACACACACACACACACACACACACACCCATACACACACACATACACACACACACACACACACACACACACACACACAGACACACAGACAAAGGTATAACCAAGCATTAATGTAGTGTTATGTGATCTCATACACTCATATCCAAACACACAGACATGAACAAACATATTGGAGGCACAGGAGAACTGTGATCTCTTTTAAAGTATACTTGCCTTAGAAAGCATTTATTTTAATGGGACGTATTTCTGGGTGAAGCAGTATATTCAGATGGGAAACAACTTTGGCCAAAAATGGAGTAAAACATGTTCAATCTGCAGAAACCTGTCAGATGTCACAATGTTTTTCTAATAAGGTAGGTAGGTAGGTAGGTAGGTAAATAAATGAATAAATAAACAAACTAATAAAATAAATATATAAATACATAAATAAAAGGTGTAATTTTTGTCATTTCTGAAATGTGGTTCCATGTTGTATTTGTCAAGGTGAAGGCCTATTTTGCAGAATAGCCTATCAATATCAGCATAGCTTTTCATAGCAAAAGCTGATGGAATAAACTTGTTTTCATTAAAAAAATCTGTGTGCAACCTAAATGTAAGTAAAGAAGAGTGTGTTTATATGTGTAAGTACTTGTTTTCTGCCAACACATGAAAAACCTCATTCTGTTAACATTAGAAGTGGTCCCTACCATAAATAAAACTGAAATTACTGATGGGTGATTGTTTTACAACAGTCTCCAAAAAATGAAAGAAAAAGAGAGAGTAAATCCACTGAAGAGATTGACAGGGCAGTGCTTGTGGAGGGTTGTCTACAGTAGACTAACCATCTGGCATAGCTGAAATACATGTATGTGTAGCCAAGAACAGAAAAGACTAGGGGGTAGGGAGAGAAAAATATGCTAGGATATTTTTGCTTAATATAATTATTCTTTCTCAATTGTCTTTTTAATGTTATGACAGCATGGATTGAGCTTGTACTAAAGACATGAACTAAAAAGGCAAAAGAGATTCCCTTTTGATTTCAGGGTGACTTTAAGATTGCATGTGCAAAAAGCAAACACTTATTTTCCCACAGTTCTTAGTCCAGCACACACACATACAAACACACACAAACACACACACACATGCACACACACACACACACACACACACACACACACACACACACACACACACACACACACAACATGCATATCTGCAGTAGAGATATAAATAAACTCCCTGTGTAAATTATACTCTCTCACTCTCTTTTTACTCTCTCTCTCTTTCTCTTTTTCTCTCTCTCTCTGTGATTTCCAGTGAATGCCGGTGTTTTTGTGGATTTTAGGTGGATCAATCCCTCATCCTTCAGTAATGTGACATACATCCTGCACATGTGAGCGTTTGATGAACTAAAATGATCTATAATGACATCTTGCGGTATTTCGACGCATATGATGCTCATGCTTAGAGGATATGTCTTCTCCTCTACCCAAACTACTGTGAGGAGCTGGCAGACTTGTAAATAAATATTTCAACAAGATCTATTTCTACAGTGTAATGTAGCTGCTATGCTTCAATCTTCAAAAGTGCATCAAAAGTATTTTTCAGGAATAGCACACAAGTACTTGAACCATGTTTCAGTGTCATGCAAATTGTGTATTTAGAGTCAATACAAGAAAGATCCAAACTACATATATATAAGAGCTGCTTTGAAAGTTCTATTGGTATACCAAGAGGAACTTTCAACCCTAGTGGCAAACATGATGTAAATAATACAACTAATTACATTTTGTTCTCTTTCAGCATTCAAAACACTTTTATATTTGAGTCGACCAATGAAACAGGCCCTTGTTTCATTAGAAGAAAGGATTATTAGCATTCATTAATTTCTTATTACTTTATAAAATGCAATTACAGGGCATTTTATGCTGTGATGCATTGAGCATGACGACATAAGAAAGCTGCTCTTCGGAAACTTGGAATGACCTCAACACATCTAATAAGAAATTCATTGAATGTTGCTCATAAAAATCCCTGGTGATGTGAAAAATGAAGTGTTTCATGCAAAGTTTTAACATTTGTGGGATTAAGAATACCCTCAGTGCTTTTTTTCAAATCCCAACTCTCTTTTCTCATAAAATTGTAAATGTGCACAATGCCCATTCACTGCCTAACCCACTGACATTCAGCAGGAATGTTGATGTTCTCAGTGTAGCTAAAATATATCAAAAGGCTTAAAGCTTTTTTTCACAGACTCAAATAATATTCATTTCAAAGAGGGAATGAACTTCAGATTACCAAGTGAAAAAAACTATACAGTACTGCCTCAAAATCCAAAAGTATCCAGACACCCTTTCTACTTGAAGTCCCCCTGCTTTGGGATAAATTGGAGTGTTGTACCTGACATTACTAATGCACCTGTGGCTGAATGCAGTCAAGCCCTCACAACCATGTTCTAACTAATTTCACCTAGTGTACAACCTTGCCATTATAGTAGAGGCTGAACTGCAGAAAATGGGGGCAAACTGCCTATTAATACCAAGCAGATGCAAAGTCTGCAAACAATTGCTTTATGAAGTACCACCATGCATACAGCTAACCCCAGGCCTTGTGTCAGTAAGCAAGACAGAAACCATGTAGTTTGTGTAGATGTTCAGTTAAAGATGAAAGGTGAAAGCATTAACTTTCATAGGGGCTTAGACAACGTCACTATATTGTCTGTTTTCCAGTACTTATGTTTTCCTGTCATTGTGAAGACATGTATTTCCTACCAAAACTGAGAGAAAAACACACACACATACTCTTACATCACCCAAACTTTATAAGCTAATTTCCTAAAGAAATAAAATATCTGTTTGTGATAAAAAATGATAAAACCAGTAAAATATCACTCAGAAAATGGAGATAGATCCAGGAAATGCTAGTATCACTCTTGTATATCATTAATCAGTTTCAATAAATAATTCTTCCACCATATTTCTTTGACCACAGATCACATCTTTGATCAATCGTACATTCTCTGGCTTCATGACCAAGAAGACTACACTTTCAGTGCTTAACTTGGTGCCAGTCTTTGATGTAATGCAGAGCTACAGACTGTTGCATTTGACAAGAATTAGTGAATTTCCCTGTGTATGGTCCAAAGCAAATGGTGTTACAAATTTGTAAAAGCTGTCCATCTGGATCTTGTCTGAGGTTGACTTGGAACTGCCTTATTCTATACAACAGTACAAATCATTTTTTCTGCAGGTTTTTTCTCTACTGTCACTGAACCACAAGGAAAAATAAACCATGTGGAATGAATTAAACTAGCACTTTTCAGAAGCCTTCTCACTTCCAAGCTTAAAAAACATGTACACATTTTCTAAATGATGTTTCATGGATTAAAAAAGTTCACACCCTCAGTTATTCTGAGCATTTGTTTGGAGCATAGATCCAACTACATGATTTGAGTGCTGACAGTGGTTCAACTTGTTGGCTCTCCTTGATCAACAAACTTGAAACTTGAAACACAGAATCTACCAAGTTGGGTAGGTTGGCTACCTTTGGGGGACGATGGGTCAAAATTTAAGCACAGTAAGTTGCATCAGCTACTCCAGGTCTCACACTTTTGCTCATGGGTATTATTGGCAGGCTCTGGTACACCTCAGAAATCAACCAGCAACTGACCTGTGCCTGCTGCTGAGATATTTTATCATTAGTTTAGAACACTTTTTGCATAAAAAAAATGTTATTCATGTCATAAATCTTTGCATTTGTGCACATTGAATGACTGTTGCTGGAATATAGTATATCTTTCATATATTGTACCATTCACAATAGTACTGTTACTGCTTTTGGTGGATGCACTGTATGTTGTCCTCTCCTGTACTATTGCATCATTTGCTCTTGTGCTCTTGCAATTTCTTTCTTTGTCCTGTCCTTTCTTCACTTGTGTACTCTTGCATTGCTTCTGTTCTTGTTCTTTGTGTTGCACCAGTGTCCTGGAGAAATGCTATTTCATTTCAAGTGTATTGTTTATATGGTTAAAATGACAATAAACATCTCAACTTAACTTCATGCACACATGCAGACATGCACACACAGACACACACATACTGGGAAACAATAACAATAATCAAACCCTTCCATATTGCAGAAATAAAATTTCTGTTTTCCTGTCTGTTACTGTATGTGCAGGACAGGCAGACAACCTCCTGTCTAGAGTCTCTGAGGCATTACTCAAGGTGTGACCTCATAACTAGAGTCAACTTCCTCACTCTCTATCTCTTCCACTATCTAAATTCCACTCTGTCTTTCTGTCTATAGTCTCCATCTGTTATATCCATCACTTATGACTCCATTCACTGAGTAAACCTTAACTTCACTATTCACCTGAACTTCAAATACAGATATGTTTGGTGTGTGTAGTCTGAAGTTTGAAGTTCCCTTCTTTTATTTGTGTGCTGGAGTGGCTTATAAGTAATGAAGGCTTATGCTGCACCAGTTAGCACTGTGCAAACGAACCATGTCAAGTTGCTCAGTCATCTCAAAAGGACTAGCTTATGTAGTTTGAACAATGC
Organism: Arnoldichthys spilopterus; assembly: GCA_037974385.1. Lineage (NCBI taxonomy): Eukaryota > Metazoa > Chordata > Actinopteri > Characiformes > Lepidarchidae > Arnoldichthys > Arnoldichthys spilopterus. The sequence continues at coordinate 15,382,728 of JBBPDA010000009.1, read as the reverse complement.
AAACTAGTGCAATGTAAGCTTCTATTATTATTTTTAGCAACCTTAGAAGAGGGGTCTGCTGAAGCCTGTCTTTTTCTTTCTTTTTTTCTTTCTTTCTAACGCTCCTTCTCTTTGTGTTTTTCCTTCTGTCGTCACTATCTGTCTTTGGAGAGCTTGCCCATTACAACACAAAGCTGAGAGTCAGTAATGGGCTTATAGAGTGGAGAGAGCCGAGGCCCATGCTGAGCATTGCTATCCTCCTGCTGCTACTGAAGACAAAATACACTGGCGCCAGCCAGGGCGGGCCTGAGACCAAGAACTCCACAACAATGTAACAGTGAATTGTGAGCGACTTGCACATGTGGGTCACACTGACACACATCACAGTAACCAAAAGCAGTGAAAAGCTGCCACCAGGTTGGGATCAAGAAAGGACATTGCTCAAAAAGTTGTCTACAACCATTTCCTACTGCACAGCCTGATCTGTCCTAACCTTCTAAAGGTAAGAAAGAAACACAAGATTTTTTCAGCGAGGCAACATCCTGCTGACAGGTCCCAGTGCTTTATCTCAGAAATGACACAGGCTGAGCACAATTGTTATAGCCTCAGGGGACAGTACCACTTCCGCCCTTCCACCTAGGGAGATGCTCCTCAGGTACAGAATGAGAGAGAGAGGGTTACGCCAAGATTATAAATCAACATGACAAGATGAACAGACAAGACTAAACCACTATAAGCTCAAAAGGCATTTGTGTAATATGCTAAATGTGTAATATGACAAAATAATACAAAATATCACAAAAACATAGTATCCAAAACTCCAAAAATCATATTATTGCACTTGTTTTGTGTAATAAAAAATAAATGGTACATTTTTAATCTTTAACAGTGTTTACACACTACACCACAATCTATCATTTCACAAATGCAAAAACGTGTGTTTTGCCATAATATGGGCCCCTTAATAACCCACACGTGAAGTAAAAATACTGTACCATTTAGCATGTTTTCTCCAACCACACGTCCAAGCCAAGAAACATTTAGGAGCATGTATTTTCAAGGGTACACTACAGCACAGCCGAGAGGAAAGCAATCATGTACGAAGAACAAGGGAACAGGTAGAGGAGGGCCGCTGCATGATGGAATCAAATCCTCGATAAGGTGTGAATAAAAGAGGAAGATGTGGCTGGCATGTCCTCTCCAGCTGAAGGCAGATAAGCCTGTATCAGAAGCTGCTGCCTGAGCGCTCCCTGTAGCCAAAGGCAGTGAACACAAACGCTGCTCCGCCACCGCAGCCCACATGCTCTGACCTTTCAAACAGTCCTCCTGGCTGCATGGGATTAGCTCCCAGTTTTACTGTGCAGCAAGGAGAACAAGGAAGACGTGTACACACACATACACACACTCAAACACACCACTATGTACTGCCCTGTCAGAAGAGATTGCAGCAATGTGCTCCTCATACCTCATACATATCCTTTTGGAGAATACTGGCCCACAGCTTATCTACCAGGGATTCCAACATATGCTGTTAATATGCACAAGGGGACTTTGTTAAAACTGTGGTGCTGTGTAGCTGAAGATGGGACACTACCTCACATAAATCTAAGGGTGCTTTTTAGAAATTGTCTTCCTTGCTTCTCAGTTAAGTAAGAATAAAGTATTTCTTCTGAAGTTAAAATTATTAAATTAGTAGTTTATTGCCCTCCTTGTTGCAGTTACAACTTCAACTCTTCTGCAAAGAATTTCACTGCTTTACAGCTCTTGCTGTGATGATTTGATTGCATTCAGTTGAAAGAGCATTACTGAGGTCAGGTTCTGAATTAGTTCTAGATCACAGACCTCTTCAGCACATGACAAAGATTTTGGACAGAGCTCCATCACCGCATAGAATAAAGCTCCACTATTCGATCCTCTGTGGTAATTGGGGATGCAGTATTATATCAGAATCATATCAGTGTTCACATATATTTGCTTACACATGTATATAAGCAATTATACATGACAAATATCGGCCAGACAAATATCACCCAGTAATGCTAAGGCTTTCGGTTTAGTAACCTTAAACTCATGTGGGGCTGCTCTACAGTATCATAGTCTATTGCCAGTATTTTTCAATGGAACTTATACAAGCTGTGTATGTGCAACTGAACCTATGGGTCAGCAATGGGTGCTGAATTCACTTATTACAAGGGACATACACTGAATATACATACATAGATTTAATAATTTAAACATTAAAAAATATATCTAAATATATATAAGTTAAAAATGTTTTGAAGTTAGGTGTCCCAAAGTTTGGAAAATACTCTTTTTTGATGTCTGAGCCTTAATTACTTTTTTATTTACTTAAAAGACTAGTGATTCTACCTCAGTCACATTACATTATACCCTCCTCCTATCTGGGGCATCGGCTTACTCAAACCTCCTGGGAGGATTTCACTGCAGGAGCGTCAACACGCCAAATCCATGTCTCAATGGGTAAGAACTTTTTGCTGGCCCCTCTTTATGCAAAGTGGTGTTAGTAGATCAGCTACTTCATCGTCCCATCAGTAACACTCCCAACTGCAGTGCTCCTGTAGCTCTTGGGACATAGACACAGAAAGAGAGTCCAAAAGACAGGCTGACTGTAACAGCTCTGCTACCAATACTGAACCTACTCTATACACACTGATTATGCACTTTGTTGGGTATTTATCCTATTATCCTTGTATCTACGCTCATTGTCCATTTTATCAGCTCCACTTACCATACAGATCACTTTCAGCACAGCAGTGACACTGACCTGGTAGCAAAATGTTATTTGGTGTATGTGGATGACACACAGATGTGTTGCTGGAGTTTCTGAACATTTTAGTTTAATTGCTGGACTAAGAATAGTTCAACAAGCAAAACATATCAATCCAGCAGAAGCCAGAAAACCAAACACTGTCACAAGACTGGAGCATGTCTGGCAAAAACTGTGCAGCATTAGATGACCTATCGTCCATATCTTTACGTATAGAAGGTAGACCAACAGGTTGAATGTGTCCAGTAAAATGGACAGTAAGTGGACATTTGGTTAGCCATCATCACTGTTGTGTTCCACAGCACACATATGCATTAACATTCCATCATATCAGTAACACTGCAGTGCTGAGAATGATCCTCCACCCATCCTAACCCCCCTAATATGGTCAATTAATGCAGATATAACGTAGGTGTATGTTACGCTGAGGTTCTTCAGTGCCTTTAACTACACTATGGCTCTCAGCACACACTTGTATTTCACAGATGACAAGCTTATACATCTTGCTGTCACTTACCAGGGCATGCGCACTACATGTGTGCTGGTAAGCTGAGAATATTGTTATATAATATGAATGCATGGTTATGTAACGTAAATGCAGATCCCTTCTTCCATTGTCATTATTTAATTGGTTCAAGCTGAGCTTTTCAGTGACCTGCTATTAACACTCAAATAGTCGATAAGCTTCAGAGAAAATAATTTACAAAGCACCACAGCAAACAATTCACACCTCTTTATGTTAGTTCAGGGACCCAAGTGCTCACTAAGCACAAAATGCTCTACACATCTGAAAGGTATTTGAGGGACCCTGGCTGGGCACCTTAGCGCAGTGTTTTAATTACACAGCTTCAAGCAAATATCTCTGGAATTAAAATCAATAATGACACCTCAGCATAATAAAGGATTCAACAAAAAGTGACCTTAAACGCAGGCCACTGCTTCTTGCCTTCCATACCTGAGGGACAGAAAGTGACAGAAATGTGTATTCCCATGATTAAAAACTAGTCTGAGCTTCTGCATGACTTATGTGGCTGTAGCAATACATCAGTGATTACAACCAGACCAAAACCACTACACTGGTGTTGCTGTGAATTTACCTGCACAGTTCAATGAGTATATTTTATTTAAAAGCCATAATGGAAAAATACAAGACATGACTTTTCACTGACCACAATTTTGTTTTTTCCCCAATATGTACTTTCTCATGTATGTGCTGTTCCAGTGCATATGTACATCGGAATGTGAATCTTAAGAAATGTGCTCTCTGTAGAGAATGTATACTTATTTTCACTTAGAATAACAAGAGAATAATTATGCATACATGCACACAGATTTTAATGCGTGTGTGTCCATATATATTTATAAGGGGCAGCATTTCACAATTTACAATTTCACAACACAATCTATATGTAGAAAAATCTAACCCCAAAGCACACATCTAGGCCCCTCCATCCCAACCTCACACTCTTTCTTCATACATCCATAGCACCTCTTTTCCAGGATTCTCTGAGACATATTCAAATTAGGGTGGTCCTGAACCTCACACAGAGCCTCGGGTCTGATGTTGCGATCATGTTAAACAGTTCATGATAATGTGATTATATTTGAATTCACTGATACAATTTAATTTTTGATGCTGAATGATGTTGATGGGATGTTGTTTTGTTATGGCATTGAGTGAACTTTAAGGAAGTGTTTAGGAGAGAATTCTTTAGTTTGAGTGCAACTAGCTGTTGTTTCATATGAGCAGGTATAATAAAGTGGACTGGTGGCCAAAACACAACTGAAGAGGTTTTTAAAAGGCTGATGGATGGATGCCAAGGCAAGTCATCACGGAGATGACATAAATCTCACTCAGGTGGTGACGGGGCACAGAGAACGGAGGGGTGGCGGGGTTAGGGAGGGGTTGGGGAGTCGTGCCAGAACAGGAGGCTGTGGTTTCCCCTGCTCAAGACTTTAACATGGCCGTGATTAACTGTCAATCCGCAGCCTGGCCAATGCTGCTCCGTCTCAATTAGACCCACTCATCATTCTGACAGGCTCCTCGCCCACAACCTTGAGCTCAGCCTAGAGACCAGTCACACACTTGTGAGTGGGAGTACTACCTCTCAGATAGACGCATCACAATACACTAACCACTAACCACACCATGATGAGTAACGAGGGGAAAAATTCTGACAGCACAAAAATGAAGACATGGATCTTAGCGTTCAGCCATTACCACACACACATACACACACACTTCACTCAGACTACACAACAAAGGTTAAAGAAAAATTTTACGTGTCCTATTTTTCCCCAAGGTCCATTTCTAATGTTTGTGTTTGTTGTCTAATGTTTCCAAACATATTTGTGTGGTTAAATTAATATATAAAAAAAAATATATATATATATACCCACTACACTGCTCCCTGGGCGCTGTTGGTAGCTGCCCGCTGCTCCACGTGTGCACGTGTGATGGGTTGAATGCAGAGGTCACATTTCGTTGTGGTGCTTGAGTGTGTTCACAACGACAAAGAGTAAAAAAAGTATTTGTGTGGTTTATTTATGCTTTCCAATCTCACGTTACCTTATGACTAAAGTATGTAAGTGACCTCATTTCTGATTGGCTGCAATGTGCTTCATTTAAAAACCTGTGCAATCTGAAACAATCAACTTCAGTATGAATGGGTGGGACTGAACTGCTGTAGGTTGAATATGTGCCTATAAACCAATCAGCCATAACACCACTCACAGGTAAAGTGAATAATAATGACTATTTAATTACGTCCTGACAATGGCACCTGTCAGTGAGTGATACATATTAGACAGGAAGTGAAAAGTCAATTCTTTAAATATTTGTGCTGGAACTTTGGATTTTGGAAAAATACATTGCAGTTAAACTATAAATGATAAACGCTTTTCAAACAGAAATCCTCCCAAACAGCACACTCACTTAATGTTTAGTGCCTAGTATTTTAGTTCTTATTGCTTTACTTTTTCCAGCAACAAAATAAAAAGAAACAACAGTTAAAAATCTTCAGCCAAAGCACCGTCCATCTAGGAGAAAGATTCTGAAGTGCTTTTCCGCTGGCTTTCTCTCGATTTTTTGTGTGGTTGTTGTTCCTCTGCAAAAACGGAGCTTTTCAGCCTGTGTTTTTGTTTAACCTGGATGAGACAGTGCCTGAATCGATCGCCACTTCAGCTCAGAGTGAACACAGTGAATTATTTCTCACCTTGGCTGTGTATAGTGGTGTAAAGCTGTATGGTCTGCAGCTCAGATTGGAGCCATACAGCAGCATCTCTTCGCACCTGGTTTTAGTATTCCAGCCACAAACCCAAGTGAAGCTGTCGCCCAGTCCAAACAAACATGCTGGAAAAGTGATTACATGGTGCAGAGGGTACTCTCGTTGCTCCCTTTTACACTCTCTGCCTGTCTCTCTTCCTCTTTCACATGGTTAGCCACAAGTCCCTGTGATCACTGCAGCCTGAGACTGCTGCTGTGCCTTATGGGAATTAATTACAAGAGGCTAAGGAAAAGAGGGCTAGCTGAGCCTCTGTCTGAGAAGAAGCTCCTTGTGACGGCACATCAGACACAGAAACAGCTTGACACACAGGGTGGAACACCCTGCTACACTACCCCCTCCATCATTATTCACACAATGAGGTCAAAGGCAGTGTAACACAGAACAGTCAATGTACAATTTACTCGGAGCAACAAGGCCAATATGATACAGCCCTATGTACTCCACTGCTTCAGAAACATGTATCTTCTGGTATAAAGGATCAATACAGCCTCTTGGTCTTAATTTAGAGACAAAATAAAGCTACAAACTACAACTACAAACCAGATGAAATAGTGAGGCAGGGAACATGAAATGCTTTCTTTCTCATTTTTGGTATTTCGCAGAGCAATTGGAAGATAATTCAAGAAACGCTGTACAACCACTCAGCAAATGCCTCCAGAACCACAGGATGGCTCGGTGTTCCAGTTCATTCCGTCAGCAAAACCACTGGGCAAGTAGCTCTCTACTCATCAATATGAGTGAACAATAAATCTGCACAGTGCCATCTTGCCTCCAAACCACACTACTGTGATGCAACTGTACTTCCTTCATTCTTCAAAGCAATCAATAAAACATCCTTCAATATAGCGTGTCAACTCAAAGGAAAAAAGAATGTTAAATGTCTCTCTTTCTCTCTCTTTCTCTCTCTGCTCCCCCCCTCTCTATCTCACTGTAGTTTCATCTGCTGCTTTACAGACAATACATACAATCCCTAGAGTCAAATGTGTGTTAATAACCTGAGTTTCCCCCTCACAGGTTTTAAAGCAGTAGCTATAAGCAATACAGAGACAGCTGCCAGTTCCCCCTCTGTCCTGTAATGGTCTACAGCCAATAACCAGAGGCTGGGAGGGGGAGGCAGGGGGGTCCTGATGCCATGCCTTTCTACAGATAAGGAGCTGGCTAATACTGGAGCAGGAAATAACTTGGGCAGACGATTAGAAGCAGGTTTCATTTTCCAGCAGAACCCAACTCTCATGCATATTCTATCAGAAAAGTGTGGGTTTATGCAAAACTCACTAAAATTTGATTTATAGATCTTTTCCTCGGTTTGTCTGAGCACATGATATTGAGTTACTTCTGTGCCCGCAGAAAAGTAGAATTATTGGATCACCAAAATCGCCTATTCAGTGTGCTGAAATTAAGCCTTGGAGCACTTACAATCAGCCAACATTATCTTATATCGCTGTTCTGGTGTTATGTTACTGACAGCCCGCTGTCTTCCTACATGTTTCTGATGTTCCAAGAGATGTTACAGCTGGGCACTAGAAGAAAGCTGACTAGTGCCAAGGGACTCACTGTTCGTATAAAAGAAAAGGGGAAAAAAAAAACAAAGATCCGTTCACTCGCCTGTTTTATTTTCAGTCTTACCCGTTGGGCAGATAATATAGTTTCAAATTAAACATGTGCCCATTTTTAGAATATGCTTTACACAAGGGTTCTCTCAATTCTGTTCTTATCAGTGCAATGAGACACAGAGTACATCTTGCTTCTGGCAGGAAGAAATAACAAAAGACACTGCTAAGCAGTATACAAGAAAAGCTGACATTTTGGTTTCAGTCTTGGAGTCTCAGCTATGTCCCATGTGATTAACAATTTATACTAATTATCCATCCATCCACACATTTTCTGAACCGCTTCTTCCATTTCGGGTTGAGAGGACGCTGGAGCCAATCCCAGCTGACTATGAACCCAAGGTGAGGTAAACCCAGGACAGGAGGTCAACCCATCGCAGGGCAACACATAGACAGACAACCACTCATACACACACCTATGTACAATTTAGAGTATCCATATATATATA
>JBBPDA010000009.1:15349956-15374054 GCA_037974385.1 Arnoldichthys spilopterus | reverse complement strand
ATATAAAACCATTTTATAATCAATATTATATATTGGTCAGAACACATGTTTAAATGTTTTAAATATTTAAATATAAGAACATGCATGAAAACTGCCATTTCACAGTAATCTCAATGCCCAGAAATGGACACTCACACACCTCACCCCACACATCCCTCTTTACTTTCACTGGCATTCTTCAAGACCTTTTTACCCTGGGTGGAAACACATTCTCCTATCTCCAGGATGATAAAGCACAGTAGGAGCATCAATCACAGCACTGTCTCTACATAAATGGACTTGTTGTTGATATTACCCAACAAGACTGAGAATTTGTTTGTGCTTCACTCCATATTATTGTCATCCACCCAACATGTTCGAAAACCTGTGAGAATGTGGCTCTGATTCCAACACCATTTCAGTCCACAACATTTAGTGTAGACACATGTAAACACAGTTGTTTATGAACAGCTGTGACTACACAGTGCACTAAAAAACATTCACAAGCATGGTCAGGTGAAGTACTTTTCATGAAACCATTGATTTTTATTCTCTTTCATTTAGTGCCCAAAAATCATTTCTTCAACAAAACTATATGGAATATTTTACTGTGTAGAAAGTAAGTACACTGTTGACCTCATAACTAGTATTGGTCCTTAAGCAGAAATGACTTATTGCAGCTGTTCTACATAATTGTCCACAAGCATTTGACATCAGCTTACCTACATTTTGGCCCACTCTTCATTACCACTCTATTTTTCAAATTTTCCTTTGTGAATCTGATATTGTACATAGGATCCACCTCCAGTTTAGCTTTTGGACAGGTGGCCTTGCAATATCTTCAAACACTCTTTGATATGATGCAGAATTTGTAGTTGAATCATTGAATGCAAGCTGTCTACTCCCAAAAGCAACAAAGCAACCCCAAACCATGACATTCCATGCTTCACAGCTGGTATGAGGCTCTTCTTCTGTCTTTGGTCTTTGTCACACATATGAACTGCTTCTGTGGCCAAACACATCTTTGATTTTTCTGTCCTGAGCACATTATTCCAAAAATGTGAAAGTATGGATCTGAAGGTGTGAGAGCGTACTTTCTTTTTGTTGTTATTTAAGTAATGAAAATAATAACCAAATGTTTTTCATATGTTAAAGAATAATCACCTTCATCTGTGGGCACTGTATTAAAGAGGGTGAAATGTTTCCTTGTCCAGATATGTTGAACAAAAATCAACAATTTCCATGGGACCTACTTACGATTTTCACCTGACTGTATATGGTGCATCAGTGGGCTTATGGGAGCTCCCACTCACCATTCTTGTAAACAAACAAAACTGAGCATACTACATACTTCTCACACTTCTCTCAAACCTGTTATTCCCCAGCTAATTTCCCAGTCACACCATAAACCCACACACCTATTGCACTAGCTTACAACAGTAGTTTCCAATCAGTTCCAGTCCCACAGTCCTCATGGTTTGCATGGTATTTTCTCTAGTATAAAACCTGTGAATCAGCACACAAGGAGCTTCTTAAGATCAACAATAACGAAAGTATGATAAATATATTAATGTCAATTGTTTTTCATTCATAGATCATTTTTATATGTGGAACCATATTGTCTGCCCAGCTGATGATCACAGCTGATATTAATTTTTCCTGAAAAATAGAATTTAACTTGCTTAAATTCCTGCAATTTTTCACACAACAAATTTAAAATTTCTCATATATCCATATGGGTCTTCTTGTTTATTGATAATTTGTATCAGTATCAGCCATGTGAGATACAAATCTGTTAACCCTTAAAAGTGATGCCACATTTGTGTTCATAAGTAAAAGAGGAGATATTATATTAAAATTCAAAATACAAAAAGTTATTGTTGTTAGTCTACTTTTGTTTTGAACAGAGACACATCATCCAACTTTCTGTTACTTCTTGATCTCAAAGTAATATCAAATCTGTAGTGCACACTCAAAGCATTTTTCACAGAATGTTAATCAAATGTAAACATAACTCATTATGGAGTTAAATATGTAATTACATAATTATACTAAGGTAGTATAGCAAAATCCAATACATATAGGGAGCCATGCCATGTGTAAAAGTATATTTTGGTTTAAGCATCATCTATAATCTTCACTCCTACCGCACAGAATTGTAGGTAAACATGAATTCTAGATAAACAAAAAAAAGCTGCTGTCGCCATCTATACCATCCTGGATTATTCCCTGTAGTTCTTACACAATGCATACATGCACATCATCATCATCAAAATATTCTAATAAAAGAACACAATGGATATGCATGCAATATGGAAGAGAAAATTGGATTTCTATCTGTCTAACAAAGAAGTAATTACGTGGTCAGATGAAAATGGAATGTGAATAAGGCTTATCTGGAGACATGAAATGACCAGTTTAAAAAAAACGATCACAAAAACTCAGGAACCTCCTTGATGTACTGGTTTAACTGCTTGAGACTATAGTCTATAGGGTGAAAGCATTTGCTGCTCCTCAGAGAACAGAGAGAGCATATCAGTGTGAGTGAAGGAGTAGCCATCCTGCTGGGGATGACGCACAAGCAACTCGACCACAGCCAAATAAATGTCACTAGAACCTTTCATATAAACTCCAGCTCACCTCTGTCAAATGCCATCAACCACAATTACAACTGTTCCAACAGCTACATGCTGGCTTGGGAGAAATATACTGCAGATGTGCAGATGTAGTGTCAAAAGCACTAATTGCCAACTTTCAGTCGATACCCCTGAATTGTATTTGGCGAGTTACGTATATTTTGTTGAGTGAGATCAAGGGCATGAAAAGGCTGTATGCAGCACATAGGGCGCCTAAGGTGCTCAGACAAAAGGGGTACTAATGCCATAGCTTCAAAGACAAAAAGTCACGTTAATGAACTTAAATTGCAGCCCACAGATATAACCCTTAGCACCATTCTGAATACTGATTAGTGACATGAAAAGATAAATACTTCTAGTGTTTTTATTTTAATTTATTCTTTTTTGTATCAGTCACCCAGACTGTAATGTCAACTTAAATATGTTAAAAAGATGTTTTAACAAAATTAAGGATCACACAATTTAGAAAAAAAGAAATAAACACAACTAGAACCAAGAGTAACAACTGATCCCAACAAGACTATGGGCAGGGAGCTTACTGAGGCTGATGTGCACAGTAACAAGTAATGGGAAGGTAGCTTGACAGTTTTTGCCACAGGTACAAAACAAAAATACTAGGGAAAAATTTAGCTGTAGCCATGCTCCATCTGACAGGCCTGTAAGAAGCAAAATCATATCAAAAATAAAAATAAATAAATTTTGATAATGCCACTTTAGGTGACCATGGTGCTTAAAGTCTTTCAACAAATTGTAATAACATCTAATCTTTAATGGCCACTTGTCATGTATCATAATATTAACATTACATTCAACTTCTTTTGATAATATATATTATAATTATATTAATATCATAACGGAAAGCTATGGCATGACAAGGCTTGGTTGGGGGCATTAGAGGTTCATAAGTATTTGTTTATGACATAATTGATTGAGGTGTGAGATTTTTATGCTCAAAAAACGGAACACAGTAATCAGTAGACCTAAATCTTGAATAAAACAGGTGTAAACTGCTGTTATAATGACAGATTTAAGCAAGTAGCATTCCATTTAATTGCTACAAAATCTTATTGACGAGAGGCTCTAAATTGGGTCTTGCAAAGAAAAACACAGCTGCACCTCTTTGTGAAATAATAGACTAATGTGACAACTAAGCCTAACTGACCAGATATTGTTATTCCTAACACCTCGGTGAAGTTTATGATACGATGAAAAGTCTATGCAATCCATCCATCCATTTTTGACATGTTTTTTGTTATTTCTTCGATACAGACTGTAAATCAAATATTAATTTAATTCATTTTATAATGAACTACACAATTAATGATATAACTGTATTTAGTGCAGCAGTAGTGGCCTAGTGGTTAGGACATTGGGAAGGTCGCAGGTTCAAGTCACAGCCTGGGCACTGAGGTTCCCCGCTACATTGTTCCCCGGGTGCTGTTGATCGCTGCCTGCTGCTCCACGTGTGCACGTGTGATGGATTAAATGCAGAGGTCACATTTTGTTGTGGTGCTTGAGTGTGTTCACAAAAACAAATAGTGACTTTTTCTTCAATACACTTATATAATACAGCAAAAATATATAATAACTCTAAACATACTCTTCAGTATGCTGCAGTTTTCCACTTTGTACTCAAGAAATTAAGATGTATTTACTGGTGGGAAATTCCCGGATTTTGTATTCTATATAGGGGTTTACTAGTCCACCAGTGAAGAACTTGAAAATGGACATCAACAAATAACCCGATGTGCTTCTATACAGTTTATGTGTTTTTTCCATACAGAAAAACAAATCCACCATGTTTTTCCAGTGCAGTGTATATTTCAACAAGCATTTGAATCAAGTTAAATTTACGGGTTAACCAACTGGCATGAACAAACTTCCAACAAGCACCCAATTGCAGCATTATAAGGGTTAATCCTCAGTTATTCTGAGGGAAAAAATCCTTTGTAAACATGGTTGTCTTAAATTTCACAATAACTCAGCCTAATGTGAGTGTTAACAAGGCCACAACACAGTGAAGAGCGCTGATATTAAGTGAAACGTCAGTTTTAACATCTTAGAGCTTTGTCGACGATCCCTGAAGCTTAATATCTCTTCCTGTGCACTCGGTTTATGTGCCTTACAAATTGCCAGGAATGTTTAGCTTAGTAAAGCCTTTAGTGGGTATGAGTTTCATATTTCTGACATGTTTTCAAAATAAATTTCGAAGCTTATCGGGATGTGCATCTTGTTTAGACAGGGAGCCTCTAAAGAGTATTACAGGAGAGTACAGATGTGATGTGAGGAGTGGAGGGGAAGGTGAAATGTGCAGTGCTACTGTGCTGCATGAATGCTGAGCCTTCTCCACAGTCAGAATACTCTAGACAACAGTGCAGTTTTGAAAGGAATGTAATAACAATCAAAATATGAAATCAAATTATTTTTGTGTGTGTAGAGAGAGAGAGAGAGAGAGAGAGAGAGAGAGAGGTTATATGCAGGCAGAAGCATCAGAAGAAAAGCCTTTGAACTGGTGAGCCAGTTAAGCCTTCTGCCTCAGACACAGACAAGCCACAGCTGCATCCCACGACTGCAAACAAGCCTGGGTGTGTGTATGTGTGTATGTATGCATGTATGTATGAATCCCTATCAAGGTTTCCTTTATTCCCCCACTTCACATTCACAAAGCTTCCTCGAAAATTCTCCATATTATGTGGGAGTATTTTTAAGCCCCTTGAGTTCACTTTGAAGTGTTTCACTGCCACGTCTTCACGTTTGCAGGGCGGCGGAGTGTTTGTGAGGGGGAGGGGGGGTGTTAGACCCGATTAAATCCTCTGGAAACAGGATGTGGAATGCTTGCTTTCTAATTAATTGTCTGGCTTGTTTGGCCAATAAATCCCAGATATCTTCCTCTCTAATCATGGTGGAAGATAGTGGAGCAGCTCAGACACCTTCGAATGTAAAACAGGTACAGAGTTCGGTAATGAAAGAGGGGAAATGTGGCATATTTCTGCTTTTTGTTGCTCCTCAACTAATTCAATAAAAGCCAAGAGACTAGAGCGTTTCATTAGAGCAGCAGGGTGATGGGAAGTTGGAGCTTAATTGGTCTTTTGCAGCCCCTTTAAGACACCATGCAGCCCCCAGAGCATGATGTCCCCAGAGTAGGGTACATAAGGGTAGTGCATGACAGTTTGGTGTTGGCTCTCCAGCCTCTCTGCAGGCTGTTCGGAGCTGTGGCATTGACAGGCAGCAGTCACACAGAGGCCACAAGAGCAACTCTAATGAGGATTTGGGATGGCTGGAGATGGTGGCCACTGACCCCTGAGCTGGGCCGGGGGATGCATGGAGCCTGGAGAGGTGCGCTGGGATGAGTTCAGCAAAGAGAGAATGTCCCGAAGCTCTGATTAGCAAAGCGGAGGATTTTAATGACCCAAAACAGAGACAATGCCATATCAAGTCAACATCCACCTAGACAAATGGACAGAGATAGAAAAACAGATATACAGTCTTCGCCGCAGTAGGTCCAGGGGGATGGACAGGATCAGTGTAGAGAACTGTGTGCTAACTGCCCACTTGCTCAAGCACTAAAGCTATGTGCAAATGCAGCACCTCTCAGCAGCAGCACTTCTTCTTTAAGCCTTTAGATGGACAGAAATCCAACACACACTTTCCTGCTCACAGAGGAATACAATACAGAGACAGAAACAGGGTAACAGAGGACAGAGTAAGTCTGTACTCAAGTACTGTAACATAAAAAGAGTAATCAGTTACTTTAAAATGAAAAATGAACACATGCATTATATTACATTGCACTTCATTCACACCTCCAGTATAATAATGGAAAAGTGGTTCAGCTGAGCTGTGAACTTTACTGGACAAGGCCTCCACATAATATGCTCTCTGCACATTAAATTCTCTCAGGAAACTTTCACTGAGATCAAAGTATTGCCACACTTGGCTTCATTTAGAGACACAGCCATATTTTTGTAGAAGCTGTTTCAAGGTTATACAAGCTTTACAAAAGATAATTCAACCTAATAAGAAACTCAGTTTTCGGCAAAACACCTACATTTGGTGTGTTGTAAATTGCAAACAATATTCAACAATATAATAAAGTGTTTCATTCCAGATTGCATATATATACACACTGATCAGCCATAACATTATGACCACAGGGAGGTGGAATAACACTGATCATTAAGTTATTTCATTACAATGTCACCTGTCAGTACGTATATGGTAGGCAGGAAGTTAACAGTCAGTTCAAGTTGACATGCAGGAAGAAGTAGATCACTAGTAGTAGATCAGTAGTAGTCAGAACACTCAGTGCACCACAGTCACAGTTTCAGCAACAGGTTGTGTTAATGTTAAAGTTTGCTACAAAAGAGAACCTGTGGGCTGAGCATGTATCTCTAATATTCAGATTAAAAATTGAGATATTTTTTCCATCTGATCTCAAACAAAGCAATCAGTGAATCTTCAGTAGATTCTGCTAGTCAAGGAGATGACTGCTTAATCAGTCATTCATGACTATTACTGACAGAAACTCTTGGTTGCATCAACACACTTTTGTGACACATGGTATCTTTCACAACCATCATCATCTTTTTCTAAGGGAGAGTGAGTGCATTCGCACACAAATGGAAGGTCTAACCTACAGCCTACTTTTGCATCAGCAGAGTCAGTAGATCCCTTTTAGGCTACAGCTCCCAGCAAGGTGATGAGGAGGCAGCTGCTCCATCTGCACTTCTGCTTTAACATCATAATGGAAGCTTTAGCGGTGCTCGGCATAAGGATTGTCATAAAATTGATGGCATTACCATTATGGCCACTGAAGGACATTGCTCAAAGACATCAAAAATGAGTATGCGTGCTTATATGTGTGTGTGTGGCAATGTGTATTCAATGGTGCCTGTACAGCATGTGTAGAGTATACCCTGGCGTGCTGGCATACAAAGTGCAAATTATGCTGCATGGTAACACCTAATTGTATGCAAAATTAGTGGGCAATTTCTGGATATTTTTAAATATTACCAAATGAAATTCTTACCCCACAGGCAGTTAATTTTGCTTCTTTCAAGCATTTACTCCCTACATATTATGCTTCCTCATGCCCCCTCCCTGTTTTATGCACGTCATTTTTTTCATTGCAATTATGTTTTCAGCCACGCAACTCATTAGGCTGACTGTGTGCTTTCCTTGTTGCTAGTTTGCCAGTTGTGTTCATGTCATGATTTCAATTCCACACTCCAGTTCACATCCCCTTGTATTAGCAATGCCTTTGCCTGAGTAGATGGCTTCAGACAGATCCTGCTAAGGAAATTCCCAGCAGTCATTTGGAGTAGCAGTCTGGGGGTGTTTGAGTTAGCCTCCTCAGAGAGGCCTGCTCTTCTGCTCTGCCTCAAAAACATTGAGCCCAGACCAGGCGAAAGCTCACTACTGGCACCGCACACACTTGCTGTGGTTTGAGGCTAGTTTAAAGCTGTAGGCAACCAAACTTTTCTGAAGAGTTTTTTTTCCCTTTTTCATTACAAGCCTTGAAGAGATTTCAGTTGGGGCCAGGCTATTTACTGCAGAGCTCTATCAGATGCACAAACAAATCTCAAAAGACGAGCCATACTTTCTTTGGGCAAAAAAGAAAAAAGAAATCCAATTGGAACAAAAGCGACTTTATCTACTGTGTCATCACACTCCAAGCATTTCTCTGTATTATGACAATACATAAATGACATGCTGTCTTCTCTTTCCAATTTCATCAATAAAACCTCCGTAATTAACGGTTGAAGCTGTTTTAAGAGTTGTGTGTCTGCTTTTTAGTGTGTATATAAAGCAGTGCTTAAATCAGAAGAGCAAAGGGTCAGTTTGATTTTCTCCCATGTGTTTTATGCTCCATATGTCACTTTCCACTCAGCAAAGCACCACTATCTTTTCTCTTCACAATCCCTCCAACTCCTGTGCTTTCCTAAACGGAGCTGCCTCCCTCTGAACATGAATGTGCACTCTCTCACTCTCTCTCTCTTCATAGCTCCTTTGTCTTTTGGCATGCACATATCTGCTTCTGTCCCTGTACCGCTTCTTGTCTTCCTCCTACGAGTCATTGCTCAAGTCTTATTATAATCCCTCACACTCTTCGTTTCTCTCTCTCTCTCTCTCTCTCTCTCTCTCTCACCCTTTCATTTTATCACTTTTACTCATTCTCTTCCTTAATCTTTGCCTTTCTTTCACTCTTTTTAGCTGAAAGGCAGTCACATCTTGGCTCTCCCACTCACACAATGATGCATTTACTTTGTTTTTTAGCAGGATGAGAGGATGTGGAGAACAGATTGAGGGGTGCAGGGGATGTTTTGAGGAGGCCAATTACAGACTCATGAGTGCTCTCTGAGTATATTCCCATTCATTTCTCTCTCTCTAGTATGGACATATGTACTCCTGTAAAACTAGTTTACCTTTTATTATAATAATAAAGCTATGGTGGAAAAATGCAGTAAAAGAGAAACTAAAGTCTCATTGTGCTGTTAATAAATCAGGGGGTGCTGATCTCTGCAAGAGGGCAAGAAATGACCTGGACAAGACTACTGTAAGAAATGTGAAGAAGCTGGAGAATGCGTTGAATTGTAATGAATCTAGGTTGAATCAATGTCCTGGGTCTTGGGTATTTACATAATAGATTTGAATGACATTTGACATCTACTAATCTCGTAGCTACAGTTTTAAACTAAAGAAGCAACATTTGAACACCAGATATCAAACATACTACAGCTGATCAACTACATCTGGGGTAAGTGGAAAAACTGAAATTACACTGCAAATGATATATACACAAATCAGTCACAACAGTAAAACAAGGAAAGACAACTGGTGACCAAAGACCATGGCCATGGGCTCCCAAGAATTATGTGAGGGGCAAATGATATAATCTGGTCTGATCCCACTGATTCTGCCTTTAACCCTATCAGCACTGTGATAGGCTCTAGCACTTCTTGTGACCCTGGTCAGGGTAAGGAAGTGCCACTTTACAAAAAGGGCTGTCATTCACAACTACATGAACTATATGGTTTATGAAGTTATTATTCACTGGATGTTTATTGGCTTTCTATAATTGGCCTTTAGATCTTTATTTATTGTATATTGTATTGTATGATGTATTGTATAGTACGGCAATGCGATACAATGCCCACAAGATGTATTGTGATATCATTTTTGAGAGAATGACAACATTTTATAATACTGGCCACTACCTTTCTTTAGATATGACTTATTTCAAATGTAGACAACATGATGTTAAATTTCTTAGCATTCCCTTTACACTGTACTAAAAGAGACTAGTACACTGATAGTACTGGAATTGAGACACAGGGGTTGTGCTTCCCTTTCTTGCACTCTTTCTCACTTGTTCTCACACTCTCACTTATCTTCCTCTCAGGTACAATCTATTTGCAGAGGAATTACTATAAAATTCCATGTCTCACACGACACACTGTCATGGAAATTGATACATATATGTAGCTGCCAGGTGGGGTCATTTGCATATAATTGTGTTAACTGATATGGTAATGAATGTGGTGGGCCTGATGCAAGCAGAAAGCCTCCCTGCAGATGGATGGCCATTTGAATTAATCACAATAAGCAATACATTATGTGTGCTAGCAAAGGTGCTCTTCCTGGTCTGCAGGCCTCTGCACTGCTCAGAACACCTGGGGAGATTTACAGCTGCCTCATGGGGGCAGTAAACACTGCCCTCCCTGTTTATACATTTCTCTTGCTCTTAATATGTTTAGCCACGTTTTTTTTCTTCTTGATGTCCCTTCTGAGTGGGCTTTGTCCCTTGCGTTCATGGCCACCTGCAGTTTGTTCTCATTTTTCCGTAGCTGGAAGACACTAATAGCCACATAATATCATGGCTGCAGAAAGGTGGCTGTGTGGAAAAAGGGGACGATACATTCATTTTAAAGTAAGAAACGTTCTGTAATGCTTTTGCTGCTTTCTACAACCAATTAAAGAGCTTAATAATATGTCATTATTAATTAACCATGCTCTGACTTTGTGTGCATATTTTGCTGGAGTCAGTGAACCACAGCCTGGTTACTTCATTACGTTCCATCTCACTTAGCATGCATGACTGATTTTACCTGTGCAAACAAAACTTTCAGTTAGCTATTAAAGAGCAATCAAAGAACACATGAAAGTCAGTTATTCCCCATCATAAGACCTGTTTTGTAATTCAAGCTATTTTGCAATGTTTTTTCCACTTACACTGTGGCATGCAAAGACATTTTGGGAGATGCAGAAGAGAATTTGAAATATTTACACATTCCTTAAAACCTGGCAGAATCTTTAAATGGAGGAGCTGAAACACGAGCATAGATAAAACAATGCTGGATCAGAGGATGAAAGTAAAACCAAACATAAAAAAGCTTGACCACCTGCAATACTAATTGTACACGTCCCATCTAGAGCCTTTAGAACAAGGCCTGGCAATGTCTTGCTCAAAATAACCATTGACGTTCTGGGAAAAGACATCACACATGTTACCACTGTCTTTTGGTCCATCTGAAATAAGCCTGGTCTTAGAGAACTTGGTGATGTTTCTGCATAGAATTCACTTACATATGGCATAACAGATAACATTATATATATAAAAAATCCCAGCAATAAGACAAGAAGAGCAGACCTGGGATGTCAGGTTTAAATACGACCAGTTCCATCTCCAGAAGGGTTTAATCAATGGCACCTAATCTGGCATCTGATTTTAAATTATATGGACTTGATGGTGTGAAAGATGTAAGGGTGTACTTCTATGTGACTGATTTCCCACAGATTTTCAGATGCCAAAAAAAGCTCACTACCATTAGGGAATACCATCACCATGAAGAGGTCATCTTAATGTGCAACATAGGTGTCACATGTAATAGTACAAGTCTTATTTTACTGACTTTATGTGATATAACAAGTTAAAATTACATTCACAGTAGTGCACATAGTAAATATATAGAACATATATGTACAGATCTCTAATCTCAGATTTTTTTTTCAATTATTAATTAATTTACCCAAAAATAGTTAATATCTCTTGATGAAAGAATCTTTGCAGGTACTTTTCTTAGTCACTTGACAGTTAATTATTACATATTCAAACTTCAAGTAAAGAAAGAATTCCCCAAACTGTAGATGGGCATTGTATATTTAGTAGAGCAGACTATAAGGCTTTGTTTTTATCATTCTTACTTTCACATTTCCTATGATCTATCACTATTTTATATGTGTTGCTGTTCTGTTTCTCCTTATGAAGATTCTGCCATGTATTAGGGATTGTGAACCTCCTGTCTTAAAGAGACACCATTCTGCATCTCCCAGAATACATCCGTGTGCCACAGTGAAGATATTAGTGTTAGACAGTTTGCAATGCACAGCTAAAGACATAAAATGCTGCAAAGGTAAATGATCATCTTATGCTACAGTTCATATTATAGGAAACATGTAACAGGAAACACTTAGAAAGGACTATATAGCCAGAAATACAAAAGAAGAAGAAGGGAACAGATGCACACTCTGATTTCTGTTTCAAGCTAAAACCAAACTTCATCTTCACAGATTCTGTACATACTTATGTTAATTTAGATTTAGTCTTTGTTGTTATCTTGATGAGGTCAAGACAAGAG
The DNA here is from genome assembly GCA_037974385.1 of Arnoldichthys spilopterus. NCBI lineage: Eukaryota > Metazoa > Chordata > Actinopteri > Characiformes > Lepidarchidae > Arnoldichthys > Arnoldichthys spilopterus. The sequence continues at coordinate 15,361,801 of JBBPDA010000009.1, read as the reverse complement.
GAATGAGAAAGGATTAATTGTCCAGGACTTGAACAATTCCTTTTCAGTGTCTGTCAGTGAATAGCATCAGAGGAGCCTTTAAATGCTAAAGACCTGCATGGCAGCAAAAGCAGTCAGGCTGATGGATGAGACTGGACTGCAGCGTTTGCTCTTACCTTCAAGACTCATTATGGGCTCTGCACACTTTTTGTGCTGCATACTTAAACAATTGGACCAAAGCCGAATCAGTGATAATGAGACAGTTTAATTTTAATTCCCTCGGCAGAGAGTTCTGAGTTGTTGTTATTGTTGTTGTTGTTTTTTTCCACAGTCTCAAGTACTAGCAAAACTTCTGTAGACATCTGATTAAAAGCCAGAAAACTCACACTAAGTCTCAATGTAGTTTAGAGGACAAAATGGAGAAATCTCGATAACTCCATACATACTCTAGGACATTGTGTGTATGTGTGTGTGTGGGTGGGTGTGTGTGTTTCACACACACATGTGCTAGAGCCTGAGCAGCTCACCGCCTACAGACTGTATGCAGTATCTGAGGGCCCAGTTGCGCAGCGAAGCACGGTATTGAATCACAGCGCAGATGGCATGGGCTCTGAAAAGATGGGGCTGCAGCCCCACAGTGAACAGCTACAGCATCCCCCAGAGCAAGCAGCTCGACCTTTGATGAAAAACCCAGCCTCGCAGCTGTAAAGCAACATCATTTCTACAGCCTAAATGCAGCCCAGTCAGCAGCTTTAAGAGCGAATGCTCTCGTTTCACCTGCAGCTAAAACAGTGCGTTTACGGAAGTCTGCCTCCCCTGCTTTAGAGGCTTAATAAATCCAAACTGGTTTTAAAGGCTTCTGCTGGGAAAAGCACATATGACTGCTGTCAGCACCAGCCGCCATCTGTATGACTTATCAAATGATGTGTAGTTGTAAGTAAGGAGAGAGCAAGAGAAAAAAAAATGATGTGCTACTGCTATGGCTGTCTTTCACTTTCATCTTCGTCAGCCCCTCCTTCCCTCTCCCTTTCCCTCTTCGAAAGCAGTGGTAGCCTGGTTACAGACTTGCCCTTGAGACCGGAGGGTCCCAGGTTCAAGACCCAACCTAAGTACCACTGAGGTACCCTTAAACAAGGTACTGGCCTGCTTCACAGCTCCCTGGATGTTATTGATAGCTGACCCCTGCTCCATGTGTGGATGGGATAAATGCAGAGCTCACATTTCATTGTGGTGCACAATAACAAATAGTCACTTTCTATGTTTTTGGTCTGTGTTTCATGACAAAAGGTATGCCTGACTTACATGATATTCATGCAGTGTGTCCTTCAAAGTGAACATCCTGCAGTCTGTGTTTTACTTCATGCTGTTTCTGAGAGTTCCACATCAAAAACACGCCCACAGAAGATGTGGGCTAATCTGCGCTGCACTGTTAGGTCCAGCTTTTGTCACTCTGTGGGGCTGGAGACTCAGCTTAACAAAGTGCATTGCTTTGCTTTCTTGTCTAATTCCACATCTGTGAGGGCTTTACGAGCTGTCCCGCATCACTGTGAGTGGTCAAAAGTAAAAGAGAGAGAAAGAGAAACAAAGAAAGAGAAAGAAAAAAGCACAATGGGGGGTATCCCACTAGAGTCCCTTGCCTCACGGAGCAGTTAAGCTAGCATGACAACACAAACACAGGCGGCAGCCATTTTGCCCATGGATAAAGCTCAGCACTGAAGCAGAGCCATAAACACACATTCCACTTCTTTCACTTTCATCTTCTTCACCCCCCTCCTTCCTCACTCTTCTACTTTTTTCCATTAGATGGACCATCAAAGATAAGCTGCACAGCCGTGTTGACTCGCTGCGGTCAAGGTGACCCAGTCGGCCTGTTTGAGGGCCAGTGCTGAGCGCGCCGCTTCGTCCGCAATTATCTTGTTAAACAGACAACCTCACTCATAAAGGTCCTTCCTGTTGCTGGCCCAAAGGGACGTTAATTACACGGAGGCAGGTGCCAGAGGGGGCTGGCATTAGCATAGTGCCTGCCTGCTCCCCTTTCTGCCTGGCTTAATGTCATGTCTCTGGGTGTTTTTCTGTTTTAACTTCAAACAATGAAAAAACAGGGGCAGTCCTGCAGGAAAACGCTCAGTTACAGTAGGATAAGCTCTGCAAAACAAGCTAGCAAAAGCAGCCATACCTCACCCAATTATGATAAAATAGTCGCAAGTAAGGAGATAACAGAAACACACCAGCATTGCAAGGTAGATGCTAAAAAGCTGATTAAAAACCTTTCTTAACAAACTTTAAATCTGATGATCCTCTTCTAATGAGCAGTATATTACAGCATTATACACAGTAAATGGAACCCAGATCAAATCCTTATTTATTTGTTTATACTATAATAAATCTGTGTTAATAAGACTTTTACTGCATTAATCACAGGTTGGTTGCTGAAGCAATTTTGTAGGATTTGCTACGGTATGTTTTCTAGGAAAGATATCAGAATTTCCTGAAAAAAGTTCCTGAAAATATTAGCATTAGCAGACACGTACATAAACAATTTCCAACACACGTACATAAAAATCCCACACTGGTGTATCCCCAATGTTTTTAGTAACATTTTTAGCATTTTAAAACAGCAACATTATTATCTTTATTTTCATCAGCAGACATGTACGTGAAAGGCATCTGCCTACAAATCCCACAATGGTGCATCACTAGTAGCATTTTATCTTCTGGGACCCCCATTGAACTGCTTCATTGCCATCACCATGCCAGTACCCAAGATATCCCAACCCACAGTACTAATCCAGTACTGGACAATTGCATCTCAGTAGTTATGAAGTGTCATGAAAAACTGGTGCAAGTCTTTTTTTAATCCCCCCTTCCAAAAACTAAGATCCCTGGGTATGATAGCATACTCAAAAAAATCACCAACATCTGAGCCCCACAAGACTGAGTGTCCTGAGCCCCAATGTCCTGTGCCCTTTCCTGATTACCCTCTATACCAATGACTGCGTCAGCCCCTCACCAACACTACATATTTCAAACACTCATATGACACTGCTATACCTGCACTCCTTAATGATCATAACTCTGTTTCAGGCTATCAAGACTCCATCTCCTACGTGACACAATGGTGCGTGAACAATTACCTGCAGCTGAATGTAACAAAGACAAAAGAACTGATAATTAACACTTCCAGCACACACAGCACAGCCTACAACTCCACCCACAACCCCATCTGCATCAATAATAATACTGTTGAGAAGGTGGAGTGTTTCAAATACCTCAGACTCACCCTGAACAATAAAATAAGCTTTGAACAGCACAGCACTGACATCCACAAACACTGCCGACAAAGAGATTCTGCCATCTGAAAACTCAAAGGACTTTCTGTTGCCCCCACTATCAATTGCTGTTTTAAAAAAGATACTTTAACGATTCTCCTATTTTATTCCGTGTTTCTTTGAAGTGTTGACTGCCTCTAGTAGGAACAATCTCATACGCATCAGACACAATTCTTCCAAAATTATTGTCTTCACCACCACCAATTTCTCAGACCTCAACAACAAAGCCATAACATGCATAGCATTTAAAACAGCACATGACCCCAGGCACACCCTTAAACAGTTCCTCATACTGCTTCCACCAGGTTGCAGGAACAGATCCCTGGCCTGGAAATGTTCAAGTGATGGCAGAAGCATTGTTCCATCTGCCAAAATACCCCAGAAAGCAGTGTAAAGTGCTATGTACTATGTGTGTAGTAATATGGATATATACTGCATGGATGTTTTAATGCAGTTTTGTTGGAGGCATATCCATGGGCACTGTAACTGCTGGGGATGTGTGTTGTAACACAAAAAAAATTGCCAAGGATTATTCATCTGTCATTATGATCAATCTGATGATTTTTTGGTCATTGCAAAAAAGACTTACATGCTTTCCATGTCCGAATCTGTTCCTGTGCATGCTGCATAATGTAACTTACATGCTTATTTGAAGCTGAATCTAAAGACTGTAGCAACATATGGAAAAGGACAATAAAGAGTCAATCTTTTAATTGATCATTTTATGTCTGTAAGTCTGTCTGTCTGTCTGTCTGTCCGTCTGTCTGTCCATCCGTCCACCTGTCTATGGAGGAAAGGAAGTGACGAAAAAAAAGTTTAATTGCATGCTGTGACAAATAAACTGAAGTTTTTCAAATAACAAAATTTGTAACATATTGAAACTGTCAGAAACAAAGTTCTGCATTTCTGTTTTATTCCTTTTTTTATTATCATGTGCAAATGCAAGCTGCCCTTCAGATTGTTCAAACAATTCAAGGGAAATAGACAAAGCATTTTTACATTATATTACATCAAATATTAAGAACGTTATTTTCCCTTTTCCTGTAAATAAAGTTTTATTTAAAAAAAAATTGTTTTTCTTCCTAACAGCAACTACATGTAAATTGCTTCTGCTACTATTGCTTGTTTCAGCATTTTCCACACAAAACATATCCAGCATGAACACATTGCATATTTTGTCTCTAAATAATTAAACAACTTTTCTCTATGATGGGAAACCTGTTGTACATCTTTTTAAATGGTTATATATACACCAATCAGCCATAACATTAACATCACCCGCCTAATATTGAGTAGGTCCCCCTCATGCTGCCAAACACCTCTGAGTGCAATGCACTGGCTGTTCTGACACCTTTTCTATCATAGTCAACATTCATCCACTGCAGAAATTTTGCATTGAAAACTGGTCAAAAATTTCAGAAAGCCAATGCCAGAGACTGGTGGAAATTAATGTAAAGCAATTATGTTAAACACCTTCAAAACATTTTTATTCACTTTTTTTCTGCTGAAGGACGTGATTCTTGTTTCTGAGGCCAATGATGCACTTCCTTTCTCTATAGCATAAATTACATTTTGTGATTGAAAAACTGCTGTTGTGTTTTTTTTAAGTACATTACTAAAATATGTAGTCACTATACGAAAGAAGATGAAATTACTGTATGTTCAAATTGGTAAAAAAAAAAAATCAACAATTTCCATGGGGTGTATTTATTTTTTTCTTTTAGTGACTGACGCACTAAAAAGGTTTCCATTCTGCCACAACTTAAGACTTGACATCAGCTTATGAGAAAGCATGTTTCAGAAATGCTATTTAATGTTAATGCCTTACAATAAAGAAACAATACAATTTCTATACTGCAACATGTTATTATAATAGTCATTGATATTTACTTTTTAAAATAAAAAAAGTTTAATTTTCTATAGAAATAGAATAGATACTAACTAATGTTAGTATCAATATATCTATTTATGAATGCATAAAAATATTAAATACTGAGCTTTATAATGGCACAAGATAAAAATTAATGAAACAAAATCAAATGTGATGTGCCAACAAAGTAGCAAAATCAACTTAGCAAACTGAACTGTTTACCTATTTTCTTCTGGTTCCACCTACTGACAAAGAACGGTGATTGTGTAGATAGTTCCAAACAAGCACACTAATCATGAGCAACACATTTGACGCATAACGCTGAAGTCTGTTAAATGTATTGCTTTATGCCTAAAGAACTTGCCTCAGTCATGGAATGTTATATGCTAATACATTATCTCTATATTATAAACTAAGCAACTCTATGTGGCATTATATTCTGAGCTGCAGGTCGGGTCTGAAAATGCAGTTCTGAGGGTGTGGCACTGCAGCTTTGCAGACCACTCCATTGGCAGAATGGCAACTAGGAGGCCTGGCAAAAGACCAAAATGGCAGTTGTTCTACTCCCAGAATTTTACAGTTTGTTTTACTATTTTATTTTATGATTATCTTGCTGCTTATTTATTTGAAGCACCAGCACTGCATAAATACAAACTCCTGCAATTGAGCTGTTGTCCAACCTTAGCCTGTTACTTTATGCTTGCTGCCTTCCATTAGATTTGGATCTGCTCTGGCCGGCTGGATTTACACAGCCATTTATTTCCTCATTCCACCCTGCATCCCTACGGCACCCCAAAAATTTACACACACATCAGTTTTTATCTCCCCAAGTCCCTCGCAGGACAAACAAGGCGGCTTTATATTACATTCTTTCGCAGGGAAAAACAATGTGTACCCTGTACGGCCAGGTAAATCTCCAACCTCCTGCCTGAAAACAGCGATCAGCAAACTTTTCATCCATTGTTTACATTGTGCTACAGGCAAAAGGGAGGTTGTGACTGAAATGTCGGGTCTGCTGTAGCATGTTTACTCGAGCTGCTTCTGGACACAGGGTCTTATGCTGTCTGTTTTTGCAATATGAGACATATCAGCAAGTCAGTCGAAAGAAGCCAAGATTGGATCTTCATCTGGATACACACATTTTTGATTACATTACTGGTCAGGAGACTTTGATCTTACACATGCTTTGATGAAGGAGTTCCATGCTCTGTTATCCATATAATACTGTCTTAAGGGGTTTTTTGGAGTGCAGCCTCCATTACAAAGGAGGAATGTATGGCTTGAGACTTCAGGGGCAGGGGCAGTGAAAACGAAAACCACGTTTATCACAGATCAGATGCAAGATCAAAGAGAAGAGAAAGCTCACTGTTTTAATGCAATTTCCACAAGGCTCTGTATGAGTGAAGTATGATTAATTAATTCTTAAAGTTAGTGGAGTAGAATACCAAAGCTATGATTTTGGATGAACTGATTTGGCCTTGTCACTGCTACTTTCTCTGTCGAACACTAAAGGCTCTGCTCAACACTCTAAAGGCTCTGCATGTTCACTCCAGAAATGTCCTTACCTAAGTCATTGGGAGTGACCTTTCAATGCAACAGCCAATATTTATTTTTAATGCAACCCTGGTAGTACTGGGCAGTATGGGCAAAAAATTTAGATATTTAGATATTTATCACAGTATAGTAAACATTCACCTGCACAGAAATAACATAAATCTGCACATTGCAGCTTCAAATTCCTTTTGATTTTCTGCACTCTCCACATGGTGTGCTGAATATAAAATGAACTGCTATGCTGCCACACAGGAATACCTGCATCCTTAAATTCATCACCAGAGGATTTATCATTGTCTGAATGGGTTTATTCATTTCCCTGGATTGTCTTCTTTTCTGTGAGGCACAAATGAACAGGATGTGTAATTATGGAGACTGTACAACAGTCACTTCACATAATGAGGGCTTATCTGGCCAGGCCATGCCAGGGTTGTGTATATCCAATTGTTATAGAATTATAGAGGTAAATCCTCTGATTGGTTAACAACAAAAATTCCCATTTTCAGGCTATGACTCCCAACCTTGTTGCTACAGTAGCTGAACCAGAGCAGGTGTTAAATTTCTCCTTTTTTATCACAACCTGCGGATGCTGAACATAAGGGAAATACCTTAGGTGATTTGAAATAATTGCACCGTGCTGCCAATTGTATTACAAATACGTAGAGTGACAAATCTTGAGGATTGTCAAGGGGGAAGGGGAGATTGAGAAAGACAGAAACAGTAGTGAGCTGCGGGATCTCTTTATTGGATCATTCAGAGAAGCTGGCCCCATCCGATAATAACCCTACAACTCCACCAGATGTGCCTTCCTGCAGTTTCCCTCTTGTCTAGGGCTCTTGGGCTCTCTCATGTTGGAGATGAATGAGGCTGGAGAATGAGTGGGCAGCTAATGTACAGCTGGGGCACGAGGCTGTTGTTTGGAGAGGGCCAGGTGATAAAGACCTTCAGATATTGTACTAGTGCCGTGCCTCATCACTCCTCTGACAGAGCACACCAGTAATAAGACAACGCACCTAGAGATCAGAACAGCTTTGACACTAATGGCTGGGGGAATCTCCTTATGCATGAAAAGATTAGCACAGTGATCAGGGCCTGACCCAGAGGCCTTCTTCAGAAAAGCCTGTCCAATTAGGTATAGACCTTACCACTGCAGGCTCTTTCTCAGTATGAAGTCTTCGCTTTTTGACACAGTCTGGTGTCTCTTCCTCAGAATGAAGTCTTTGCATTGCTTACTTGCAAAATGTTCCCTCATTCATGGTGCTTAGTAAAAAATTGTTGCACAGTCAGCTCAGATAAGCACATTCGATTTGGTGATGCAACTGAGATTTGACCGTACTAAACTAACAAGAGCCCAAAATGAATTCTGCGAAACCCTTCAATGTAGGTACTGGAATGTGTGTTGCAACAGAACCTGTGCAGTCATGGCCCTACATATTCAGACCTTTATTAACAGCTTTGGACGTATTCAAAGACACGGACACCAAAGCTTCAGGGCAATGATAAGAGCTGTCTGCACATCTGATTTCTCTGTCCCACAAGAGGGACAACCCCCTGGCTCTGACAGATTACTAAACCCGACCCAGGCGGGCAGCAATGTACACTTGAGAGCCTCTAAGTTGTAGATCTGCGCTCTGTACTGTGTTTACCATTTAGCCCCTGTTCTCATTTCTGCATGCCCTGGGAAGCGAACTCATTTCAGAGGGGAAATTGAAAAGACTGTAAACAGGGGAAGCCTAATGTTCAAGAATCCTATTAAACTCCCCTCCTCTCCCACTACCACTCTTGCTCTCCTCCTTCGCCTCAGATAGCAAATCTTAATTTCTCTCCAGAGACACAGCCACAAAGTTTGCCTATCTTCACAGGGCACAGGCTAGGCACTTAAAACAGTACCACTGTAAAATAGCCTTATCAGCTAAGCACATGTTATATCCACCATTGGCCAACATTGTGCTGCAGAGTGATGGTGATGCAACAAACTGTTATAGATGTAATGTGGTGTGAAACAGCTAGAAAACACAAATGTTTACTAAAGGCTGCATAAGATGTTTCAAGAAAATCAAACATTTGCAAAGAAAAGCATTATCATTCTGATAAAAAAAAAAAAATTAATAAAAGGTAAAAACACTGTACCTAAACTCCAAGCTATCGTCCCATACTCATAGGCAAGCTAATACTGAGGTTTAGGTAAAATGTTAAACTAGGAATACACTATATGGCCAAAAGTATGTGAAGACCTAAAAAACCATTGAGTTTGGGTGTTATAGCCACACACAATCCTAAGTATATAAAGTCAAGCACACAGCCACACTCCCCATCGACATATACTGGCAGAAGGCGGATGTATTGAAGACTTTATAGATGGCCTTAAACCTTTGCCACAATTTAGTTCATACATTTCTGCCCCACTGTGCCTCAGTCAACTGTAAGTGCCAATGTTGAGAAATGAAAGCATGCGGGAGCAAACTCACAAAGAAGGACTGTCAAGTGCTGAAGTGTGTAGCAGCTAAATGTCACAAATCTCCTGTTGCATCGGTCTCTACCGAGTTCGGCCTCTGAAAGCCCCATCAGTACAAAAACTATGCGTCAAGAGCGTCATGAAATAGGTTTCAATGGCTGAGCACACAAGCCTAACTAAAAGTCTCACAATGTGCAATGCCACCTTCTTGTTAGACTGATATATGTAAATTACCTCACTTTTAATTGACTGCCCCATACTGTGTTTCATTAAAAAAGTCCAGTCAAGGCTCCAACACACTTCAACAGAAATGGTCAAGTCTAAATGTCTGTAGGCTGAATAGGTAGATATATTAAATGCTACGTTTTGTGTTGAAGTAACATAGTACAATATTACTCCCACTCAAAGAAAACGTATAGACCTTATAAGGAGTATTTTAAAATTTAAGTCAGTTGCAAACTACAAAATATTTGATAGCTGTAGCCCCACAACAGTCCTACTGATTCAACTCAGGACGCAAAGGCAGGCTTCTACCACTGCAAACTCTAGCATCACAACAGAAGACAATGAAAAAACAACAGGGGCATATTGTGCTGCAGCAGAGGCCTTAACATGACTGAGCAACGGAACTGAACAGTGATCTAAATGTCTTTTTGCATTTCTCTGTCCACAAGTTCTTATTATTCCCTAGAATCATATCCTGACCCTCCTACCTGGCAAACTGTCAGTGTATGCGAAGTCCGATGATGCCCTTTGAACAGCAAACGCAATGGGTAGCCAGTTTTAATTAAACCCATAGGGAAAGATATTAATTATTAAACAGTTTCTACCAGTGTGAATAGAAATCAGCATGAGTGGCATGCTCTTCATGAGGTGAGGAGAGATTTTTTTTCTGATTGTGCTGCTTACATGTCCTCATCTTTCAGCTGTTTTTTTATTTGCTACTATAGATCATTGGAAGAACATCGTAATGTATGTGTGTGTGGCTTCTCAGAATTGAACAGCAGTAGCGAGTCTCATGTGTACCTAAACGCTGGGCTTTATTTAAACAGAGCTAGCCTTTAAGCCTTTTCTGCTACTGCCTGTTATTCCCTTTAGTAGTAATTGACCTTTCGAATAATGTTGTTTTGATTCACAGTTCCCCAGAGACATGCTTTTTCAGCGAGCCTCCATATCCCTCCAGACTGAAATCTATTCATTACTGAAAAGCTTACACATTTGCTTATCCATCTCATTATCTAACCCATGCTTGTCAAAGTCTCGTTAGCTTTCTATCATATTCTAATCACTTGTATTCTTGTATTATTGTACCATTCTTCTCAGCAGCATACTTGTGTCTACTATGTGATGCAGTTTCTGACTCTTCAGTTTGTTTGGCTCTTGGTTTTCAGATCTTTCAGTTTATAATGAGAGATTTTCTTTCTCATTAACGACCATCCCTTTTTCAGGTAAAGCTTCCTTTCAGAACCAAACAGTGATCAATAGATAAATCAATTCGTTGAGGGGAAAGGCCAGTTTACTAATCACTGCTGTGCATAATGAACATTAGTAAAGTAATAGAGCTTTTCTGAGGACTGTGTGTGTGTGTGTGTGTGTGTGTGTGTGTGTGTGTGTGTGTGTGTGTGTGTGTGTGCGTGTGAAATGTGTGTTACGGTACTACACACAATTATGCTTCACCTAATGTGGATAGCCCCAACAGAGAATCTACAGGTGTATAAACAGTTAATAAACTATCTAGTGTCAGGGACTTCAAAGTTAGGGTTAGGGTTAGGACCTGGGTTTGGGTGCAAGGTATGCACCTACAAAATACCAACAGGGCATCTAAATAAAGTGTTGCCTGAAACTGTAATCCAGTTTAACAAAAACATTTCTCTTTGACTTATAATGTTAGTCATAATTTCAGTACTGGACGTTCTTGTGTGCATAAAGGCATAAAGCTCATCACCAGAAATTTTACTAGGAAATGAAAAATGGCAGCCATCAAATTCTAAATTTGTATATATTAACAAAATACAATTATGTTGGTAAGTAAAACGCTTTTCAGTTGAATAAAAGTTTGTGTGAATTAACATATCACAGATTTTGGATTTTATTGCATTCTGGAAAATATTTCAGCTTTTTTGGAAATAGGGTTGTAACTAAATAATTACTTTTTTAAAACTAAAATAAAATAATTTTATTTCAAAAGAAACTAAACAGGCCTAAAATGTGAGAATATTTACATATTAAGGGTTTTCTTCCAAAATGCTTTACAATCCAGATATCAGAAATTTTTGTTGCATATTGGAAAATATTTCAGCTTTTCTGAAAGTGTGGTTTGTACAAAAGTAGTTAACTATAAAGCTAAAATGAGTTACTAAAGCACTTAAGATGGACATCTAAAGTAGAATATCATGCTCAAACTACTCAAATACTCTACAGCCCTACTTAGTATCAATAAGACAATACAACATCATGTCATGTGACTGTACTGTTTGAGGCTTAGGTTAAATAGCATTAAATCAATCTTACAACAACCTCATTACAAGAAATATTAGATATACTGTATTTACTTAGGTGTTTTTTTCATTTTCATTTTTAATTTGCAGTGTGTGTGTGTGTGTGTGTGTGTGTGTGTGTGTGTGTGTGTGTGTGTGTGTGTGTGTGTGTGTGTGTGTG
>JBBPDA010000009.1:15308008-15335200 GCA_037974385.1 Arnoldichthys spilopterus | reverse complement strand
TTTACAGTGTAATTCTGACCTCTCCTTGAAGACACGTCGACACTCGCCAACATCGATATATATATATGTGTGTGTGTGTGTGTGTGTGTGTGTGTGTGTGTGTGTGTGTGTGTGAGGAAAAAAAATGTTTTAATCACACTTTGTAATTATTTCTACTAGTAATATTGGCCTCCTGTACTAGGTGAACCCTGCCTTGGGCCCATAGTCAGCTGGGATTGGCTCCAGCTTCCACAGGACCCAAAAAAGAAGAAGTGGTTTACAAAATGGATGGATGGATATTTTGTTTGAGATTCAGTTACAGAGCTGATGGTGTTTGTATCTTAAGCTCTTTTTTGAACAAATTGCATTGCATTGGCAATATTTAGATGTGTTCACAAACAGAGAACTTAAGCAGGGCTGTAAATCTTTTTTTGGAAGACAGCCTTATTTCTCTTATAACCATGTCTAAATCAACTGGTTTCCCACCAAGGAAGATAGTAACTTCAAAAAAGTGAAAAATGTTTGACTCTGTTAGTGTGAATATGTGGCTGTGTTGGAGTGTGCATGTACCTCATTGTTCCCATTAGCAAACAGAGCCTGAAGTTTGCACCTGAGTGGAACACTAGAGCAATCAACACGCCAGTAGGAGCGCCGCACCCAGCCTGGCAGCTGCAGTTATCTGAACACACTCTCTCACCCGCAAATAAAGCTAATTAAAGGCAGAGTGGAGGGGAAGATTCACTGTGGTGCAGCAACGCTGAAGCAGCAGCTCACACCATGATGCCTCACTCATCTTTCTCACTTAGCAGCTAAGTCAAAAGAGTACCTGCAGCCGAGGGACATGCTGGAGTGGGACACAGCCTGTTTTCTGCTTAGGGGACAGAAATAAGAACTGAGCGCATTTCCACCACTGTTGTGGTTTGTGATCTTGCTTAAATGCACTTATGTGATGTATTTTCAGACTTGTTATTCTTGCAAGCACTTGTGACATCAAGTAATATCTTTGAAATATTATATCCTCAGTCTAATAACCAAAGGCAGAAATTGGAACACCATTACAGGAGTAAACGCTGGGACGGAAGGTGTGTTGGCTTAGATTTAAAAGATTTATTGGACAATTTCTAAAGTGTGTGTATATTGAAGTGGAGCTGATCTTACCAAGTCCAGCCTACAGAACTTTTCAGCCAATGGAAAGTCACAATGTAGCAGGCTCTGCTCACCTAATCTCTATGGTTATACATTCTGCAGAAGTCTGTCTGTATGTTTGAAAGGTACGACAAATGCTGAATAAAAAATGTCTATACTTCTTTGTTTATAAAGCAAAAAATCTATAACTTTTACACACTATAATCAAACTTCCCTACTTATTCTTCCTGTGTGTAAAAAAGTTTAAGTTCTAATTAAACTAATTTATTTGCAAGAATCTGAGAAAAGTTGTTGTTCTTTTAGCTTTAGCAAATAAAAGGTTGATAACTGATGCAAAGAAAATCTAAGACAAATAATGTAAAAAAACAATCAAGCTTTAAGCACTTTAAGAATATCCTGTACAGGAGTACAGGACTAGATACACTAGATCTACACATGTATTTTTGTTTGACACATTTTTGAACACCCATTAGCACCCGCTACATGACAGCTGGCAAATGTCCCTAAGCAACAAAGATGGAGGAGTATGAAACAGATTGTGGTGTTTTCTTGTTACTAAATTCCTGCTGATCAATCTAGTTTTGTACAAAAAGCTAATTACAAAATTACAGTCTTCAGATGTTAGAAAACACTTTCATGCTCATTCTTTATGTTTGCACTAATCTTCTATGTCTACTATATTTTTAAAAACAGTCCATAACTAATAAAGCAGTAATAATACTAAATAATGTTATCGCCATGATTATAATGGCTTTAATAATAGCAGTGCTGTTAATGATTATAAAGGCCTGGTTGGTGTTTCCTTGGTAACGTTAAAAATATGATTGACTTGTATTCACAATATTTATTCTAGAAACAACTATTTCATACTTTCTGTTGCTTTCCAGAAAGCACCTGTTACTTTTTGTCTGTATATATATATATATACACATGCTCCTCTGTTCATTGCAGTCTGTTCAAACCCTGTGTTTGTTTCAACATTCTTGCTGTACTCTTCACACCCTTTTCCACAGTGAACTATACCTGACCAGTGGAGGTCACTAAACATTTTAACATCCTGTCCACTCGGTGGCACTGTGTCCAGCTCATTGGGCAGAATCGGTTCCCACAGTTAGCGTCAGATCTCCACTAATTCTTCTGTAGGCCATCAGACCGGATAGAACACCCCTTTTTATTCTTTCTGCTACTTTCCTATTATAGATGACACTAATGATACTGGCCTCTATCTGGATTCAGTATTCATGGCACCAACAGCCTGTCTCTGTTCAGACAGTCCACACCTAACATCCCACGGCTGGCACATTTGGCATGGATGGTTGACTGCCTGCAGGATTATTAAACTGTGTCCGGACTGATCCTGTTTTAATTAGCCCCTCTCCTCTTCTACGAGCATTGCAGTTAAGTGGTGCTCCAGCAGTAGAGGGCCAATCCTCTATCAGCATGGAAACAGATTTACTTGATGAGTCCGAATTACAGAAGCTGGTTAGCCCGCAGGCAACACAGCCTACATATACACACACACACACACAGAGAAGTGTAAGCTCACACATTCACGTACTTCCACAATTTTTTCTGTGTGGACGCTCAAGGGACAAACACGACTCATTCTGAATGCTAATGCTGGACTTCGATGCAGAATTCTCACTCATGCCACATAGTGGGTGTTTGCTTGCAACGTAACAAGTCAAGAGGCTATATCATCAAACTCCCAGAGTTCTCCACTGCATTTTAGTGATGCCCCTAGGTCACTGTTAGGATGACGATAATGAGGGTGCGCTTCCGCTTGCTCTCATTTCTATTTCAGACACACACCTGTCCAGACTTACTGTGTTTCACACCAAACGGATTCATCCACGAAGCCCGTCAGCAGTCTGCTCCTCCACCCCTAACTAATCAGTGAGCCAGGGGAGGGTGAAATCACTTTGTACGTGTCAATATGTGTTTACGTATTTTGCACTGTGCTCGTTCTCAATAGCTTTCAGCTGATAAGGGTGGGTAGGGTTATGTGTGTGTGCATGTCTGCTTGTTTTTGTACATCTTTAGGACAAATGTGCCCTAGATTTGATTAACTGATTCATTGTCAAACTAATCTTTAGATTACTTGATTGCTCATATAGTGATAGTGACAGCTCTAATATACATAATATATATAGGTTATGCAAATGACCCCACATCCTAAAATTGTATAAAAACAAGCCTAACTGTTCGTACAACCCTACTACTTGTTTTTGTTATATCCAAACACTGAGGGGTTTTGAGTAAAACTAAGGTCCAAGCATCATTAGAAATGTAAACAGAGCCCCTGCTATGGCCAGCTGGAGAGATGGGAACAGACAGTCTGGAATCACACATATCTGTTTACATATGCTGCATCACCACAGAGATAGTCAAAGCACAACCCAATAAGCAGCCTGCAGCTACACGTACTAACGTCACTTCGACTTGCCCTAGCTCCAACAACCTCTGAATCCCTTTCAGCACAACACAACATAATTCAACCCATTAATGTATTTCCATACTCAATGCATTGGAAGGATGGAAACAGGGGAAGGGGGTGGGGGGAAACAGACAGAAAACATGAAAGAAAAGGAACAAGAAACTGCAGAGAGGGAGAGGATGCCAGAGGCCCAGTGCTAGTGAGTCACTGCTGTGAGAAGGTTTGTGTTGCCAGCTTTAGCTCCAATGCTTGATGTATCCCAGAACCAGACTCAGGCAGTCTGGGGAGTAATGCTGAGAGGAGTGGAGCTGAGCTGGAGGCAAATACTTCAGGCAAAAGTGTGAAATGGCTAGACTGGAGGAATGAGAGGGATGAGCTTAGCAGAAAAGATGACACCATACTACAGAATACTAGAACTCCATTTCCCGCACTATTTACAGAGTCATTGCCATTCGACAAACCTGCTCAGCTCTTTTACACTAGAGACATCTTTCACATGCTGACCGGAATAAAGAATCCCTAACCGTGGCTTTCTTGGATAATAGGATCTTCTGCTGCCCTCGGTGCAACCACAGTTAGACACAAGACAGCTAAGCACACAGATACAGCAACTATTCAGGTTGCCATTGCTTCTTGTGGTCTAATGAATAAGTGGTTTCGCTTTGGCCAAGGTAGCCTTGGAAAGCAGGCTTTATTGGACCTACCTGGTATAATAAAGGTTCATGGAAAAGGAGAGGAGGACAGGTAACAGTTCACCTCAAGTCTCATGAGTGCAATTCTGACAAAGTCAAGGCCACCTGTCTTTACATGAGAAGTAGATGAGGGAGCATACAGTTAAGTGCCATCTGTGACTCAGTGGAGGAAAAAGGAAGAGTACTGTAGCCACATCGAATCAACCGCTAACCGACTTACTGAGCAGGCTCTTTCAATGCGATTATATGCGATATAGACACTCACAGCTCTCTGAAGTACCATTTTCAGGTCTTCTGTCATTTTACACCCAAACAAACATTTAAGCAACCACTATTTTTCCTGCAACCACTATATTTTAAAATAACCTCTTGACAGCTCAGTAAAAGAGTTTATATTAAGGAGGGAGAGCATTGCAAGTGTTTTGCTATGTCTAATGTGCAATGCAGAGGTAATACAGGGGGAGATTTTTTTGTAAAGAAATGATATAGCTTGTTTGCTTCTCCGTTTTATGTCCCCCGGGATAAGTCACATAACTCCACTGCATGGAAAGTTTCTCCTAATCATCAGCTCAGCACTCTGTCAACATAAAAATGCACAGCGAATTACTCGCTGTGTTTTATAGCGGGCCATCAGTGATAGTGGAATTTCTTCTGAGAAGCAGCCTTGGTATCTATCTCAATTTTTCATCTGAAATATCCACTAAGAAAGCATTTGGATGTGAGAAAATGAGCTCAAATAGTGTAGAGGAGTCATCTGCATAGCCTCGAGGAGCAAGAGTGGCACTAATACACCACAACAGTCTGACAGGATTAAGTCACAGGCATTCCTCCTTGCCAACACATCAAGGTAAGCCAACTTGGTGACACATTTTGACATGCCAGTCATCCAGGAGAGACAAATACAGAGAGAGAGAGAGACAGAGAGAGACAGCATGCATTTTGGTAAATTTATCTAACATAAGGGAAAGAGGTGAGAGGGGAAAAAAACAAAAATTAAAGTCAAAACAGAGGAAAGAGAGTACCAACAGCTGCTAAATGTCAGACAGACAGCAGGGGGCAGTGTCTGAGGTCTTCTGTGCCAGCACTGCAAAGTGCAGAGGGCGAATGCAGCTCAGCCTGCTGTTTGGAAGCTAATTAGAAGTGCCTCTGGTGAGAGCAGAAGTACCTAGGGCTCAGGCTCGCTCCAGGAATGCACTTCAAAACTTCAAAGGAGCCATGTTGGAAAGGCAGCATTCCACTGATGCTGACAAACAGGGCGGCAAATCACGTCCCTCCATTACGGTTTACTTTCCTAAGCCCCTCTCTCCCTCTCTCGCTTCAATCAGAGCAGTCAAGGTCAGGTTCTGAGATGTCAGCGGGCTACCGGGACATTGGCCACAGGAGCCTTGGGGCTGTTTATGTGGCAGCAAACAAATTCAACATCAGCATGGCTAAGCCAATAAAACCAACAATAGGCCCAGGTTTCAGCAGCGTGGTGCACTGGAGCTTTTATTTTCAGGCCTTTATTAGGTAATTAAAGTCTGAAGAGTGGCCATATGCTACATGTGACTGGCTGTGGCTCGGCTGCTAAACCTTGACTGGGAACAGGTGAAAGAGAACAGACTCACTTGCTGTCAGTGCTCCTTGCCATCTGTTACTGAAAAGGCTGTTCTAATGGAAGACAATTACTGGTTTATTTTTACCCCAAAGTCAAAGCCTTTGAATATACTGACAGTGTCTCTCCAATGACTCGGATTTTGATTCCTTCACACACAAAAGAGAAGACAAAAAAAAACTCTCAAAAGGCAAACATGAAAGTGGTATTCGGAAGGTAAAAAGGTGCCGGGAGACAGTTGAAAAATGAAAGGAGCCTCCAAGCACTTACTCCAATTCCTGGTATTCATGTTGCTGTCACACAGTCTGCTTTCCTCTAAAGTTCCTGATAACATTTGGCCTTGTGCAGCCGGTGCCTTAAGGTAGTGCTGGGCGATATATCCTCCACAGCGGTAAAACAGTAAAGTATTAATAAAACAAAAACACAGATACATGTAATGCATGCACTATTCTGTATGCTTCACATAGCTATGAAAATTCATAAATGTTTGTGCAACTGTAACAGAAGAAAGTAAAAAAGGGCTGCATAATATATTGTCTTTCATTATCGCAATATTGGTCTGATATCACAGAAGGCTGAAATTTGCAAATGATTCTCTAACCAAGATTTTCTTAGAACTTCCATGTTAGGAGGCAGAACTAAACTGCTGTAAGCTAAATAAGGAGATATATGTAAATGTGTTGGTTTTTTACAAAAAAAAATTATTTGAAAACGGGCTGTTTTGAAGCTTTAAAAAAATCTTTACAAGCCTTTTTAATTCAAATATAAAAAATGATATGGAACCTTTAATATACTGAAAGGCATCACATTCACAATGTATTGTATTATAATCTTAACACTAATATTTTGCCCATATTGTGCAACCCTACAGTAAAACAAAACAAATCAAAACAAATCAGGTATACCAAGCAGGGGCTCAGTATTTTAGTATCATCTGTGATAGAAAATATTTTACCGAACTTTACCATTACAACCTAGAGCTACCTCAAAGAAAGGACCAGCCAGTTTAAACCACAAGCTGTCATCAAATCTAGCTTTGTCTGATTGTTCTGGCCATGGTTCTAAACTGGCAGAGAGCATATGAATCACATAAAGGTTAAAAATACATTATACCAAGCTGCCCCTTTGTTCAAAGATCCGCCACCTCAGTTAACAAGCCTGCTTTTGTGGCCCACCACTAGTTTCTCACTAAATAACAGTAAGAAAGCAGAACTACATTTTCTTTGCTTAGCAGGAGGCTATCCCAGTTGCCTTCAGTTCGACACAAGACATTTCAGCAAGGACACGGCTAATCACCCCTAGCCTGCACTTAACTTGCCTTCTCTCCAAAGCCAAACTTTCTCCGCTGCGCTGTTAATCGGGATTTCTGCACAGCAGGATAACGTGTCTGGCTGCTTGTGTGTTGAACAAAGGGATTTACTGAGGCTGTTAAAAAGCTGGACCTCTTTCTCCCAAAGCCATCCACTGAGGTACGAGGAGGAAGCCATGATAGATGCAGCGACTGTTATAAGCTACAAAGTGGTGAAAAGATTACATGTTCCCTTTCTTCTCCAATCCCCAGATAATTCATCTTTGCTCGTCTCCTCGTTTATGGCTGAGACTGCACTGAAGCACGCACTGGGCTTTAAAAAACAAGCCAAATGAAGGAACAAAAGCAATGGCCTGCCACAGAGATAATGAAAAAGTCACTTCCTATTGGAAGCCGTGAGGCAGATAGTTTAATTACGTTGCCATTTTTAATTGAACATGAATTATTTACAGTCTGAGCAGTAATGAAATACCACAAATGCCCATATCACCCAGTTAGCGCCAAACTCAGTCATTCATCATGAGAGCACCAGATCTTGCTTTACTCTCGGGTGTGAAAAATTCTTTGATGAAATTTTCATCACAAGAATAAACTTTCAGATCAGCAGTTTGGAGAAAAAAAGTTGTGGTATATGTTATTCATTGAAGAATACAGTAATCCATTTTTAACTCACTAACCTCATAAAGAGTGACCTCTCATTTTGCCCGTTTGGGAGACCAGCTCAGGTAAAAGGACCTGTTCCACTGAATCTACAAATCTATTCTAAGAACAAATAATGCAGTTTCTGTGGATGCCTTAGGCTCTGAACACGGGAAAAACATGACATGGACCACCAGTATTCCACCAATAAAGACAAGGAGGCATCCGGTTGTCTGTCAATCATTCTGCTCATGTACAACACAGAGTAGGGAGCTGAACATAGCCTAGCAAGCTAAAACTGGAGAGGGGTGAGAAATTTAGAACAAAAAATTAGGTAAATATTTTTCTGTTAAAAATTTAAATGATCAGTTATATCAGCCCCACAAACCCACACACTCCTAGACCTTCTTTCTATGCTAGCTGTAGCTTATACATCTTCTTGAATGTAACGTAAATCACATATTAACTAATGTAATATTGCGTAAATCACCATCTTTTGATACCTTTTGATAATTACCTTTTTCACCTCTCATTTTGAATGCTGCAAAGACATACATTCCTGAAATCCTGCCGCAGTTTACGACTGCTTCATCAGAGAAGAAAATTAGAGGCATATAAATTCCAGTTGGAAACCATAAAGTATTATATTTTAATAAATCCATCCATCCAACCATTGGGGCATTTGATGCCTTTAAAGCAACATCATGATGTTACTCATCCAATTACATAATTTTAACATCTGAGTCTGTGACATAAAATAATGACAGAAAAACAAACACTACTATTGCCATTTCTGTCAGTACCTACAATGGCTTCCAATGGCAAACAAACAAAGAAAAGAACCCATGTAGAGCAAAGATGAGTGTATAACAGTGTGGCTTTCCAATGCTAAAAAGAGCTAAGGAACTGAAAAGCATTAAGAGTGACAGCAACTTTAATCCATATATGCTAGACAGATAACTGTTTTGCGTAGGTCATCTGAAATAAAAAAGTGCAGTGACTAAACGTGTTTTAACACCAAACTTTAGATGTTATAACCCTGCCGACAGAGCTGGACAATAGGATATTTATTTATATATTTTAGTTATTGTTCTTATCTTTGTTAGCTGTGGTCACGATATGCTTTTCTGAGCGTGTCTTCATATCGTTCTTAAAAAAAGTATCGTACTTAAAAACACACTGTCAAACAAAATTTTAAGGACAGCATCATTAGTCTTGCTTAAGTGAACATACTGCACTGTGGTGGAAAAAACACTGAATACATATTTTTTAAATATAGCACTGTTGATCCTTTTCCTTTGTTCCATCTTAATACATATAGTGGCATATTGCTTATAAAGAAAGTTTCTTAAAATATCATGATAAGGTATTTTTGCCATATCGCTCACCCCTACTTGCTGATGCACATGCAGGTGTTTTCAGGGTGAGGCTTTAGAGGAAAAACTAAAGTCAGATGATATATTTGTTTGGCTGTTTAAAACAGCTTCGTTTTTGGAGATCAGAATCACATGGCAAAATTAATCACCCTTCCCTTAAATAATTCCCCAACTTGTTAAATTGGCAGAAAACTAAGTTTTCAAGTTGAGGATCCCTGAAGAAATGATGTAAACTCTGCTCATTCTGCAATGAATCTTACGGCTTCTGGCTCAAGCACTCACTTTACAGTCAAAAGATCTAAGTCTTGATTCCCTACAGGCTGGATATGATGAAGAGACCAGTGCCATGAGCAAAGAAGAGATCTCTAGAGGACCCTTATGTAGACTCATTTGACTCTGTGACTAATATCACCCCTCTGGCTTCTGTTCAGCCAAATGGCTCCCAACATCACATTAACACCAAGAGACTTAATCTGTGATACAACTTCGTTTGAGTGGTGGTTTAAAGCCTAATATATTCCTTTTAAGAATGTAAATGATTTGCTGTCTGGTTAGAAATAATATCTATGTTCAATTAGTATTCAGGCTTTCTTACTGTGGACATTTGCCCTAAAGGCAAAAGCTCTGATAAGAGGTTTGATAAGTTGGAACAAGACATAAAAAGTACAGTCTAAAACATATATTAATATGACTGCAGTGTCTTAAATCAGCTAAATCCAGTTAAATCAGAATAAATATGGTGTCTTCATAATTAAACACACAGTTGATCAGTGTTCTGTAAGTACTGACAAGATCCACTATATGCTCAGAAAAATGTGATATAATCTACCATAATTTATGTACCAATAAATATTTCCCAATAACATTAAAATAACTAATCTTAAGCAACAATAAGAGTATTTTGGTGTGAATTTCCTATTCTAAAGTGGGCAGTGGTGGACTAGTGGGTAGGACATTGTCCTTGTGAACTGAAGGTCGCAGGTTTAAGTCCCGGCCCGGATACTACTGAGGTACCCTGGAGCAAGGTACCGTCCCGCTACACTGCTCCCCAGGTGTTGTTGATAGCTGCCCGCTACTCCAAGTGTGCACATGTGATGGGTTAAATGCAGAGGTCACATTTGTGGTGCTTGAGTGTGTTCACAATGACAAATAGTCACTTTCACTTCACTTTCATTAAAGAGAGCAAAGGGAGTTGAAAGTCATGAAGAGTGACAACTGCCTAATCTATTTATGCTAGGACAGGTAACAGCTCTGCAAACGCCATCTGAAATAAAAAAAAAAAAACTGCAAAGACTAAACATAACACTAACATCCAGTTGGCATCCACTCTTTGTCAGCATGCCTGCATGTGTTTTGGGGTAACAATTTGTTTGAAACTCTGTATTGCTTTTGGACAGTAATAAAAAACTGTATAATTTTCAGGTTTTAGCATAAAATGTGTTAGTAACAGATGATTTTAGATGAGTCCAGTAGGCTCAGCTTTGTGGATGTGTGAGTTTTACAGAAGTACTATCCTCTGGGCCTGAGTAACCCATGGATCAGACAACAGCTAATGTGCCCTTGTATCTTGCAACTGCATGCACTGCTAGGAAAGTTATTCAAGGGAAAACTATTGAAAAATGTTGGGAGAAATTCATCTTAATATTCAGATATGAAATTTCATACGAGTAGCCATAAATTCTTTCACATGCCTAATCCTTTCGCCTTATCCATGATAATAAACCAGTGACTCAGCTCTCACTGGCTACTTAAAAAGGCCACAAAGTCAGGCCTAGACATTCAATTTAAATCAACATCACTAATCGGACGTGACTTGAGAAGCTCCTATAATGTATTTTATCCAATTACTGAGTCGCAGCGTGGATTCAAACCTCATTCCACATACCTAAGGTGAACTCATCTGGAATCTGAATTTCCTTGGCCATTACACCATACTCCCACCACTGTCGCTATGTATTATACCTAGTGTCATTACAAAGCCCAGACTTAGTCATTTTATCTCAAGAGCAGCAATCCTCTCTCCAACTGCATTAAGGACAGTCATGTGCTCCTTATTTCTCTAAATCATTCAGTTTAGATAGCCCTTTATTTTTGACCTTCGACTGATAAGTCCAGCATGACCCTCAGTGCTCTATAGTTAAGTTAAGCTAAATGTTAGAAAACAAATGCTGTTAACAGTTAACATTAGTCATGGAGCACCTAAATCATGCCACTCCTTTCCACTGTCTCACTTCAGCCTGTCTAGAAAGACTGTTATTCATTCAGTTTTATTTATATTGCATTTTTTACAACTGATGTTGTCACAAAGCTGCTTTACAAAGTCTAGGTCCAAACCCCTAATGAGCAAGCCAAAGGAAGGAGGAACCAAGGCTCATAATGGGAACCCATTCTCCTCTGGTTGAAACCTGATAGTGATAAAATAAAGAGCAAATGATCAATGATCAATTATCACTTGGTTGGATTTAAAGAGTTGGTACCTAAAACGTATTTTTACCTAGAAAGTATTTTAATATATGAAGAAAAATTAATGTAATTCATAAGGTACATTTGTTTTACTGAGTGTGTTTATCGGTAATTTTGAAAGTATACCCTGCTATTTAACTGAACATGAAAATGACTGCGATCTCAAGAGAAGCTGAGGATAAAATGAGGAAGGAAAAAGTTTTCATTTGCTTCCAAATCTACAAATTCGTTGCACACAGCTTAAACACCACACTGAATAGATAAGTTTATGATTTTTTGGTTAAGGGAGCAGACATTTTTGTGCCTTGCCAACACAGCCTTGTCACTTATATTTCACCTGAGTAAATATTTATTCAACCTCCAGCTAAAATTACAAGTAAGTGTATCCATTCCAGCATTAACAGAGGCATGCAAAATTCCATAAGGAAAAATAGCACTGTAGTGACTGGGTAGGTAATCACTCAGGCTTGATATTGCTGTCATTTATTTAAAGAAATGTAGTGTTCTTTTTTTCAAATTGAACTTGTAACATGTAAATTAGATACCTTATGTCTAATGGCCTAGCCTATTGTTGCAATTGTAATTGCCTTCACTTAGTGTATCACTGCTTTCACTCTTTTGAATCATTTTGAATTCTGTCAGAGTAACAAAGTTAAATAAACACTGCATTTCAGACTTTCTACACTGAACAAACTCAGGCTCAGGGAACATTTATTGGGAAAACAAATTCATCAATTTTGACAATTCTTTATGCAAAGTTAAGAAGCTGCTTGTCACCTCCCTGAGCACACGAGATCAACCCCAATCTCCACACAAGACCATCCCTAAACGTACACAGGAGACAACATGCATCAATAGTGGAGTTTCAGACTAAATATTATCCATGAAAGCAAAAGCAAGTGGATCTCGAAGTAAGACAGGTCTAAGACATGTCTGATAATCACCAGTGACTTAAAAAACATTGAAAAAACTTTCAATGAGCAACTGTGAAGTAAACACAATTTCAGAACAGTCTTATATTTTGGGGACACACAAGCCTTTGTGAGGCAAAAAAAATGTAAGCAATTCCTGAGTGAAAAAGACAAAAAGAAGGGAAAAACAGCTCCAACTGGCTTAACGAATCACAAGCTGAAGTCAACAGCGAATCTGACAAGGCATGGCTTGATTTCAATAATGGTGCTGGGGAGGAAATGCACAGCCATGGCGCTTCGCTGGGGATGAAGGCATCTCTCTGCTGATTCACTCAGACAACGTAATTATGTCTTGTGGTTTTCATCACATTGGCCATGTCTAAGGAGGCAGGGGGCTGGCAGTGCTGCAGAGGGAGGGGGACAAAGGGGCATGCTGGGGATGGGCACAGCCCCACTGCCCCTTCATCTCACATTAACATCAGAGCAACGGCACGGGCCAGAAGTCACACACGCACACACACAAACAAACAAACACACACACTTACAGTCAGACACACACATACACAGGCAAAAGAGTAAGAACCAGTTTATGAAAATATCTACCTGGACAAACAGATTCAAACCATAGGCAGCAGGGCTGTGCCGTATCTACTGTCCATGATGTGAATTTGTCATATTGCGATATTGACGATATCAATGATGACATGTTTACATTCTCGCACCAACACAGGCATCTCCCCATTTCACACATTTACACTATTTAATCATTATTTGCATGTTTACAGAAGAAAAGTGTGGTGTTTCTGTTTGTTGTTCCAGGAGTTACAAATTCTTTCAGTACTGGTTTTTGCATTTTCACTGCAATTGTAATTTGAGAATAAAATTCCTGTTCTGTATTGCCCTTAGCTGGGAAACGTTAGTGAGTATTTGACAGTCAGGATTAAGTTTTACTGTATTGGATGAAGGTTTGTGTTTGCATGGCTCTCAGGACTGTGTGGCCAAAAACCTGAACACTGAATGGCTTATTGTCATGACATCATTTACATTATGACTACAAAAATACCATGAGATATTCTTATATAATTATATATAAATATATAAGTTTAAGTCTATATCACCCATCCCTAATAGGCAACTCTGTTTTATTTCAGATGTCATAAAATATATTTATGTGCAGGACAGAAGATCAAACCCCATGGCTGCCATCACGCAGTGACAGGGCAAAAGTAATGAGAGACTGGCATTATGTGACAGTGAGCAGGAACAGCAGTGGAAGCAGCTGGACGTTGGGCATATCATAGCTTCAAGCCAGGCATCTCATGGGTCGGGAGGGACTTATGTAAAGTCAGTACAGCTGTGATTATGTAAATGGACCTGCGACTTCACCATACAAGGGCTTCTGAGGGTGGAGGAGTGCTCCAGCTATAGAAAGCAAGGTGATATATAATCTATGGGTCCAGACATATCAAAGATGACAAGGAAGAATAAGCATTAGCCAAATTATTATCACCTCTCATTTCCTGCAAAAACCTGCACTGGAGCACACAACAAAGACTACACCTAAGGATGCCTAACACAACTATAACATGATTGGTATAAACTGACTACAACTATATAAACCGTAATGATTTTTCACAGTTGTTAGGCTTCACAACCATATGCTTATGTCACAACAAACATAATGTCAGTGTTATTCATTAGCTGGGTTAAGGTAAATAAATGCAAACAAAACAAAGCACAGAACATATTTACTGAGACTTTATTAAATGCATCCAACAATAACTACACAAGAATTTCTTTGAGTGAGCAAGTAGAGTAACCAGCTGCCATTCATTTTCAATGAGATGTGGCAATTTACAGCAACGAGTGACCATTATGTTGTCCACTAGACAGGGCAAAAAAAGGCTAGGGGGCTATATAGGTCTACCCCCTGCACATAAATGTCACCTAAATGGTGACACTTTTGTAAACTTGGAGACTTTATTTACATCTTTGCTTACTTTGATAAACTCTGGAAAACTCTGCATTTTATCATTTGTCATCACCATCCAGTCTCAACCAGAGGACGATGGGTTCCCCTTTCAAATATTGGTTCCTTCCGAGGTTCCTTTTTCCAGCTCTTTAGAGTCTTTCAGTACCTCTGTTGCCACTGGCCTGCTCACTAGGGGCTTGGTCCCAGATTCTGTAAAGCTGCTTTGTAACAAAATCTGTTATAAAAAGTACTCTATAAATAAAAACCTGAACTGAACTGAAATGAAAAGGATCAAAGGCTAGCAAGCATGACAGCAAATCAGCAAATTTGACCACTTTAGGCTTATACTTTAAAACCTACACACAATTAACAAAAATGTAAAAAAAATGTCAAATACAATTATTGTTATGGCAATTAATCATGACAAGCAGACACCTGACAGTCGATGAGTGCATACTTAATGGGCCTGTGTGAAAGGGAGCAATTTTCTATAGCGGTAGCTGGCAGTAGCCTGTAAAACTGCCCTGTTTTAATGTTCTAAAAGCTTCAGATGTCAGTGTTTAAACTAAACCCATTGTTGAGTTGGAGCATGTTCATGTTATATCGCAAAAAGTAAATTGAGTGAGTGTTCTTGGTTTTTTAAGTGTTATCTGACTTTCAGAGCCCTTGTGTGTCCATATTTGCCCATAACTATATAACAATTCTTTTACTAATTGGAGGTTCAAAAAAATTACATATTATTTGTTTTAAAATTCTGCCATTCAAAAAGCAAAAATATTTTAAATTTCCATTTCTAGAGAAAATCGGTACTTGCACTAGGGTTGAAAATTGTGTGTGTTATAACAAACATAGCAGCAATTTGTGACATTTGAGTGTCTGTAATTTTGAAGTAGAAAACTGAAGAGTCTGAAGAGTCCTTGCATATAGTACCAAACCAGCAAAAATGCAAAATGGATTCATAGATTCATTTACATCATTAATCCAGTGCATCATCCAGCCCTAGCATAGAGTAACAGGTTATTTCCAACTTAAGACTTTAGAAGATTTTCTAAAAAAAAATACTTCAATAAACACGTTTCACCTGTTTTCCCTGTTCATATGAACTTAAAATAATGGCCAGAGGCATAAAAGACTAGAGGAATAAAAAAAGTTATTTGCACAATTATTGGGACACTGTCTGCACATCATCGTGTTTTACTGCAAGTATGAACATTGCTTTCATTTTCAGTGAAAGTCAAGGGTTTGTTTTCATAAACTTTTGGAAAAACATATTTTATACCTGGGAGTTTAATCAAACCAATGTTGAATTTGTTGAATTTGTTTTGTGGAAAATGCAACTTTATAACTTAGCAGAAACTCCCATGGCTTGGGATAAGGAGATGCTGACAACAAGCTGATAAGTGGTGCCAAAACAACCAGCATATACAGCCATCACAGGAAACAGACTACTGTTAATTATCTGCTGAACAGCAGGGAAGTCACTGGGGGGTCTTTTTTCACAATGGACATAATGGAGCATTGATGTGTTAAAAAATGAGAGGTGCTTTTATTAGGTGTACCATATATAGAACTCAGTACCACTCATACAGTACACAGTACACTCCTCACTATCCATAAAGAGCCTCAGTTCGTACCCAGGGCAGCAGGCTTCGAAAATGAAATACACTGTGGTCAATATTCCACAATACAATGAGAATATATTTTAATGTATTATTTTTGGAGCTGTTCTGAACAAACAAGAGAACGTTTGTGTGGCTTTCTGCAGCTAATTACTTACAATGATCCATCTCTTTACCACTCTGAGGTCGGCTTCCTGTTTGGAGCTAAGGGAAGTGCAGCAGTGAGGGGTTGCGGCAGGGCACGGTGGGGTCTGGGGAGCGGACAGCTCAGTGCCCGGCTCCTCAAAGCTCAGAGTCCATTAATCACACTTTACACACCCGTGGCTTTTGCAGGCCAGTGTGACAGCGACACGGCCGACAATGATTAATACTTAATGCAGCGTTTAGGAGTAAGATTTATGCCATCTGTTAGTGGACGACATGGCGCAGAAGTCCACACCTCCGTTTGTGGAAGGGCTCTCTGTCTGGGCAGATTAAGAGGGTGATTCATAACTTCTGCAAGAGGGGGTCACCTCTAGATAAAGGGTGACTTTGGCCTGCGTGCCAGAGCAGGAAAGGAGCTGACAGTGGCAGCACTGTGCTAGCGGCTAGGCCCCGGAAGCGGCTGGACACGTTACAAGAGCCCAGGTGTCCCTGTCACCGTGCCAATGGGCTCTTTTATACAAGCTACACAACAACAGATGGCAGGGGGCTCTATGGAACCTTAAGTGAAAAAAAAAGTATAAACAGCACCAAAAATATGTGACCCATGTCCTGAGTAAATATTCAGCATCTCTCTCTTCACATGAAAGCAGGAAAACAGGATCAGACTGATAACACACAAAAGCCTAAATTAACTCCTCTCTGTCCACAGTCAAATGTCAGGTGGCATGAGCACACATATATTTACATGTATTTGCTTTGACTCGTGGTTTTATCAGCAAAAACAGCTGAGGAGAGTTTTTTTTCCCCCACTCATAAAGCATGACATTTACACCACTGCTCAAATGCCTCAAAAAATGTTTCCAAGCCATTTCCATCGCATTGCATTATCACCAGTTTGCTTTTACATCTGCTAATTTTTGAATGCCTCTTCTAGTTATTAAGTGAAGTCAGATGTCTGAGGGAATGTGCAAACATGGAAAAGTGAAAAGTGTACAATCTGGCATCCTGTTTATATTTATTCTGTGGCTGCAGAACAGTTACATTTCATTGCTCGTCTTTGCAAGGGCCTGATTATGAAGAAGCAATTTTCATACAACACAGCCTATTCCCTGGCTGCTGCCATCTGCATATTCAGACAAAGTGTCAAAAAACGTGAAACCATCTATTTATTATTCCTTCTTTTCGCATAAACAGAAAGCCTATTCACCAAGGGCGAGCCATATTCAGACACAGTACAGCACACAAACAGGAAGGTGAATTCAAGGATTCATACGATTTCAGAAAACAGATTTTGCAGCTCTGTCAAAGTTGTGTGCATCAATGTCTCTGGTTTACATAAGAGTATAATATGTGCCTTACTGAATGATATACTTTTACAAACACTGTCCTTTGCTTTGGCTTGAAGGACAAGTTTACACACATAGCGCCACTTGAGCAAGAGTGCCTTCTGTGTACGACCGGAAAAGCAAATGCTGTATTAAAGTAGCAAATGCAATCACAGTTCATTTATGTGAGGACAAATCTTCTAAGCATGAGGCAGCTCCTACTTAGTCTAGAAGTAGTTTAGCATAATTTGGTTTGTCTTTAAATAGCAGTTTTGCATCTTTGTCCTCAGTTTGGATTTGTTGCAAAACTAAGGGTTTTGGGGTTAAAACTGCACTTTATACACTTTTTAAAAATGATTTTATTTGTTTAGTGCTTGGAAACAGTTTTCAAGAATTTTGTTATGAAAGCAAAGCAGTAGTGACAGGTTTATTGTTCTGTTTTCGCTATTTTGATCAGTCAAAATATTTTATATTTTTGTTATTACATTTGGTTATTGGTTGATTTCTTTCACCTAACGGGGCACAATGGCATGCACCTGCCCTGTTCAGACATACTCTGAACTTAAAGACTAAATTGGTGTGAGTAATGTGTAAATGGTGACATTTTTCGATGCCAGCACCTTACCAACCAATGGTGGCTCAGTAATTCCATGACTACAATCCAAATAAGCTGGTAATCTCTTGTCACATGAAAACTGACATTATCTGAGAAGTGCTTGCCCCACTTCTTTCCTAAAAGGCTTACGACCATGGTTTACAACTGCACTGTTTACAATCATGTCCTTAGTGTATTAAGGCAAAGCTTCCGGATACTTACACAAGGCCTGACTGTCCCAGGGTTACTATTTTCAAGCAGAGCCATGGCCTACCCATGGGAAAACCAGAGACCGGGGAGGGTTTTTTGTTTGCAGCAGGCACGGGCAGCTTCCTCATGGGATGAGGCGAGTCAGAGAGGAGCTGTAAGATGAGACTTTTTCCTGGAGGTTGTCGAGACTTGTTCATAGCATCACCCTCACTGTCAACTTTATGTATCATGGTTCAAATCTAGGCCTGATGGCAGCATGACAAGCACGAACTGTC
This sequence comes from Arnoldichthys spilopterus, assembly GCA_037974385.1. Classification (NCBI taxonomy): domain Eukaryota; kingdom Metazoa; phylum Chordata; class Actinopteri; order Characiformes; family Lepidarchidae; genus Arnoldichthys; species Arnoldichthys spilopterus. Next base: position 15,316,514 of record JBBPDA010000009.1, on the reverse strand, counting down.
ATCAGTACCTCCTCCAAATGAGCAGCTGCTTTATCCTTGGGCACGAAAGGAAAACAAGACTTTCTGACATATGGCAAAGATGAAGCAACATCATGTAAAAATACCAAACAAGGAATTAGCTGATTGATCAAAGGCCTGTCTCTCTCTTCTTTAAGCACTATTGGTTCAAGCAAATCTCATGTCTGGAGATTAATCACAAATCCTAGCAAAGAGTCAGGAAAACATGCATATGTTGATCCCACAAATGAGGGATAAAGCTAAGTTCACTTCTTACAAACGAGGGATGCAAATGCTGCACCACCAATAGCATTAATCGACCTAGCATAATCAAGTTTCTGAGGAGCATCCAGTTATAGACATAAAGCTTCAGAAGGAATGTTTCATAAAAAACTTAAAGTTCTTTTTGAAAGACAATTGTTCGTGAGAGTAGAAAGCAGAAGTAATTAATTACATCTTTTCATTCATTTACAAAATAATTTACAAAATAGATTACTTGAAAATTAATAAATAAATATATTAAGACATGAATAGCAGGAGACAAATTTCCGGTCAATGCTCTAAATTTGTGTGAAAGAAAACAAGCCCAAATTGCTGTTCTATTGCAAGGCCACGTTCGTTAGCAGCACTAGAGCTTTCTGATTAAAATTACAGACTATTAATTCGCTTTGTTATGGTGTGTGCAAGGCTGTGCCTAGCGTAATGAAACATGAAACTGACAAATTACAGATTGGGAGGACAAAAAAGAAACACTGTCTTTATTTATACATGCTTTCTGCTGCTGTTATGGGCCATGGAGAAGAACAAAGGAGCCAAGAAACAGAGCAGCCTGGCTCACAGACAGGTGTCCAGGTAGGCTCAGGTAACATGTTGAAACAAGCAGCTGAACACAGTCTACCTGCTAATATTAAAACTTTTGGTAGCCTGTAGGCCTGCTGGAAATCTAAATTCAATTTGTGACAGAATTGCCAAATAAATAAGCGGAATGTACAGATATTTCAAGTGATTTCTGCATTTTGTACCTATGCATATGACATTTCTATATCTCACCTTGCACATACACATATGGTGTGTACATATTGTTAACTTTGTGTATATACAGTTTATTGCTAGATTTTTTTATGTATTATACCTTTATTATACTATATTTTTACACTAGATAGTTAAGTCATTACACAATCGTCTGGGGGTTCCGGGGTACTGTGGTTATAGGGTTTCTTTACACGTTGTACTAGTATGACTGAATTTGACAAATAAATATCTTGAATCTTGAAATGCATTGTTTGTTTGTTTTTAAACTACATTTTGATCTTTGTATCAACACTGTCATACAGCTGTAATCAGTCGTATCACAGTTTTCACATTTTTGTTTTATATCGGTTGTGTTCAAGTAACTGTGATGTGTTCTGATGTGATATGTATGATGTGAACATGTGGAACATATGCTTCTATCATCATATCACCACCAATCTGGATGGTAACATGCACCAGACTACCAGCCACACAGCACTGCTAAGTCTCAACAAAATCACTCTTCTACTCTGCCAACAATCATGACAGCCATGACACAAACCCAAATTTCCTGTAAAAAAAAGGGGCACATCTGCACTGCTGAGTGGTGCTTCTACAGGCAGTGCCCTTGGGTTGTCTACTCTATGTAAAAGAATCCCTCTAAGAGGCATGTAGCCTAATTTTGAAAGGAAAAGATCATTACAAAGAAGGAAGAAAACGTTTTAAATTATGCACACCCATTTGACACTGGGCTACGTGTTCATTTGAGGGCCTTGTTTCCCTCCCTCAGATGTAAGCTAATTAGCATAGTGTCTGGGCCCAGCTGAGCAGGGAAACAGTATCTGCCACATAATGAGTGGAACAGGCCCTGGCAATTACATTAAGCCCTGCTCTGATTGAAAAGTAAACAACCACCCCTCAACCCCCCACCCCTTCAGCACCCCTCATCCCCCCAAAGCTACACAAACTGAGCAAGCGACTTCCACCCACTCAGCTAGGGGAGTGTCACTAAGTTACACAGGGGAGGCAGCGAGAGCTGTTCAACTTCCAACAGCCTATCAATTAAAGGGCAAAAAAAAAACCCAGCAAGTAATAATTTCTGAAAGACAATTAAAGCAAAGACACACACAGAGCGTGAAGGGAGAACATGCTGTTGCTAGATGTGTTTTTAAGACACAACACTGCTATGTGCCATTAGTTTCACTGTTTGGAGAAAGGGCGCCACTAATGAGACAGTGACGGAGGCCAGAATTTTCACCTAAAACAGAAAGGAAAACAGCAGCGGGAAGCCTCTGAGCCTGCAAGCACATGAAACACAGTGGCTGGCAATGTTTCCCAGCACTCGTGCTTTGAGCTGTGCCTCTGCAACGCTAAAGAGGCCCACAGGCCACAGCTCTCACAGAAAAGACGCTGCTAAATGAAAGGTGGCCGTGTGGCTCTTTTAAAGTCCACTCCCAGCCGCGGCTTACTCGGCAGGTGTTTCCCAGCTGTCAATCACATGGAGGATCAGAGCAGCCGAGGGACATGAAACTGACCTATCACTGTGCCTTATGTCACCCCCTGCAGAACAGGGACATAACAGAGAGGCTGTTGTGAGAAAAGAGGAAGAGAGAACCTGTAGAGGAGCATCCCTTACCATCTTAAAGCAACAGTTAAAAAAATCACATTTATACAATTTTCCCCTCATTCTTAATGCTGTCCATTAACTAAGACAGGTTTGTAGTGTGAAGTTTATTTCTTTAGTTTTACAGTGCAGCAATGAGGTTAATGTAGTTTATACATCACAGTATGTGCAGTATGCCTAAATTATTTCACAATATTCAAACCCAGTTGCATAAGCTCAAACTGACCTGCTTGTGCTGTTTCTGACAATTTCTAATATAGAAATTATATTTCTTTTTTTAGATAAATGTCAGAAACTACACAAGAAATTCTATTTCAGATTACTTAAAGGGGCAATATCCTAAGGTTTCTGTGATTAAAGTCCCCCCTGTAGGTCCATAATTGTTTTTGTTTAAAGCAGGTAACCTGTATAAAACCAGTCACTATGTCCTGACAGTACTATATGAGACTGTGACAAAATCAAGGTTCCCCTGGCTCCACAAAGTGCTCTTAATGCCATATGCAAAAATCCATCATACTTAAGTCAAAACAACCAATCAGAGAGTGTCTGACAGGATCTGCAGAGTGAAGACCGCCCCCACTCATGCCTTCACTCAGCATGACCAGGTTCCTAGCTAAGCATACTTTATCTACCTGTGTGAAGTTTAGTTCAAGCATCTTTATAGATAAATAAAATTGTATTCTATCACTGTATAACTGAGTATAAGACAAGCTTCTCTGCAGGTAGGAGCCCTGGAAGAAGGTGTAGCTAAACTGCTAAATAGATATGCAAAAGTATTAATTTTGTGACATCACAAAGTAATTAATTCAAAACTATATTAAATCTATATTTAAAAAATGTCCCTATTATTAAATATCTATAAATCTATCGATCTAAAAAGTATGATTTGGGCTCTTTATAAATTCAACACTGTTTCCAGCAAGTGTACAATAATTTAGGCATTCAATTTAAGACTATTTAAATTGATTAATCAATTAATGAGGCTTTCAATTCTTGTAAGCTGCATAAGTCTGCATAACTCCCGTGACAGACTGAAATAGCCAGCTTAAGACACCAAACATGTCTGTGCTGACAAACTCCATTTGTGAAAAGGGGGACATTATGTAACTTAGATTTTTCTTCCTTTAATGCATGACAGTGCAGTTAGGTGCAGGCTTTGGAATAGAATTAATTTAAACTTATCAGATCAGATACTTGTCTGTGCAAGTCTCAGCTGCATCTGAGTAACAGTATATAAAAAAGATGCAGTAAAATGTATCTACAAACTTTGTAACGCATGTTGAGCTTGTTTCCTGAATCTGTGACTGCACTGTAGATCTTCAGGGGTGCAGGGAGACGAACAGGCCGTGGAGAGAAGGTTGAGAGGCATGAAGGGAATAACAGAGTGATGAGGCAGCCCGGCAGATCGATAGGAGACAAACGCGTCTCTAATAAGCCAATGATGGAGGCTCTGCGTGTGGAGGACTCCCTGGTGCGAGGCAGAGTCAAGGCACAACGAGCATGATATTGACTCGTCTGTTTCTTTCTACTGACCACAAAAATACATTGTCCTGAGCGTGAGGGTAGAGACACCTGAGCCACCATTCCTCGGAATAAAGACGCCAAGCCCGACACATTGCATTTAGAGGGACAGATATCATCAACAACAGCAGAAATGACATTTGATGGGGCTCTGTTTTTATGCAATTACATCTCCCTCTGCTGGAAAAATGACTGAAACTGATTATCTGTTTATTATTTATGTCACTATTTTTTTTACCATACTCAACTTTAAACATTCAAGTCTAATAAAGAACAGCCCTGCACACCAGGACCAACTGCCAACTGGCTCAGGATTCTCACTATAAAACGTGTCACAACTCTATGTATCATCAAATGTAGAGGTCTAACATAAGCATAAACTTTAGTGACTGTCATTGTGAATACACTCAAGAAGCAAAACGAAATGTGACCTCTGCATTTTATCTACCACACGTGCACCAGCGGGCAGCTATCAACAGCGCCAGGGGAACAGTAGTGCCTGGGGCAGGTTTTAAACTTGCAACTTTCTGTTAACAAGGGCAATGTCCTAACCATTTATAGAGAAAAACTTCCAGAAAATCGAAAGTGCTTAAACAGCTATATATGACAGAAATTTCATTTAAAGCGGAAAAACACCTAAAGGTGTTAGGGAAAACATTGTTAATGGTATTTTTGTGCATAGGAACCTTGTCATGTCAAAAGAAACGGGCCAACCCCTGCTGCCACAAAACCGGCAGCATGCAGTTCTCTAAGGTATTATTGAATGTTGTGAAATTTAAGTATTTAGGTACTTCACTAGAAAAAACAATACAAGTTATCAAAACATGCTAAATCATGAAAAATAGAATCAATAGAATGAATCATATTATAATCATATATAGTATTTTCAGAGCTCTAACCAGGCCCTTCACTTTGGGTTAAACCTCAAAACGTACAGCAACACTGTCAGCTGGTGGAGCGTAGATGTTAGACAGCAGATGGAGTGATATTGGCTCTTGCTCTGTCACAAGTCTGGCAGTCAGAGTTCAGCAGGCAGGCTGTGCTGAGCTGCATTCCCTGAGGAGTACTACCTGTCTATGCTGCAGCTGATGGATGTCCCTGCTGGGTGCTGACAGGGTGAGGTGTGATGACCAGGGTCGTCCACTGAGGGCTGATTGAAGCCTGTATCTGTGGACGAGAGGATCTTCTAGGTCTTGCAGTGACAAACAAGCTAGACTAATCTCACGTATTCAAATATGTAAAGGAGGCCAGGGCGACTAAGTGTGCTGATGCACAAGGCATTTGATTTTACAGACAATATGATAACCTCCACAGAGCATACCTGAAAGTATTGATTGAGCAGGCTTCATTGTGTTGCAATATAAAAACTTAAATGGTACTTCCCCTTAACACGCACGCAGCCACCAAAAGAGCTCACACTGGAGATAATCACTCACTGCTGTAAAGTCATATGCTTTTGCCGAGAGGCTACACAAGAGTCTCTCCATTCATCTAGAAACGATGACAGCTTCTGAACAGACACCACACCCACAGGGCAGGACAAGAAGTGAAGGATGGTTCCAAGAAAGAAAGCACAAGGGAAGAGTAAAGACATGCAGGCTCACTAGAGACAAATGAGTTAACACACCAGGGGACAGTTATTGCAAAGTAGGAGAAAAAGGTATAGGGTAAAGCTGAAATAATTATCATATGTGATTGCACTGTCGTCACTGCTGTAGGGAACTCAAGTAGCTTAGGACAGTGTTGTACTGTAATTTTTCTGTTTCTGCTGACATTTTTTAATTGCATTGCATTTTAAAGGAAAAATTTACTTTCTTTATCAAACACATTTCTTTAAATGCAATAATCAGCGCTGACACTGGCCTAAGCCACTATTCAGTATTTGTGGAAGATCTGCATTACATTTTCAGCCATAAGACCTTTAAAAATAAATAAATACACACACATACATACATGCAGGAATACATAAATAAATAGTGCATTCATCACACATGACTTAAAATGACTCTGCTCAGACTATTTGCTAAGGTCAACAGGGGGTAATATCCAACTGGATACATGGATTAAGAATGGTTAAGGTGGCCTTGAGCTGAATCCAAAGCTAGCTGGACTGACTTTGTTACTTTAAACTCATCTCACATTTTTCTTGCTCACCTATAGTACCCATAGGATTGATGTACTTCATAGTACACCACTGGAGGTACAGACTCAAAGGCCTTTTACATAATTCATAAGTCTGACGGGTGAATATACATTTACATTTACAGCACTTAGCAGATGCACTTATCCAGAGTGACGTTCAACAGTGCTTTGTAGTCCATGTCTGTTCTTCTATCTGTAAAGCTTAACCCATCAACAGCCGTCATTCTACTAAGATACCACTAGCAATATGGCATTTGATATATGGCTTTGGAAATCCCACCTCATATTTATCTTTTAACTGATGTCAGAACGACTGGAACGCAAAAAACTATATCGTGAAACAGGGGTAATGCTTATCTCTTGGTGGTCTGTGGCATTGTGGAATTTACTGTGTCTTGCTGCCGTACACTGTGTTAAACTCACAAAGGGCTTGGTAATTAGCTGATTAATTGGTAATTAGTTTGCTGATAAATCTGGTGTGTAAACCAGGGAAAACACAATCTTTCCAAACAAAACAAAAAAGCAAAAAAACAAATAACCCTCCAGGACACCTAGAGTGTCTCTCATTTTAAATCCCTGATGAAAACAGCAGCTGTGACAACATTTTCATAATGTTCCACAAAAACATCCATATGTTTTGTGGATTTTGTTCCCTTTAAAACGAATGATGGCATAAACAAAACCAAAAAGGTGCACAAGCATGCCATTTTGCTTTAAAGTCATATATTAAAGTATTGGATCCAGTTCCACCTACCTCTTAAAGCTAGATCCAGCCTTAAATCCACAGTATTACATTAACTGCAACGTTCCTACGCGATCAAGATCAAACACGAACAAGAAAGATCCTTTGCTCAGTCTTCAACAGTTTGCAGTATACTCCAGTACACCCTGATCATTTTAGAAACCCATTTACGTCATTAAGATTTTTTTTTAAATAAAACGCAATAAAAACAAGAATGTGTGATTTATTAACTCTCTTGAACCTTTATTTAACTGATAAAGTTTCAAGAAAAGCTCTCTAATAATTCCACTGATCCACATGTATTTTGTAAATACAAACAAATTTAGAATTTGACATTCAGTGGGCAAAATTGACTCTCTGTGACTCTCCATGCCAAAGATAAAATGGATCGTCCAGACTGTTATCAGCGAAAGGAGGAACATTTGTCATGATATGGTGTGAAAGTCCCATTGAGGCATATTCTGGGAATTTAGAGAGACATATTCTTCCATTAAGGCAGCTTCTTTTCCTGGGAAGTCCATGGTTATTTCAGCAAAAAAGCGAGGCGTCATTCTGCACGTGCTTGACTGTGGTTGACTGGCCTGCCACCAGTCCAGATCTGTCTCCAACTGATAATGTATGGAGCTTAATGAAGAGGAGAATCAGACAATGGTAACCACAGCTGAAGTCTTGTTTTAAGCAAGAATGGGTAAACAATTCTGCAACAGTTAGGCTCCTCCGTTACCAAACAATTAAACAGTGTCATAAAAAGCAAAGGTAATGTAGCACAGTGGTAAAAACAATAAACAACAGTAATAAAGAAAGAAAGAAAGAAAGCAAAATAAAGAGACAGAGAAAGAGAGGAGGGAAAAAGAAAGAATTAGAGTGAGGAAGAAAAAAAAAATAAGAGAATGAGCCAGACAGATAGACAGAAAGAGAGAATAAGTGAGATAGAAGTGGGGAGAAGAGGGGGCAAGGGGCTTGTCCCTTCCGGTTATACAGTTTGGGCAGTGTATGATGTGCTTGTAGCGCCATCCATACCCGAGCCCCTATAATGACACGCTGCTGTTGAGAAGGGTTAGCATGCAACATTTCACAGCCCACTGAACAGTGAGCCCAAAACCAGTTTACTGATTTCTCCTCCATCCTTTACTACAGTACCCTCATTTTGTGAGATTCAAGCAATTCAAGCAAATTTGTGTGTTAGTTATGATAATAAGCTTGACTGCATGAAACATATGCTACTCACAATCATTCAAAGTGGGTGGGCTGTTGTGTCAGCATGCAGAAGTAGGCAAAATGTACGTGAGAATGTGTAAGTGTCTGATCTTTTCTGGGAGTCGGATGTGGACACACATAAGCACTGACAAACTGCTGCTGTCTCAGATGTCAGCTTCCCCATATTAAACAGTGAGCAGGTGTGTGTGTGTGTGTGTGTGTGTGTGTGTGTGTGTGTGTGTGTGTGTGTGTGTGTGTGTGTGTGTGTGTGT
>JBBPDA010000009.1:15294053-15307908 GCA_037974385.1 Arnoldichthys spilopterus | reverse complement strand
TGTGTGTGTGTGTGTGTGTGTGTGTGTGTGTGTGTGTGTGTGTGTGTGTGTGTGTGTGTGTGTGTGTGTTTCAACACGTAGACAGTCCTCAAAGGAGCTGTGAGATACAGAGCTGAGATGTGAAGCACAGACCTGTCGCCTGACTGGACATGAGGCTACTTGCTCAATATGTCACCAAAACACCATCCAAATCCCTCCAGACACACTGCGAAAACACAACCCAATTTCAGCTTTTCAGAGCTGTGAAATTAGAGCATGTGCTTGATAGTAGAGATGCACCGTTCAACCTTTTTGCATTTCCAATCCGATTCCGATATCTGAATCTGCCAGCACCACTACCAATACAGAGCTGGTTCCTTGAATATATTATTATCGTTATTATTGTTGTTGTTGTTGTTGTTGTCACTGGTATTTTGTTCGAGGTTATATGAGGCTGTAGTAAACCACATAGCACTTCTTATTAAAAGAGAAAAACTGTTTAAAATGTTGAAATTAGCATTACATTTAAATGTATTCTAAACCAATGTATCTGAGGCATAGTTGTGCATGCAGGTGTAGCAGAGCAATTTGCTATCCTTTAATGATTTGAAGGTTCTTAAAGTAAATATTTGAAGTGCAATTTCTACATTATACAAAAAATATTGAAGTTAAAAACATCAGTGTAGTTTACTACTTCCTAAATCTTAGCCAGATAAAAGAGAGGATCAGCCATAACATTAACACCACCTGCCTAATGTTGAGTAGGAGCGCCACATGCTGCCTAAACAGCTCTGACTGTGGTGCACCGTGTGTATTTGGTTATTGCCTTAAAATTATATTATTACATAATATAACTCATAAAAAACATCAGACTATAACTTTGAAACCACTTGACTATTTTGACATGTAAAATTCAAATGGAAGGCAGGATGTAAAGAATCTACATACTGTGAGAACAGGGGACCATCTCCTTAAACCCTGGTCTAGAGCTCAAAATGAGGAAGGTACATTATACTGCAGACTAAAATATATATATATATATATATATTATTAATTTTATTATTAATAAGATAATTCATTACAGTACATTATTAATTCTGCATTGTAGAGACAAGTCTGTTGTAACCAAAGTACATGGTCATCTAATTGTTAAAAAAGTGAAAAGGTTATTGTTTTAACACAGATGAAACCATGTCTGATTTCAAAATTATGAATATAAACCTGCACACTTGACCTGATTTAACCCCCGATGGTGGAAATCAAGGGTTAAACAGACCATCTGATTCCTTTAGACCAGTGTGGCAGTGTACAGAGAACTTGCCAGGCTGTAGGATGACTTTGGCAGATTAACATAAAGACTACAATTAGTTTACACAGCATCTGATGATGCCTCAAATGTTTGCATGGACAGTGAAAACAGTGTGCCGGCTTCCATCTGTGGTTAGCATGCTGGAAGTTCACTAACATTTAATGAAACAAATCTAGCCAACAAAAACAACAAGAGCTTACCATCATGGATATATGCAAATAAATGTGTGAACAGTATGACAGTGTTGAACAACTCCAGGGTTTTACTTTTGTCCACAAGTCCAGGATTTTACTTTTGCTGTTCAACACTGTCACTGAGATGAGCATATGTCTCAGTTAATGTGGAAGATGTGCCTGTTGCTATATCGTGGCAGAATGGATTAGGCCGTCACAGCTCAATGTTTTCTCAAAAAGAAGAGAATCACATGTCTTCGGCAGACGCCAATAATTAAACACATGTTTAATGTCAGCTCCAGACTTCCCGGAGAGATATTGGACAGATCAAGGGATCCAACTCTGAGGATTCAAATGAGTGTTGCCAGGCAACTTGGTTTGTGTTAGCATTATGCTTATGCTTAAAAATAGAAAATACCTGGCTAGATCAGGTATGCACTAAGCTCATCTTCAGCACAGCTTGAAAAGAATCTAAGTTGGACCTGGCAATAACTTCTATTTCTTACGTCCACTGCTTTTCAACTACTTCATTAACCTGCTTTTGCAGTTTCTCTCAGACTCTCTCTCAGTGCAAATGCCTCCCACCAGCCCACCCACTCCAGCCACCCACCTCTCCATCAGCCTGCAGCTCACCTTGTGTGGGCTGAATGGAGGATAGGCAGGGAAGGTGTGATGGGTGGACGTTTTCGTAGGTCAGGGATATCACTTAATTTACAGTCAGGCCGGCGTGCTAGCATAACGTCTTGTTAGAGGCCAAAGGGCTCGCTCATGCATGCTACATAAGAGGGTTCTGCCAGACTGCTGAGTTTGTAGAAGAGATAGAAGGAGGAGAAAGAACAGAAGTAAGCATTTTAAAGGACACGCACATACACAAAATCAGCAAGCTGGAGAGAAGCCAAAAGCAAGATGCATTAACATGCAGCAGAAGATCAAGGCCAAGGCCAAGTGGTGAAAATGGATGTTGTGGTTCAGATTTCACTTTTTAATGTTAACTCAGTAGTGTTGGAATGGCATACATGATATAATCAACAAATATATCACAAATTACCAATACCAAGCATATACACAAATGCACACACACACACACAGAGGTGAAAAAGCAGAGCATGAGGCTTCTGAGGAGTCATTCATGCAAAGTTACACCCAAAAAGGTTTCCTCAAGAGTTCTTTAATAAATGTAGTAGTAACAAAAAGAGTTCAGAAAACCGTCTGAAAGCTTAAATGGTTCTTTGCATAAATAGTTCTCTGTAATGAAAAAGCATTGTCTATATGGTTCCTTAAAAGGTCCAACTCCTATATTTCTCAGAGATCCACATTTGATGTGGTTTCATATATTAAAATCAGCTGTGCTTTCTTTAGTCCCTTTTTTAGATTTACGTTTGTAAATGAGTTTTCTTCTGATGGTTCCAACTGTCTAAAGAGATTGCAGCTGGACTCATGCATGCTCATTACCTGGAAATCTCTGTTTTCACTGATTATAGACATTATATGATCCAAGCAGGGCCACTTCCCCCCCACACGCACAGACACACCCACATAGCATATGGTACATATTTCTACATGTAATTATGTGTCATCATTCTCTCTATATATAATTATGTAATTATGTGTAATTCTTTTTTTTAAACACAGTCTACAATATATTTAGTAAAAACTATTATTTGTTCATATATACACCATCAGACATAGTCTTGGTCTTTCTCCAATGCTTAATTTAGGCTGTGAAGTAATTAATAACCTATAGCATTACACCAAAATTAGATATTAAAAATTAGTCTTTTATACAAAGGACCTGTCAATAACAACTGTAGTCTTTTACAGCACACAGACTGCATCGTCATGTTAGAACACATGCTATGAGAATTAAATCTTCACGCACTAAAGTATGAGAAATGCCCAGGGATCCAATGTCACCAACAGAATAACTTTGTTAGTGTAATCAAGTTAATGTAGGGCTTCAGCTTGCTAATGAATTTATATTCCGCCTGCTCCAGGGAGTAAAGTGAAATTTTAGCACAGGGCCGCTCGGATACTACAGGCCTCCTCCCTCCCTGCGGCATTATGAAACAGACACAACAACTCTTACACTGTCTGTTATCTGAGGTACTAAATGACCACCCTGGGAATCTGTCTGCCAGAGGTAAACACACATGCATACACACACATGTATAATAACCACCAGAAATGTGGCCAGAAATGTGTAGCCAAACAGTTGCATTTCTGTGTTCCCAGGTGAGAGTAAAACCAAAGAAACCACCAGATACAAATTCGCATACCTTCTGCTACAGAGTAAAAGCCCAGCAGCTGAAATTCATCTCTTTTTCCTAAATATATTAGTTAATAATGAAGAGTTTAGGTGGTCTTCTGCTCTATTTGCATGCTGCTTTCTGGGCGCCAGAGCTCTGTGTGAAATCCCCAGGCAGAACTGCCGGCGCCGCACGGGTTCACTGAACCATAATAATCCCCAGCACCGTGGCCGCTCCAGCAATGAATGAGAAACCCCTCCCCGAGACTCTAACCCTGCAGCAAAAACCTGCACAAATCCAGCAGCAATGGAGCACGCACTGTTTCCTTCCTGTGCTGAGGCAGAACCGTCCAGGCTAATGCTGCCTCAGTGATGACAGCACTAAGCTGCCCTGTCGCCAATAAAGTCATTGAAAAAAGACATTCTGAATATCAGACTGTCTGAATACCTACCACAAAGCCTGAAACTGACCTATCCATGCTCCTCCTGGGATCGTACTCTTTCATAGCAACTGGTGTCAAGCATTACAGAATGCTAGCAAAAGTTCTATTAAAGCAAATGAATTTTTTTTGTAAATAAATAAATAATACAGAAATTTGAGTGCACTGTTAAAATAATTGTTGTAGCAATATGTTTTTTTCCTCACAATTTTTCACTTACCCCAGATGTTGTTAGTCAGCCAAGGCAAGTTTACTAGGGGTGTATATTCACAAGTTTCATCATGATTCAATCCTACACTGATTATTTTAACCAATGGTCCAATCATTTTCAATACATTTGCAGTGACACTATTTGGTTGATTTGGTTCATTTCTGGGGTCTGCAATCAGTATGAAACATGTAATAATTTTCCCACAATCTGCTACATATTCATGATCTCACACATGCAAACAAATTTAATTTTAGCATTTATTATTACAGGTTAAATACAGCAGTCCAGTCATAAGCAAAAGCAGCTTCTCAGTACAAATCACTGCACACAGTAAAATGAAGTAAAATTAATAGGGGAATCAAGACACACATCAATATTTATGTCACACTGATAAAGTGGATAGTGCACTATTTTAGTTGAGGCTACTGCTGCTAAAGAACACTAGAAACCAATAGTCACCCAGGTTACCCTTTCTCAACCAGCTCACAGCACATCCAGCTCCTTATTAAGGAGATAAAATATGTGGATATGGGTTAGGATTAGGGTTGCAAAGGGGTGGCAAATTCCCTGTAAATTTTCAGTAAATTTTCATGGGAACCTTAGGTCAGGAATTTTGGAAATATTACAAATTGGAGATTATTAAGAGGGCAGCACAGCCAATGGTAATTATTTACATTTACATTTACATTTATTCATTTGGCTGACCCTTTTATCCAAAGCGACTTCCAGGACAGAGGAAACAATCAAGCATTTGCATTGCATAGAGTAACACTGAAGGTGGTGCTACAAGAAAGACCAACGCATTTCTCGTAGTTGAAAAAAAATAACAGACGCAACTGCTATAATATATACATACGCCAAATGCTTATACTACTACAGAGAGCAACTTTAATAAATACATACATATGCAAAGTGCTTACACTAACTACAGAGAACTGCTACAACAAAGGTCATGTGAGGGAAGGTTTCCTACTCTTGTGTTCAGGCTATCTTCATGTTTGGAGCATTGTCAGTGCAAACTCATTAATGCTTTCAGCTCATCAGCAATGTAGGAGTCTGTGTGTTCGTTGTCCATTGTGTCTGTGCTCTTGTAGAATACAGGCTGAGGGGTGCCGACAATGTAGTTTATAATTCCTTGTCCCCGAACATATGAACACCCATCAGAGAGAACTGAAATTCTTCTTTTTTCACTGGTTTGCTTGACCTTTGTTTGCACTCGGTTGAACTCTTCATCCAGCAAATGACTAGATGCAGGCCTGGTTGGGGGAATGTATTCTAGTAAGTAAGTAAGTAGTAAGTAAGTAGTAGGTTTATTGTCATTTTCACAGTATACACAGTACACAGTAACTGGGAACGATCCTCCAGGTCCATGGTGCAACACAAAAGCAAGACAGACAGGAGCACAAGTGCAGACATGACAGAACACAAGAGCAAAAAATACAACTAGATTTAAACTAAACTAAACTCAACAACTACACTAAAAACTAAAACTGGACAAAAATATGAGACAAGACAAGACAAGACAAGACAACGTACAGTGCAGTGGCATTCTGGTCAGAGAACATTAAAAAATCTCTTCCAGTACACATTGGATGGCAAAATTAGGGGTGAGCCAGTTGCATAGAACTAGCTACAGTACATTTAGCATATCTGGTGTAGCAGTTAGCTAGTAACTGTATGAATACATTTTAACTTAAAAGTTGCTAGTTAAACTTTAACACCATACATAAATACACAAATATTATCTCCCTTAAAATATTATCAAAACTGACTTGACTTGTAATCCTTGGGCTCAAACGTGTGGATTCAATACTCTCTATCTGTGCTGTGGGCTCAAAAAAGTAACTTTATTAGTTCAGAATACTAGAAATCATTGTGCATATGATGGAGAGATCACAGTGCATGTAGGGGATGTGGCCTTAATAGCCCGGCAGTAACTAGTATGCTATGTGCCTGTGACTGAGGAGTAGAAAAGATACTCAACTGTATTTGCTTTAAAGCTGATTGTTTTAGCCAAGATTATGCTACAATATATTTTCTACCAACTATATTTTATGTTCCCAACCTTCAACTTTGAAGACTTCCAGTTAATTCCCATTAATTCCCATAAATTCCCATATATTCCCATTAATTAACATGAAAATTTAGAAAATTCCTGGAATTTTGCAACCCTAGTAAGGATGCATTATGACTTATGATGAGCTACAATATACAGCATCAAAAATAGGACTGCTGATCCAAAATCAGTTTTTGTGTCAAGGACCATCGTAAATACAGGAGAATCTTATTTAAGATCAGTCCCTTAAGTGTTGCTTGCATTGGCTGTCCACAGTACTGAAGTTTTGTTACTTATATTTTGTTCAAGTCTGATACATATCCTAAACCACAACAACATGTCTGCAACATCTTAATGAACAGCTAGATGCGGTTTGAGCGGAAATAATAATCGGAGTCATAGCAAAACTTGTAATTTACACCACATTTCCAATCTGCCAAATCAGTTGAGCTCACCAGAGTGGGATTTTACACTGGAAACACCATGTTGTGTAGGCTAGTGCATCTAAACTTGCCTAAATGCATTAGGCTGATTAGAATCATTTCCAACATCTTTTCCAGATCTACCCAGGCTCGCAAGAGTTTTAAAGTCAGGGGGATCATGTTGCCTCTGTTTGTGTTTCATTCCCTAACCCTTTTGAGGACAGAGAACACTTATAAGCTCAGGCACGGCTGTCCTTGCTCCTGTGTTTTCTCAGAGTACACATGACAGAGGAACAAAAGGTTCACCTAAGCCAGAAAGTTTAAATTTGACCTCGACATTGTCAGTGAGAAAAAATGCCTGGGGAGAAAAGACTAGAGAGGAGTTGTGATGTCATGCAGCCTATGGAGCTTTGATCAGCTCCAGACAGGAAATCCTGAAGCAGTCCTCTGGGAAACCCCACAGCACCATTCCAGTTCATATTCCGTCTCAGCTCATTCACCAAATTAATGAGGTTATTAATTACTTCACAGCCTAAATTTAAATGTGTGTGTGTGTGTGTGTGTGTGTGTTCCTTTGAAGGTGCTTCACTTTGCTGCTGTATCAAACAACTAAAATGGAGCAAAATATAACTGTGCTGTAATTTAACAGTACAAGTGTAAAAGCTTACAGGCAAAAAACAAGGGAAATAAACTAAGATGAATAGAGAGAAATAGAGAGAAAAAAGGGAAACAAACACTTCTGATAACCTCTGCTCAACCTGCTAAGGTCACTGTACACAGGGTTTTTTGTGCTCCTTCTTGTTGTCCCATGATGACACAGAAGTGCACCTAAGCGCACTAATACTTGTATTAGCCCTCTCGTATCCCTCTAATGCCTCTTCTCCTCGCCTCTCATCTGCCTACTTCCCCACCTAATCCTGGCTTAAGCCTAGTCGTAATTAGCCAGGATGACCAGCTGATGGACAGCTTGGAGAGCTTCTCGCAGTGCTGACCTAAACAAAGGAACAAGGCAGATGTATGTAAAATGTACAAAATCCATGCATGATCGTAAAGCCCAATGCATTGATTTTTAAACACGAAAAAAGCTGAAGAACTATCTTTCTCTCTTCAGCCATTCAGCAGTCACAGTTCCTTCGTTGTCTGGTTTTATGGAGCCATTTTACTAAGCATCTAGTCAAAATGTGAATTCATCAGCCCCCTTAGGCCCACAAAACACACACCTAAAAACAGAAACAGAATA
This sequence comes from Arnoldichthys spilopterus, assembly GCA_037974385.1. NCBI lineage: Eukaryota > Metazoa > Chordata > Actinopteri > Characiformes > Lepidarchidae > Arnoldichthys > Arnoldichthys spilopterus. The sequence goes on along the minus strand of JBBPDA010000009.1, from coordinate 15,299,833 downwards.
CACAATCTGCTGAAAATTTGACTCTGCCAAGCGGAGAAAAGGCTTGCATGAGCAGTGCACATTCATATGGATTTTTGCTAATATGAGGCACTAACAAACAATTGCTTCACCTCCAGGCTCAGGAATGAGAAAACCTGGCTCTTCTCTATACATGCTGGGAGGAAAGGCCAAGCAGACACCTTTTTGCCCAAAGCCCCGCCCACAGCCCACACAGCCCACCCACCACACATCCAGCTATGCTCTCTCATTGGGCAGGACTAAAGCACTGGGAAGCTGACAACATTTGTAAAAGGAAGAAAATAGCTTTTGCTTGAGCTTTCTCTCCACAGACCCTCAAGGCCCAAAAATCTCAAACCTTCATTCTCATGCCTCCTGCTGTGCACGCATATAAATACAGAAGCAGAGACAGGCTACAATAACACAGGGTGAAAACCCAACAACCCAATGCTTCAGAGACCAAAGCTTGCCAACCACTGATCTACAAGTGCTTGAAGGGAGGAATTACACGTATTACATGTAAACGAGCAGAAAAAGGTGAGCGTGGTTCTCTGAGGCTGGTTGTTATAACTGATGGCTAGATAGAGCAAGAGTAAATTCCAGAATTTCTTCAGTCAGATTTCACTCCTAAGTGCATAACAGAGTGAATGAGACAGAGAGCAAGAGAGAATAAGAGAGAGATAGAGAGACTCAGAATCGAGTATGAGCAGTGAGACTGCACTGAGTGTGAAGAGAGTCAGACACTTCCTCCCATGAGGACGAACAAACTTGTGTGTTTACCCGAACACATGCATATGCATTATGAATGTCAGCAGAGGACTGCACGCTGACTAACAGCAGCGTGGCGGAGCATGAAGGCCAATGAAGAGGGAGGGTGTGAAGAAAGAAAAAGGGAGGGACATAAATGACAAGGGAATAAAGAAAAGGGGAAATAAAAGAGAGAGAGAGAAAGAGAGAGAGCGAGACCAAAAAAAATCCTGGCCAACCGATCGTGACCGAGAGGGTACTAAGACCCAGAAGAGCAGAGAGGTTCTGGGTGAAGTAATAAGCTCTTTCTGACAGGCAGCAGTGGTCAGATCAATAGCCTGTTGCTCTCTGTCTCCCAGCTAACACCTGGGGCTCGACAACTCTCGGCCATTTGCATCCTTCGCTCATTCAATTACACTTATATTGAATTTATATAACTCAAACCCACACATCAAATCCTGTGCATCAGGTTTTCATTTGTTGGTCATCTCCTTCTTCGGTGTGCCAAGAAAGCGTTGGCAGACTTTCCACCGATGTCACTTGGAAGGCATGCAGGAGAGATCACTCATTATAGCACACACATAGAGCTCGAGTAGGCGTGAGGAGGTATTAAGAGTCAAAAAGGGAGGGAATGATGAGGAATACTGCATTTCAAGCTCACTTTGTGACTAGTCTTAAGTGTACTCTTAAGTGTAGCTGGAGCATAAGGACTGAATATGGCAATGAGAGCTTGTCTGGACCAAGATTTAAGCTGGATCTGGGCTTAATGTGCTCCAATTATTGTGGCAAAATAAGTTTTTTTTTCACATCATACACTGAAAATCCTCAGCCTCAGAAATTCTTTCAACTGCTTCTAATCAGTGCATTAAGCAAATCTCCCTTCATACCAGCCACAAGGCTCTTTAGCTGGCACTTACCACGTCCAGAGCAATTTTTTCCACTTATTCAGTTTTTGGGCTTGTGTAGGCAACAGGGAAGTAGCTTATCAGAAAAACAAATGGTCTTTGTGAGATAAGATATCTCTCCTTATGCAAAATTGGCTTCAGAAAGTCAGGCCAGCACAGTTAGCTTTCTCTTGCACCTTATTTCAAACATACAACCAATGTGAAAAAAGTAAAGGAGTAAAGTTGACTTATCCTACAGTTATCTTTATATACTTCAGCTTTTTTCCACTTGATCTCTATCTGCTGTACCTGTAGCATACTCTCCCACTTAATCCCTAAACTAAAATCTTTTATCATTTTTTCTAGACAAGCATTGTCTAGAGATGCCCTAATCAGCTGAGAAAAACTGAAAATCTGAAAAACCTAATGGAATCCCAGACTAGCACAAGACAAAGTTAAAGCTTTGATGTAAAATGGAATGCAACATAATACTTGTTTATTTCGATGGTCTTTCTTTCAGAATCCAGAATCATAATTGGAAAGCAAAGTCTGACTAATTGCATGGCCCTACTTACCATGGACAATAATGTCAATGCGTATCCTTGTACTTCGTAAAAGAAAAAATACCTGTTGATACATTACAGAATTCTACTATAAGCCAACGAGCAGCTGCAATAACCACTATGAAACTATCATGTAATTTTTGTAGTAAGGAAGTGAAATATCAACCCACATACAGGCCCTTAGGGTTTAAGTGATTAACACAGCGCTCAGCACAGCCGTAGCCTTTTGCAGTAATTGCACCGAACTCCTTGCAGTATCATACCTGCATGAAAGACCTTTTGTGCATAAAGTGTGTTCACGATGCAGGCAGAGCCCACAGGGCAATAGGGATGGGGTCACTCTGCAGCCCTCATACAGACAGACAGGTGACAGAGAGAGCAGCTCAGGGAGATCGGGCAGGTGTGAAGGAGAGGTGTGCTGGGGCAATGTAGTCCCAGCTGACACCTGGCGCAGTCATGCCATAACCTGTCAAGAGCAGCTGTCACACCAGGGCAAAGTCAGCCACAAAAGGAGACAGACGGAGCAAGAGAAACGGAGGGCGAGACAAAGAGAGTGATAGCACAAGAAAGCGAGAGAAAGAAAAAGAAAAAGCGAGTGAGAGCAGAAAAGTATTATGTTTCCTTTTCATGTGCCATGGCAAGAGGAATAAAAAAAGGGGCAGGGAAACAGAACCCAAGTGGCAGGGGAAACAGTAAATTTCTGGCTTGATGAGTGAATCCGTACAGTTTAAATTAGGCTGTTGAAACAGGCAGCTATAATTCATTTAACGAGGCACAGGGCTGAAAGCACTGCACACCTCCAGTGCACTCTTTCGCTCGTAAGGACTTAATGAAAGCGACGTGATAATGGGCAGAATGATGCCCTGCCGTCACGAGGACATTTGCTTAATGATGCCCATGGGAAGCAGCTAGTCTAGCTTACCATCCCACATTTCCCTTGATGTGGAAGAATCCAACTAAGGCTGCAACGATTAGCCGACAAAGTTGACAACGTCTATTACGAAAAAAATGTCCACATGGATTTTTACTGAAAAACAAAAATCTGTAATGCTCTATAATGGTGTTTCCCAACCATAGTCCTGGAGGCCACCTGTACTACAGATATTAATGGTTTCCGTGTTCCCAACATAATCCAGCTAACCAGTTTCAATTAACAGCCCCTTACTAAATTGTAGAAGGATTAAAATAGAGACAGCGGCTGGAAAACATTTGTCTGCAATGTTCGTATAAATTGCACTGGATTAAAAGAAGCACTGGGGTTGATAAGGCTTCTATTGTTTCTGCTGATTTTTGTTGCACCATTAAAGTAAAAATCACCTATTGCAAAAACAGAACTTGAAACAAGGACAACAGAAAAGAGAAAAAACATTATAGAAATGAGCATTATCTGCAGCCTTGCAAATCCTACTCTATGCCTCAAATCACCACTGCAAAGAACAGTCTTAGTAAAGCCATTCTGGCTCATAGAGCTGTTTATTCTCTTTATTCATAGTGAACAAAGAACAAATACACGCCAGTCTCTGGGAACTTGGGGCTCCTGCTGGAATCACTGGGCAGAAGCGGTGCTAACCTTTCACCTCTGTAAGCTGGGAAATATTTTTACTTAACACAGCCACGGCTCCTGTGAAATATTAACAACGCTCCAATATGCAGAACATATCAGCGGGTCCAGAGACACAGGGTGAGGTAGAATTTGAAAAGCGGCCAAACAGGCTAAAAATAAACACGTGCGACAGCGGCCTCTCCTAGGATGGGGTGAGGAGTACGACTCAGAGCATCTGTCTTGCAGACCCACTTTCTGTTTGCGGAGACGGCGGCTGCTGGCTCTGCAGGGAGGGAGCAAGGGCTGCTGGGCGTCAGGATGGGAGGCGGTTCATCTGCTGCAGGAGGAGAGTGCTGGCGGCTTTGGCATGGCGCCAGTTGCCCATCCAGTTTCAGAAGGGCAAGTCAGGTGGGTTTCTGAAGCCACAGCATCGCTAGGCCTGCTCTCACCACACTGCCCCATGCCCACACCATGTATGATAGAATGTTGTGTTAACCAAGAAGAAAAATCACTGCAGAAACGATGCTATGGCATGTGGGCGTCTGAGTCAGACAGAGAGTGAGAGTGGGAGATCTGCAGGCTGGGTGGGTTTATGTTGAGCTCTGACAAGCATGGCAGGCTGCACCTTTGATACATCAAAACATACTTGCTTTTCTGACTGCCAAAAGCACTGTCAGTGCTTCTTTAGCCTGCTATGTTCAGCCATGCATGTCTAATTCTCTCCAAGAGCATTCTTTCTTAAAGGGAGGGGTTTACACATACACATGACCTAGACTTGTGCCCTACCACATATCACTGATCAACTAACGATGGTGATAAAATCTCCCAGTCGAAGCAAGATATTCATTTTCTCCAGGAGACACATACACCAATCAGCCATAACATTAAAACCGCCTGCTTAATAATGTACAGGTCCCCCTCAGTGACCAGAACAGCTCTGACTGTGGTGCACTGTGTATTCGGACTCCTTGCCATAAATAACTTTTGTGCTACAGTACATCTTCTGTGGGACCAACCTACCCTGTACTCCAGATGTGATTTAATGAGCCTTGGCTGCCAATGACCCTGTGGCTGATTCACCAGTTATCCTTACATGGATCACATTTGGTAGGTACTACTGCATACCTGGAACACTCCACAAGACCTGCCGTTTTGGAGATGCACTGACTTGACTAGACATCACAATAAGGCTCTAGTCAAAGTGAAATTGTCATTTAGTCCAGCTCTCAGTGGTTTTAATGTTCTGGCTGATCAGTGTATATTACCTTTTCTAACATTTAGTGTAGTGCCTATATTTGCTCTGTTGTGTGGCTGAAGTTATAATATATAAGGCTGCACAAAAAAAAGTATTCTGTGGTTTGTTTAGCCAATGTAAGCCATGCTGGGACAAATGATGTGAGAATGTGCACCATGATTAAAAACAAAAGTCTTTTTAATCTCATAAAGGGGTGCAATGTGGTGCAGCTGTTAATTGTGAAACATGTTTAGGCCCCACAATGGCAAGATTTTTAGATAAATTCTCACTTTTGTTCACATTAAGAAATAATTAGTGTGTGCTGTATTTGCATATTTGTGGATTCGTCATTATTTAGATATATGGTAATTATCGTCATATCAAAGCAAGGTAATGGCTGATAAAAAATGCAATATGTACATGTGTCATTGTTTTCCTGGCACCAACTGTATTCTTCTTTGACCTTAATGTTATATATTGCTGGTGTGCTTCTGTGTGTGATCAACTAAACCAATGACTCATGGGCAGCATTTAAAACATTTGTTTGTTTTCCTGGCCTGGTTGTGTGTGGTGGTGGTGATGACTGCTGTTTGGCCTGTGGGAAAATAGGTTTGTATATTTGTATTCCATTCATAATTAATAAATAGTTGTATAATATACGATTGTATTATATATGATAGTTCACCCTACCACCACCACCCCCGTCCCTACAACAAACACTCTTTCTTCTGTGCACTAGCTTGTGCTCCTGGTAGTTCAGCCACCCCAAAGCATCCTCTATTAAACACTCACCACTACCAATCCTAACATAG
>JBBPDA010000009.1:15263565-15293953 GCA_037974385.1 Arnoldichthys spilopterus | reverse complement strand
GCTAAAATAAAAATGTGAATGATCTGGGGGCCCCGAGGACTGGTTTAAGAACCCCTGGCCTTTGAGACCTTGTCCTGCTCCCCATGCTCCATTTTGCTGGTGAAATCAATTTGAATCACTCTGCAGTTATATCAAGCAGTAGTAGATTCCATAAGAAAATCAACACTTTTTTTCAATGGCATAATTTAAAACTGTCACCCAAAAACACTGCTGCTGTTTTCCAGGTCAGCTCAGAGGCTTTGGCCAAATCCAACAAATCCATTAAAAACTTTAACGTGAATCACAGTAAAAGACTCACTAACGATCATCTAGGCCCAAGGTGCTTTAATAACCCTCCTTCCAGTTTTACCTTTTACCACAATTATTATGTTTAACTGAGTATGCTAATCCTCTTACCTTAATATGGCCAGATTAATATGAGCTGACCACCCCAAATGCACTATAGAGCTTTACACTTTTATCAGAGAGGCACTGCTCAAAGCAGACAAGGGTTGGATGAATTCTTAGTGGAATGGACTTGCCAGATTTCAAGGATCAATACCGCATTAATCTCTCCTGGACAGAGGCACTGTGAGGTCACATAGGTGTGTAGGATGGGAGCATGCCTGCTGTAAATCCTCCAGCCTGTCAGCGGCAGAGAGGGGCAGTGAGAAGCAGAGTACTCCCTAGGGCCTTCACAACAACGGGCATGACACATCCTGGCCAGAGAGTTCACTCCTATCATTCCTGTTCTCTTCTGACCATCACAAAGACAGACAAAGACACACACACACACTCTTATTCATTCCCTATCTGTCTAATTCTCTCTCACATGCACACACACACATACACAAACACTCAAACACACACACATACACACACACGCACACACACACACACACACACACACGTACACACGCACACACACACACACACGTACACACACACAAACACACACGCATACTCACACACAAACCCATACACACACATGCGTACACACACACAAACACACACGCATACTCACACACACGCACAAACACATGCATACTCACACACGCACACACACATACGTACACTAACACACGCACAAACACACATTCGCACACAAACACACACCCATACTCACACACGCACATGCACACATACACGCGCATACACAAACACACTAGTATACACACACACACGTACACGCACAAACACACACAAACACATTCACATGCGCATGCACACACACATATGCACACATGCACACACACATATGCACACATGCACACACACATATGCACACATGCACACACACATGCAAACATGCACACACACATATGCACACATGCACACACACATGCAAACATGCATGCACACACACACGCACACACTCACACACAAACACACACCCATACAAACACACATACGCACACTCACATGCACACTCACACACGCACGCACAAAATGCTAACCAGAAACTCCATAAAGATGTATTTCCATTTTGCTTTGCTGTAAAACATGATCCAAAAGGTCAGAGAGATGCAGTTTGGCAAATTCATTTAGTCATAAATTGAACTTTATGTGCGCACACATAACAGTTATGCACGGCCCTCCGACAAAAAGACTCATGCTGAAAGAACACAGTACTGCGCGCTGAAAAAATCATAATAGATCTTTTTATATGGCATGGAAATTTAGTGGCTGCAGGTTTTTTGTGCTGAATGACTGTGGAATCTGCAGAAATAATTCACTCATTAATTAAAAACACATAAAAGCAATTGCATATGATTACCAAACAGCAGATAATCCACTGAGAACAAAGTGTATTATAAAAAAGGATCATTATTTTTGAAAAACGTGAAAGGGCAGTGAGTCTAAAGTGAGTTTTAATAAAGAAAAATGTTGTTTTATTTTTAAAGAATCATCAACCTTATATAACCAAAATGGTAACTTTTCAGGAGAAGGAAAAACCTTCCCAGCTTTTGTTCTCAGGTCTTAAGGAGTTAAGAAGCATGCTGTTCTTTCTCCCCACATCAGAGATTTACATATTAAAAAGACTCAATGATTGTTCATCACGTTGGGCTCCAAATCAGGAATGAAATTCACACTCAAATAAAAAACAATATATGTGGGCAAATCAAATAAGCTTGGTTAATTCTGCAATAATTTACTCAACAAGAAAAGCGTAAAACTGAATCGTGTGGATCAGCACTTGCAAGTAAATGAGGTGATAAAACAAGAGCTCCTTGCTTTTTCGGTGCATATTTTGCCACAGTGTCATAATTCTTGAGAGACTGATGCTAGAGATAATAGTGGTTGAATAAAAAAGTGAAGAAAAAGATTTGTGGAATGTCACTTTTGCATTCTTGACATTCTCTTGGGGAAGGAGAACAAAGGCTCTCTTACAACACTGCTGAAGGTTTTTAATCCAATATTTCAAGCTCATTTAACTCTTTAGTGCAAAAAATGCATTTTCGGACTTTGAGCCAAGGCCTATGTTGACCTGCACTGCTCCTTGACCTCTCCATAGCCCTCATTTGAGGAGATCATGACACAACAAAGCATATCATGTGCAATTACTTACTGAGCCTTGGTGGCGTTTTATTTAACAACACAAAAGGGCTCAGAGGGGTTCCTGACTATCATACATGGTTCTGTAATGAGGAGGAAGCCACACAAAAGATTGGACAGGGAGAAATGGCAGAAGGGGCATGAAGTCTATGACCCTCTGCCCTCAGACAAAACCATGAGCACAAGCTGCAGGACAGCACCAGAGCCTCAGCACAATGGCCTTCGAAAGGAATCGAGACATTGTAAAGATAAATAACCTGCCTTAGATTTTACAGAAGTGACTGGAAGCCATTAGGAAGATGGTTATGAAAATGTAGCACTCTTTATATTAAATTATTGTTCACCATGATACAGTGGTAGCAACTGTCATATATATAAAATGATAGCCTAGCAGTGGTGGCCTAGTGGTTAGGGACTTGCCCATTTGATCAGAGGGTTGAAGGTTCCAGTCCCACCTCAGGTAAACTATATATATATGTGTATATATATATATATATATATATACATACATGAACACACACATACCACACTGCCTTTGAATTTCACAAGATGGCATAAAACCTTGCACCTCATTGGAAATTGGAAAACAAGTCAGAGTCGCCAGGATGGCTACAAAGACTACTATACGTAACCATAACACAAAGTCTGCTTTCAAGTCAAAGAACTGCAATAATATCTTATTGTAGCCAAAATATTGTGATCGGATTGCATCGTCATCTCTGTGGCAATTCCTGCCTCAAAGAGAAAGGTAAAAGAAATACTTTAAAGTCACTTAGGTCCTCAGATACCAGCAGACATATGGCACAGTGGCATACAAATTATGAAGCAAAGTGTCATGTTGTAGGTCTCCCTACATAGCACACATGGCTAAGTTTGATTTAAAACAGCTCCTTGAGTTGTAGCACTGTCAGAGACTGGCAGAGCTCCACATCGCTGCACATTAACATTGATTCGAGCTGCAGAGAGAGCCCAGCCCAGCCCAGCTCTATAATAACTATAGCTATAACAAAGTGTGCTGGGCTTTGAGGCTTCAGCGAGAACTTTGAGGCAAAAATGATTCAAAATGTCCTACTAGATTTCTGCTCGCAAAGACTACTTCATCGGCCAAGTGACAATTCCTCATAAAGTACTTTTCCATTAGGGCCCCTCTAAACGGAACTGTTTTTCAAAACCATCAATAAATCTCAGAGGAATTAACCAGCCCTTCCAGAGACAATAAAGAAAAGCCAGGTCTCGGTCGCTCTCTTGTTTTTCACTCGTTTCCCATCAGATGTGACTCAGTGCTGAACTGCTGTTTGAAGAGAAAGGGGGAAAAAAGGCCCTCCGGCAGCCCCCCCTTCTCCAATGCCCAGAACAGTCAACAGAGAAGTCCAAAGAAAACACTGTCGACAAGAGACGGACTCTTTCAGATGTTCTAGAGCAGGCGGTCTCAGCTGTTGCACTAAAACTGCGTCTAACATTGCTCATCCGTTACTTTGGCAGCCATGGAAAAACAAAGATGAGGTCACCTCAGCTCACACCGTGTCGGGAAATACAAAGGTTGCAAAAAACAGACAATTTCCTAAAACAAAAGAAAGGGTTACAATTCCAGTCACCCCATATAAATCTCTCTCTTTCAAACGTGCTTTGCAATTAGCAGAAATCAAAGGGGCTGAACGTGATGTCTGGCAGATGACTCCATTTCTCTTTTGATAATTTTATGTCTTTGGTTTGAACATCTGAGACCCCCCATGGTCTCCTGCTCTTTACCTAGGCGTCACTGTGTCTACACTGAGGTTCAGGTATGCACGGTTAGCATCACGTCACAAGTTGGGGAAAACCCACTTGCTCCTAGCCTTGCCCATTCTCTTAGAGCCTTCCTTCCATACACACCTGCTTCATCATTACAGTCTGCATGTAATCAGCAGAAAACTACTGAGCAAATGATGGAAGGAGGCTTATTCCTCAAGAAGATGATGCCACATTTCCACAGACAACCACACTCAACTACATGAGCTTGTATTCAGGACAGATGGCGTGTGGGTATCCATGCTATTCCCACAGGAGATTATGACAAACAAGTCAAAAAAAGTATGCTATCACCTTGACCAACCCAGCAGCTTTCTCAAGAAGTGTGATCTTTATCTGAGGCAAAACATCTGCTGTAAAGTATGACATATCATGATATGACAAATGCAATATTATTAGATGAAGGACTTCAAAATGCAACAAATTCAAGTTTATTTTATTGACAATAACAGTGCATGAGCCCTGATATGGACAACATATTTATGTGTTATTTCCCTAAGGAGAACAGTTTCTCTCTCTGTAAATAACCTTTAAAGGTTTTACAGTTAGGCCCACAGGCCAGGTTGCACAGCCATACTGCCCATACTCTTTACTAAGCAAAATAACCCCTCTGCATATGAAGAATGTTCTTACATATAAAGTTGAGATGGGCAACGTAACATTATTTTAGGATTATCATGATTTAACTGTGATGCAAAATATAATTTTTTGGATTGTGCTGTGCATATTGCCAGTGTTGGAAGAACACGGACCACTGAAAATTGTATGATTCATTAAAAAGAACAGAAAAATTCTGTATAATCTGTAAATTTAGTGCAGCACAAGCATGAATTATAATCCCTGCTTGAAGAGTTTTTGACCAAAAGACTGCTGTTTTATAATAAATAAAATACTGGTGTGTTTAAGAATCATGATTTAATATTTTTTTGCACATTGCCCACACCTACAATAAAAGTTTTAAAACTGCAGTAAAAACAGGCAGCTGGAGGAGCTAACAGTGAGATATTCACAGATACAAGGTGCTGTTCCTATTAAACAGTGTCACAAAAGCAGGTAAAAAGCTCAATGTGCTCCATATCTCAGGCGGCGCCTCATACGGTGTGTGCAGTCTCACCGTTCCATTTGAGCTCTTTTAATTATCTTCATGGGTTTTAATTATTTTCATAATTCAAACTATTCGTCTTAATGATGTGCTTCATTCTCCTCATTATGGCTGACGCTGGCCCGGATGATTTCTGCATCACTGCATGAATGGAATTATGACTGTGTCTATGGGTATGGCAAAGAGAAGCGTGAAAGAAGAAAATGTCCTTCAAAAGAGAAATAAATGACAGGTCCCTCTTGTGCTCACTCTGCAGTTCAGAGCTGTAACAGGTAATTCTCTATAATATAATTTTATCAGACTACCTGGTGCAAGGGATGCGTACTTTGTAAGTCTTGCATCAAGAAAAATATGGAGGAAAATTAGCCGTTTATTTTTCTCATTTTCAATCAATAAAACATTCATTCATCAATGTTCACGGATACCGCACTCATTATGTGGTAGTAAAATAATTATAAAACAATTTAAAAATAATCCGGATTTGATTCAATTAATTAAGAGAGCAAGGCTCTGGGGCTGGTAGGATTGGTCTTTAAGAGAGTGTGTAAATGAGAGAGATATGGAAAACCATTACAGCAGCAGCATTTCAGACTATTCACACCTTCTGTCAACATCAACCAGATCCAAAATAAGGCATGGTGGAAGCTCAGACAGAAAAGAGCAACAAAAAGAATTTGAGTGTCAGAGATCTTAATGAGACAGGACAGTGAGATTACTATGGAAAATGTCCCACCCTGCAATGGACACACACATCCCAGTTGCTTGACAGCTTGCTAAATGGAAGCCATTTTGTTAACTGTGAATCGATAACTTCTTCAGACGGATCATGACTGTTTGTCAAGTTGCTCAGGCAAGCTGAACTATAGCCTGTGTTTTCCACCAGGGTATAGCATACAGGGAGCAAAATGTTCTCAGCAACATCGCACTGGAGAAAATGTGAGTGAGAATGCTTGACTGACTGACTGACTGACTGACTGACTGTGTGGAAAATGCTTTTCCTGCCACCCATTGATATCCATATTGAAAATGTTCTGGCCTAAACACAAATCTGAAGACATTTTTTTGAATCAATCAAAGCGGTTGCCTATAACCTGTAAATCACAGGTTTCATCGCAATACAGTCTGATACATTTATTTTAGTCAATGACTTTAGCAAACATTAGCAGAATTATCCAAGTGTGTACTGTTACATGTGCTGTGCATCCAATGATTTCTGGTTTTACCTTATCAAAAAAATACATTAGGCCTGATTTAACTGTGACTCTGAGACACTTATAGAAATTATCCAGATGTTTCATATGTTCCTGTAGGTAAAGGTGAAGTCCTTTACTTTGTCCTGGGACTGGATCCTCAAACAGCCCTCAGCAAAACCAAGATATTCTCCTGGAAGCTGAGTAAAGCACAGTACAGCTCAATATTAATATAAAGCTTTTAGCATCGCTAATGTGAAGTGGGCTACAAACAACCCCACCAGCGTGAGAACTGCAGCCTACCACAAGCTCTTTTCCAGCCATACTGCGTCATTTGGTTTAGGGCTCTCATCGTGTGCTGCGGAACTTTTAAGCACGTTTTATGTTTCCCACCCGTATTCCCGTAAGACCCACCCTCCAGCGTTCGGATTGGCAAGACTAAAGGCTCGAGAGCGGGAGCTCCTAGCCAATCCTAGCGCAGAATGGCTTGTAAATGTAACTACTGGCGAATCGTAGCACAGCAGGGCGGAACCTGTCGAAAAGCAGGTGGGTAAAAACAACTCGGAGAGCCGAGCCTTTCTCGGGACTCTCATCCGTTGAGCGCGACGGAACCGAAGCAGGCAGACGTACTCATGTTCATCTACACACAATAAAAAACGGGAGTCCGCAGTTTCAATCAAGATAAGGAGTATATTTTTTCACGCCAAGAAAAAGTTAAAGACATGTCAAGATATGCGGTTAATATGGGTGTGTGGTTTAATCATGTGCGCTGTGTAAAAGATGTACACTCGCGGTCTATTCGACTCACTGCAATAAAGCGCGTGAACCGGTTTATTCAGAGGGCACAAATAAAGCAGGTCTGTCCACACCATGAAACTGAACACCCACATGCAACATTACACTGGTGAATTGAGGGAGGAAATGAAAGTCATTCAGTTCTTCTAGACATCACAGTTCACCTCCAGAAAAGCAGCCTAAAAACACCACATTGTCTGTGAAGTGGCATGTGACCAGGCTCTAGGTGGACCGCTGGGTGTTTAACACATGCCAAAGCTAAATTCCTGCCCAGGTTCTTGAGGATAACACGTTAAAACACACATGTGTGTCCTAATCGCCGCAGGGGAGCCACACCACCGTCCTCTAAGCGAGCTGCTGCGAACAGACCCGCGCTAAAACAAAAGTTCTCCAACAGTTTCAGGGGGGTGAAACAAGTCTCACCACGACGCATTTAACAAGTAAAAAGTGTCCTCTCGCCAAACACACGCAGAAGTTTTCAGAAAGTACTCGGGGATGAGAAACGGCACTTTACCTGTTGGTCCCTCGACGCTGTCGGCGCGGATGTGAGCAGCCAGCAGCAGCAGAATGGCGCAGGTATTCATGTTACGCGTTTAGTCCAGTCCGGGAAAAACACACGGGGATCATGTCAGTGGCTCCAAGTCTGTAGGTTATGGACTCCAAGTCCATCAGTCCCCGAAATCCTGGGCGAAGCGGAGTTGAGAGGGGAGAGAAGTGTGTGTGTGTGAGAGAGAGAGAGAAGCTGCGATCCGTGCGAACTGACGTCAGGGTAAACAGTTCAAAACGGGATTAGGATTTTTTCCCGTTTCCCAGACATACTTTCTGGTGTTGGCCGTGTGTGTACGTTTAAGTGTGCGATGGACGCCCCCACGCGGTGCACTCTGGGATTTATGCGTGTTCACATAGACTCGCACTGCAAAGTGCTATTGCTGCTGATTTCTGTGGAATTTATGGAGAACTAGCTGCTTCTGGAGCAGCTGCACATGAGCCTAAGTTCATCAAACCCAGTTTCAGCAGCAGGGGTATAAAACCTCTCATCATTCAGCTGCAGAGCAGTGGAACTGCATTGTCTGGAGCAGGGATCCACAAATCCAGCCCTGGTGGGCCGAAGTCCAGCACATTTTGGTACTTCACCTCCTCAAACACATTCACCTGTCAGTAAACAGATGCAGATGTGTCTAAGCAGGGAATTCACCCAACTGGGCACCCTTGCATTGCGGTGCCGAAGCTCCATCCAGGCCCTTTAGGATGTGTTGGAGTTGCACCTGCGATCCAGGGTTAACAAGCGTTTGGACATATACAGTAAATCATAGGAGTTCTGAATTACACCAAGTGAGTTAGTCAAGGCAAGGTAAGTTTGTTTATATAGCACATTGTTATATACAGAGATGATTCAATGTGCTTAAGAGGAATAAAATGGGCATAAAAAGAAAATTAAGCAATAAAAGTAGGATTAAAATGACAAATTGCAGGAAATAAGTAAGATTTAAAATCAATTAATAAAAAGTGAGTGCATGATAAAAGTAAATGAAGTTGAAGCCTCTGTGTAATTTAAGGCTTTGGAAAGGAGGTGAGGAGGTTAGGAGGTGCATTTTTTCTGAAAAGGAGTTCAGAGTTCTTCTGGGGACTGAAAGAGATGCTGTAGACTTTCCCCCTGTGTTACACTTCAAACGGAGTGCTCATTTGCAGTGTTGTATCAGCATAAAACCCCGGTCTTGTGTGCACACTGTCAGTGTTTATTTAAGCCTAGCTAGACTTAATTGAGGATCTGGGAGGAAGCAGGTGTAGTCTTTCTGAAACTGGGCTCAATGTGTCCTGGGGACTGGAGGAACTGCTGTAGGCGACTTTCTCCAACAGTGAATGTTAATTTGTAGTGATTTTGTGACAGTACAAACTCACAGCAAAATCCCTAGTGATGAATGAACACCTGCAGAACAAACTTTTATAAAAGCCCATACATCCACAGAAGCTGTAAGACGTAATACAACATGGTTTGAACGCAGGGGATTTTGCTGTGTGATTTATTTGCTTGTCCAGGCTACTGATGCTTTTTTCACACAATTGTCTATTACTTATTATTCTGTGACAAAGGTGAATTAAACAGTAACAGCTGTGAATCTATTATGTAAGTAATAAGGTAAAGTGTGGATGTTCACATCGTGGCTGTTGGATCTAAACCTATCTAAATCTCAATTTTTTATAATTTTTTACATTTTGACAGAATTTGAGATTAACTGCTGACATTTATGTTGTGTCCAAATTTACTGATGGATGGAGAAAAATAAAAAGGAACATTTTACATTGACCTCCCTCATAAGTTAAGAAGGTTTTGTGCTTGTCTTGTAAAGTTGCCATTTTCTAGATGCAAGGTTTTTGTGTGACCGCAATTATATGCAGCTTTTGAATTTTATGGGTTAAATGCTCTTTTACAGATATGAAGTCATACTGCCAGCCACCAGTCAGAACTAAACTCATATCTCCAAAATTGTGACTTTTTGTAGAGATTAAATTAGGCCCTATACAGTGTTGTTCACAGCTTGTCTTGTCTGATGGCACTGCATTTCTCAAGCAACTGAGTGGACCTCTGTCCAGAAGGTCTTCAGCCCTGGAAACAATAGGCCTTGAGCCAGCCAGCTTTGGAGTTCAGACCCATAGCATCATGTTATCTAAGCAAGCCCACAGGTTGACTGGATTTGAGTTAATCTTTTTAGGACATGGCAAAAGACAGGTTGTCTATTGATTCATGAACAGCAGCAGTAGGGTTAGAGCTGGAGCTCAGCCACCTATTGTACAGCCATGTTCACAGCCAAGAGGAAAGACCGTTGCAGATAGTCCAACACTAATCCATTCACATTTCTCATATCAATTTAATTTTACACAATGGCTCAGAGTCTGACTTTTTTCCCACATTCATCTCCTGGCTCGACCTATTTTCACAGCTGGGATCCCAGTGTGAGAGCTTTAAGGTGAGTACCATGATGCTCTGTTGTTCAATATGACTCAAATCCTAATCATAAAAGATTAGTTCAGGCTAATGACACACACGCACACCTGTCTACATCCGGATGGCGGCTCTGGTGAACAAGGACTAAAGGAATAGATGCGGCGTGAACGTCAAATTGAATCCGTTTTGGGTTTTGCTGCTTGCTGGGCTTTGTCATCTGGTAAAGCAATGTGCGGTGTTACAGCACAGGTCAATCACAGTTTCTTACATAAAAGAAGTCAATATGTGGCACTAGCTTTCCCACCGTTCTGTCTCTTTGAATCTCAGAACATATTCAGAATTACACAACTACAACTACATGTTATAGCAAGGCTGCAATACATAAAGCTCTCATCTACAGATCTACAGAGATGTTGAAAAAAGTGATTGTCAGATGAGTCATCCTTCACCATAAAAAAAACATCTAATCAAGAAAGGTTGTCTCATAGCAAATTGTTAAACCTGCCTCTCAGGTGCATATCTGCAGGTATGACCATAAAGTCCACTGGCCTACCCAGTCAAATGGTGGAAAATACTTTGTGCTGCGCATTTTATTAGAATGAACGTTTATTAGTCTTCTGTGAGGGATGTCATTGTATTTTGGACAACTAAAATCTATCACCTCTCCATTTCTGTCTTGAACCTACTAGAACTGCCGTATTTTCCTTTTCTTAACCAATCACTGCTTAGCATCTGTTGCTACCCACCATTGCCTCAGACCTTGAGTGAAGTGTTTTGATTTGTACCCCAAATAAAGAATGAACTTATGTTTGAAAATGTTGCTGTCATTGTTATCAGTGGTTTTCAAATTTGGCACCTAAAAATTCCTTTTACCAAACTCGCTAAGTAGGCCATGTCAAAATCTCAAAGCAAATGTCTACACATAATGGTAAAATTAAGGTTCATTAACATTTTTTGACCACCATGGCAATACGCTTTAGTGACTGACCGTTGATTTTCTTTTACTCAATAAGCTGATACTTTAAAACAATTGTTTTTGTCTTTACCGGACCGTAGGGGTAAAAGTTTTATGCGCAAATAAACTTAATAGCAGTGACGTTCGTGGCTGGTGCGGCCCTGACTGGTACTACTCCGTTTGAAGAGCGAGTTATATTTTGTCCCTTATTTTGAAGCAAATATTTTGGCTCTGGCCTTGGTTTTCCGTTATTTACTTCACTTTCTGTTTTGACTGAAAATCAAGTTTAGCGAAATCTTTAAGCTTAGATATATAATTTTCCATTCATCCAGCCAGTCGCAACAAAACAGCTAACTTCTACTCAATAGCGCCCCCTTCGGTGCGGGATGGTACTGTCTGCTTCACCTTGTGTCTTTTTCACTGCGGTTCTATGTCCGATCAGCAACACTAAATATGTCACACACATTCATTAGAGATATTAGTAAGACTGTGTAAAGTCAGGATGTATAATAAACGTGTCTGCAAACATTATATTGGCGACATACAGAGAGACAGCAACAGGCGCGCGTCAACTGCATGCATCAACACAGTGTGAGGGATAGCGCAGGCCGAGGTGCTTGATTCGTCGCTGCCTCACCTCGCGTTTCTCCCCCGTATTTGAACGGGAAATACGCAAATTCAGCGATTTCGACAATAAAAGTGATCAATAGTATTGGAGTTATACAGAATACAAATTTAAAAACGCAGACCACTTTGCACATTTATATAATATTATCGTTATTATTTTTTTTTCATGATGACAGGTGAGGATCTGCCTCTCCTGCCTCCCCTGACCGCACGTCGCTGCTTTAGAGTGAGCAGTTTTGCAGTGTGTGCTGAATTTAAATTTAGCCTCGTTTCTTGTGGATGTGTACATAGTGATGCTATTGTTTGTTGACAGTGGTTTAATACTTTATTTTTTGTTTTGTTTTCATTCTATAAATTACTTAAATATCCTAAACCAGATTTAAAAAATGTAATTATGCATGGTTATTTATTTCTTTTTTTTACAGTGATACACCAAGTCTACAAAATCTTATCTTCTGCAGGGTGGATGCTGAGTTCATAATTTAAATCACATTTACTGTAATATTTAACTTATTCAACTAAAGTCATTTGACAAAAAATATATGTACTGACCTGACGATTTGGTGAGGAGTTGTTTTTTTTTTCTTTAATCCCTTATTTTTACTTTAATAAATGGTTAATTATGACATACCCATTGGTGTAGCTGGTAATAACGTATGTGCTTGTACTCTGTGAATGAGACCTTAAAATATAAATTCCTATGGGCCTGTGGGAGCTGTTCTTGTCTGATGTGACTGGTCACCTCCAGGATGACTATAGTCCTATCCACAGGGTATGAAGGGTCACTGAACTTATGCATGTAATATCATATCAGTCATGTGGTACAGCCTTCATGAATACCAGATTTCAACCCTGAGAACACTGATGGGACATTTTGGACATTTAGACAGTGCTCTCATCTACCGTCATCAAAACAACCAACTGCAGAAATATCTGTTGGAATCCTTCCAGGGCCAAATACTTGTAGAAGCCAAGGGATACTGCTAACCTGACATCAACATAGGGAATAGGTACAACATATTACTTTTTCCAAGTATCCACACCTAATTAAAGGGCCAATATTCTTCATCATTTAGGTATTTTATTTGTCCTTAGAGATTTACTTAAAACATTTCTGGCTTTGTTTGTTTGTTTTTTTCCCCCCTAAAGCAGTAATAACTCACTTTACATAACCAGTCTTTCTTTATCCTTTGGAATTAAGCAGATTAATTATTTATTTTTCTGTGGCTTAATACACAATGCCTACCAGACTCTACAACTCAAGGCCATGCAGATCTTATTTGTTTGTTCAGCACATCCCACAAATGCTTAACTGCATCAAGATCTGGGGAATCTTGAACATGGCAACACCCTGAACATCACATTCTTTAAACCATTCCCAAACAATGTGTGTGTGCATCTGTGGACTTACTACTGAACACCTCATGTTCAATTGAGTTGATGTAAAAGTGTGATCTTTGTGATACCATAAAACAATGAATTCAAAAAAGCTTATTTTTGGGCAGTTTTTGCAGTTTAATTTTTCATTTGTTGACCTTATACACGTAGGACTAAATGGATAATTCAAAACAACATTATTGACATACTACATCAGTTTTTTAAAGTGAGAAATATATGGTTTTACATTTACATTTTTACATTTACATTTTTTACACAGTTATACACGATTTTCCATAATATATGCAATTTAGTGTTTTTCTGATTTTTAGAACCTGTGCCAGCTTTCACTCCATTGCATTTCAGAATAAAATATCCTGCTTTTTGCTTCACTGTTTACTGCTGTGTCAATACTTGTTGCTCTTTAGTGTGAAAAATTGGCTGTTGAGCATATCAAACATATCATTCGCTTTCAAACTGAAGCAAGTAAATTACAGCACAGTACAGCTTTTAATTGGCTGATATGTTTGACCTGTTGCATCCTTATAGGAGGTAACATTAGCCACACATCTAAAACTTAAATGGTCATTATATGAAGTAAACAGTCCTCATATCTTCAAAACAGGAATTGAAACTGTTTAAAAAAATAACATTGCCACAATTACTGACAGTACTTTTGCATTTGATAAGGTCCTGTTTATTACAAGCATGCACCTTTGCCCTTTTACAGAAGGAGAAATACATATAGAGGACATCTGAATATGTTTTATGGAGGGTACCTCTGCAGTACTTTAACAGAATTTGTCTTTTGTCCACCACTGCTTGATGAGGATGTAAAGAGACATATTCAGCATTATCTCAGTCTCTTTGCACAGTTATTCAAACGTGAACTATATATGTTTACAATGCACGTTTTATGCTTGAGCAGTAGAGTTATGGAGCAGCACGCTTTAACTGTGCTGACGCTGCACTGTTATCCAAACATATGATCTCAGGGGGGTATGGAGCAGAGGCACAGAACAGAAGATTTCACAGCCGCCGACATTTCCTCTGACAGCCAATTCAGTCGTCACTTTTGTGAGGCTCCATGCTGTGGTTCATCATTTGTTTAGGTTCCTCATGTGACCACTGGAGTGTCTGGATTGGATTAAGCCGAGGGAGAGACATATGCACTCTCTTGCAAAAAGACATTTGAGCCCTGTTATGGGAATCCCTGTTACATATTAACTTATTTAGCCACACATGACAAATGACTGATGCATCACAAACCTTTTTATTTGATTTCAAAAGGTCAGTGATTATGTTGAGCACCCCTTCAACTTAAATTCAATAATCTGTGAGTGTGTATGCACATGAATGCATGGTATAACTGAACAGTATAAACTATATGAGGCTATAAGATAATATAATAAGATAAGGTAATAAAGGAATATTATGGCAAAAAAATGTGGTTGTCACATTTATCTCTTTGCTGTATAGTCAGACAAGCTACGATTTGTGTCCAGAGTTTCCGTCTTAGGTTTTGCACTGGAGTTACAGTGCCAATAAATCTAACTAAATGGGAGCTTATACTCCTCCAATGAACACTGGGTAAGCTTCATACTTAAATCAATCTCAAATAGCATGGCTTATAAACAAAAATAAACAAAAGTGCAAACAGAATTCAGGCTACAATTGCCATTAACTTTGTAACACTCTTGGCATTTTTTGTTTATATAAAAAAACAATACAAAACCTATTTTGTGAAATGCAATAAAAACAAAAATCTACAATTTTTAAATTCTCTTGAAGTTTTATTTATCTGACAAAAATGCAAAGAAATGAATTCTAATGTTTTGGCTGATCATCCTGATGATCATTTCTAAATACAAACATACTTAGTACTGTACTGGGCTGTGGGACAGTGAAAATGGGCTCTCTAGTGGTGCAGCTACATCCAATGACTTTGGGATGAGTTTGAGTGACATTTGTTATCCAGAACCACTCATCCAAAGTCACGAATGCCCTTTTGACCGAATGGAATTAAGTCCTTACAGCAAGGATTTAACATTTAGTTTAATGTCTTAATAGAATAGTAGAGGCTGTTACTGCAGCAAAGGGGGACAATCTCCCTTAGTACCCTTGATTTCAAAAGAAACAAATAGCAGGTGTCTACAATATGGCCATGTAGTGTAGGAACCACATGCGGCATGTCACATTTAGGCATACAGTTTCCATGATGTTAATAGATGAGCTACATTAGCTTCATTACTCCAGTGCAAATTAAAAACGCAAACTTCAGATGCCAAACCGGTCATGGCACATTAGGGGGTAAGGGGGAAATTATGCAAATTGGATTTCTTGCTGATCTGCTCTTTTAGAAGGAATCAATACTAACTCTAAAGCAAAACAGCTCAGATAAGGGGTTACATGCAAGCATATTCCAAATTAGCACTTTACAGACAATGTATTTATGCATGTGAAAGCATAGACAGTTCATGTTCAGCTCTAACCATCTATACCCACTGTCATCTAACACACCACCACCACCTAGAGGCAAAAATTGAAATGACTCTCTCTATATATAGCATACACCTTAATAATATGAAAGAAATTAAAGGCAAGATAAATAAAGAACAACACTGACTTTAATGACTGAAACAAAAAGGCTCTGTTCTATCAGGTTTAAATACTTGATAAGGTAACATCACACAAATTACAGCAGTGACACAGTAGCTCAAAGGTACAGGAGATTACACTGCCATTTAATTTGCTATAAGATGATTTACAAATGTGCAGTTAATTTAAATTTTCCAATAAACTAATCACTCCTTTCTAGGTTAAGTTTCTGCTGCAGTTGATTCTACTAAAAATGTTATGTTTTTATTTTTGTTTTTATTTTTGCAAGCCAGCTCGTACAAACATCAGAACATTTTAATGACACTAATTCAGAAGTTATCATTCAAGTTGCAAAAACAGTGCTCAGGTCAGTTTATGATTGTCTTGTTTGATACAGTGAATGTAAATGAGGTATTTTAGCACCAGTTTGTAGACATCAGATGGGTAGACTTTAAATACAGCAGAGGTATATGAGACGTCACCTGTTCTCATCTCAAGCAAATAACCACAGATAATCAAACCTATCTATTTACAAAACCCATACAGCTATCACTATAGAAATCAGTACATGATAATAACCATTTGATTACATTTACGTGAAGGTTAAATGTGCAGTAGTTCATGGCAAAATGTCACAGCCATAAATAAAACATTTAAAAGATTATAAAAAATATCTCCATAAGAAATGAAAAGTTCCCTTTCTTTGTTACTGGCAGAATCATTGCATTATAAACACTTTACTGGGTTTGCCATCTAAAACCTTTGCGCAAAATAACATGAACTATTGTCAAATCCTTACTGAGAAGTCCTGAATGAATGGTGCATATGACAGAGCTGCATATCATCCCTGTTGGACGAAAATCTTTTATTCCCAAAATTAAATCATTATAGGAGAGAAAAAAACTTGAAAAAAGTAATTTTGTACATATGGACTCTCTGATAGACTACAATGTAAGGGGCAGTTGTTATTATAAATTTGTGCAAAGACACAAAACAATAAAAATGGAGATACAAGGTTGTGTTCAACAGTGACAATATGCATTTTATAAAAATAGCTATAACTCAAAACAAAGGGATTAAAAAACTCTAACAGAAGAATTTAAAAAGTAAAAGTGCAGCTAATAAAATTCACAGAGCAGACTAACTTTATGTGGCCTTGTAGTTGTATAGAATATACTGTATGAATACTCAAGATGTATCATCATATATTCCAAGCCCAAGTTCAGCATGTCCATCTGAGATTTCATATTTATATATTAACATTAGCAGCTGAAACATTAGCATCATCAGTTTTCACTTTACATTTGCATAAGAACTGGAAATTATGGTTACATGAGTTTTCTTTTTTAAGTAAAGGTATAAGGTCATCTAACTCATTCTCTCACTCTTTTTTTCCATCTGCATTACCTCTCTGCAAAAGAAATGTAGTATCCATTCTCAATTCCCTCACTTTTTTGCATGGCTTATCACTGCTAACAGCACTCTCTATATCAGTTTTTTCTAACCTCTCTTGCTTTATCTTTCCTTTCCAGTCTGCAGTTTGCTGATCTAATACTGAGCTCTTTTCCTCATCTTCATCCTCACTCTCCTCCTCCACTCTCAGTCCTGGGCTCAGCTGGAGTTCCTCAGCTGTTGGGGTCCTGTTCCCAAGACCCGTATTAAGCACAGTGACCCCACTGGGGGGAGCTACAGCCATGGCCTCTGCTCTGCCCACTGCACTGGTGGTGTGGTGTGGAAGGAACTGGGCACCAGTGGGCAGTTGGGCCAGCATGGCCACAGGCAGTCCAGCAATGGTCAGAGGCTGGCTTGTTGAGGCTAGGGTAATCGGGGATAAAACGGTGAATGGGGATGAAGAAGAGGGCCGCTGCAGCCTGGGCCGCTTGAGGGGCGTGGGCTTGGATAAACAAACCTTTGTCTTCTGCTTATCCAGCTGGTCAGTAAGAACTTTTGAGGGAGGAGTGAGAGAGTCAGTTTACATGAATATCAGAAACAGTTTCATTACACCATGTTAAACACTACAGACTGGGGACAGGTGTTTGGATGACTTTCAGATTCTTTTTGTAACTTTATGTTCTTAAAAGTCTTCATCTCACCATTGAGTGTGGTATGGATTTGATGCTGGTTTTGGTCAGTCTTGTTCCGCTGCAGGTCCAATACTTGCCTCACAGAATCCAGTAGCCCAAACATTTGTGTCAGTGTGTTCAGGACCGCTGCATCTGGTACACATATATACACATACAACACCTTACAACAGTCCACACTAAAATGCAGATGCCAGTATGTAGCACCAGATACTATCTACCACTGTCTGTCTCAAACTTTAATTCAGACATATTTTAATTCATACTCATATACAGCAATTTTATTACAAGTATTACTTTTTTACTTTTTAATTATACTCTATTACTTTTTAAAAATAAGGTCTAATATTACATTACAAATGTTAAGCATTATTAACCCTAAGTAATTCTGCTATACAGGCAATTTACACCAAATTGCCTAATGTAATTCAGTTACATTATTAGTCATAAAGTGAGTTTTTGTTGAGTAATACAGTAAATTATATTAACATTCAACTGAAATTCTGTATTGTAGGTTTAAGCCTGCACTTCTAATTTTTGTCCTTTTGTTATGATACCAAAAATGACAAAAACATTGTAACATTTCTGTCATGGCTTTCATTCCACAAAACAATCCTGTAGGTACAATAATAACTTTTATTTAAATTAAGATAATCCTAAAATTATGCATATTCTTATAATAAAATATTATAATCATTCTAAGAATATGCACTTTTGATAGAATTACTCTGCTTGTTTCTATAAGCCATATGAGCTATATCATTTAAAATTACACCATGCTTTTGAAACTCAAAGGGTCAATACAGACTTCTTGACACACTCTGTTTAACAGATAATAGCTGTACATAAAACACTATAATGAATATAACGAAATTAATATAATGAAATGCTTGAATTCAATTGCTCAAAATAGAGACCTACCTATAGCACACCCTGATCACCCAGTATTTTAACCATTTCCACACACCCTTTGACAAGAGATTCTGAACACAATTTCAATTATATTTTAACACTGTATGTAAATAAAGCCTATGGTTGATTGCATCCTGCAGTAAACCTTGCCATCTGAGTCCCCACCTGCCTCCTGCAGGGTAGCCTGCTCACTGCGTCGCTCAACTCCTCTCAACATGGCCAGCAGCTCTGAACGAATGGTGGACACCACTTCCCCCATCAGCCCCATCTCAGCAATGCCCTTCCACAGACTCAGAGTTTCATCTGAAGCAGTAAAACACTTAAAGCACAAACCTGCAAAACTACAAAACACTTGGTGATGTACGCATGTGTGTGTCTTTTTGCTCACCACACATGTCCTCTGTGTTCATGTTGACCTCTCCATTTTCAGCTATAGGGATTGCCTGACATAGGCCAGGGTCAAGCACATCACTGACAGTTTCCTCAGGCCTCTCCTCTGCACTGCTCACTTGGCCCATGACTGCACACAAACAGCATATAAGTCAGACCATACACCACAGTTCAAAGGCTCTATAACCATTTTCCCCTGTCAAGTGATATCTGTGATAGGCCTATAGCTAAAATTGCTTCTAAATTGCTTCCCCAGAGTGAAATTGGGTACTTCTCGAGATTAGTCTCGCAAGCGAAACATCTGTCTGTCGTCAGAAAGAGTTTGGTGGATTACGTTGCTCAATGTGGCCAAGAATCAACTATTTTGACAAGGAAGAGTCATTTACTGAAGGCCAATTTACTCATGTTTCTAAAGTGTTTTTAGTTCAAACACTTTCATTTGAATGTATTGTTTCAGTCCACACTGGCTGCAGTACACAAACATCTTGCATTCATCAAAATGCACACCTTTCTATCATGCTCCATTTTTTTACCTGTCAAGTCTATTGTTTTTTTCAGTTGTGCTCATCAGTGAAGCATTAGCTTAATAGAAATCCAGTAAAATCACCAACTTTCACTTTCTATATTGTTCTAAGCTTTACTAATAATAATTTACTAAATGTGATTATCTTGTTGGCCTAGTAGTTGAAAAGCAGCTCTTCTGTGACAACAGTGGGCAGAGGCTACTCGGCGTAAAAATTCAGGATTGTGCCCATGTGACATTAAATAGATTTATTTTCTTTATTGTCAAGTTTTCAAGCTGTGTGATTAACCATTTAATCAGAAATGTTCTTGTATAAAGTAGTAATGTAACAGAGCTGAGTAACATTTAAATAACCTTTTTTAACTAAAGTAATTTTAACTTGCTAGAAAAAGCAACTGCCTGCAAAAGTCTGCTTCTCATTGCGCTGATACAGAAGTCTTCTCTGAACAGTGGACATACCAATAGCCAATCAGAGAGTATCTCAAAGAAATTCCAATCAGGAATTTTCTAAATATCTGCACACAGGCTAAGACCATCACAAGATGCATGGCTTATAAAGGGGTGTGCTAGGCATTTACTGTGTGCCAAGCATAATATGTTCTTCTTTGTGCCATATATTTGGACATACAGAAACTAATGTAGCTTTAGGACCTGTAAACAGCTGCCTTCAAAATAATCAATAAAATGTAGTAAATAGAATGGCATTCCCATTTTAGCCAATTTCTCTTCAGTGCAGGCTTACCATCACTACATCACTGAAATGGGAATGTCATTATTCACAGAGCCTAGCAACTCTGTTCATCCACATCATTATTCTATTGATGACTGAAATCATCAATGTTAGAATAAAAGCAGTTCTATATTATTATTATTGTATTTACTATTAAAGTGGCCAAATAGGCCCAGGCCATTTTGTCTTCCACGGCAGAAAATCAAAACTTATATGTTTTAATCCAGAATATGGTAATTGCATTCAAGCTGGATGATAATTTCACATGACTTTTTTCTGTGAGCCACAACTAACATGCCTTCCCACTCTGGCCATTGGCAAAGTCAGTGTATTTACTGCGCTTTGGCGTTAAATGCCATAAATACAATACAATATTATAAATACCCTCCCCCCAACACACAAACACATTCCCTGAACATTGTGCAAACCACAATGTTTTAGTACATTTGCAAATCAAACCTACTCAAAAACAGGCTGCAGTGACAGTTTCCCATTGCTCAAGAAGAAGTACTAGCTGTGCATCAGCAGGAATTAGGCTGCATACCTGCTGCTGGGGAGCAGGGTGTCTTCAGCACACTAGGGGCTAGTCGAGTGCTGTTAATTAGCAGGTCAAACTTAGTGCTCCGGCATGAGTTGGTGCACACAGTTTCATGCTGGTAAAAGTCAATCTGACCTGAGTCCATCATCTTTCTGCAAGATTCACAGAGAAGAGGTGAAAAAAATAGGCAAGTTTAAGTCTTTTAAACATTCAGAGTGACTTTATACAAATGTAATAATGCATGTTGAAAAGATAAACCAAGTTATGAAGTCAACAGATCTATAATTTTGTAGATGCCAGTATAAGGATAAATAAATACTGGGAAATATGTATATTATTCTGGGAAAAGGTTTTGGGTGTGTAGCGATATACTCAGCTCATGACTAAATTCAGAGAAGTGTGGCACACAGTATAACCATGTCAGAGTGGGCAGATGATTGGGGCTGGTTGTTTGGAAAGTTTGGTGTTCAAACACAGCAGTTATGTTACATCAGAACAGACTGTTCAATATACCCATGCTGTTATATTAAAATGACATTTTTTCAGGAAATATTATTTTTTCACCAGTTGTATAATAAAGCTCACTTTATTACAAATGGATGGAACAGTATAAGTATAAGGCCTAGTCCACACGGGCATTCAAATCTTTGCCAAACTTGTGTATAAAAGCAATTGAACACTAGAGGGTGCAAATAAAACCAACAAAATCACAGTCTTGATGTTATTGGAAAAAACACATTCCCAGTTTTATTCTAAAGATTTTGAGAAACACACACATATTTTAAATTTAGTCATTAAAGATGCATAGGTTGTGGTAAAGAGCATAACACTACAAGGAGTTGCAGCACCTGAGCATCACTCCTCCAAGCCTGATGGCTCGCTTCCAATCCTTGAGTGTGGCTTTGCCAGCCAGGTGCACAAACTGCTTGGGACTAATAAGCTGATCATTGAACTAGACAGCAGTGAAAAAGAGACAGAAAGAGAGAGAGAGAGCACTATACGTCAGTGTCCAAACACACTTTACAAGTCTGGGAAAAGTGCCATATAGCATGAATTGTAAAAGTTTGTCTGGGTGATTAAACCTCAGGTGTTGAATTAAATGAAAAAGAATGACCAGTTATAAAGGTAAGAACACAGTACACTCTCACACATCGATTTTTAGATGATTAAATATTAAATGAACTGTCACATTAAATTCAACGGGTTGAGAATTTGTGAGTGTTAGCTAACAAAAGATTTTGGAAGACACACAAGCTCTGTTTTCTCTTTGGCTCAATAACTCTCTGGGTCCTGTGAGTTTTGGATTGACAGCCTAATGATTATTATGGATATGAGAAAGCGAACCTTAACACATTTGACATTGATTCCTGGACATACAAACTTCTTGAACAGAAGCACTGCCTTGCTGTCACCACAGGTAATTGGATAGCCATATTCAACATCCTCTCCCTCAGAACTGTCCTCTTTGAAAAAAACATAAGAAATGATAAGGGTAGCATAATGTATACCTTTAAGACATATGCATGTATAAGAAAGTTTGTAAAAAATAAAACGAGTTTTAATTGTGCTAAAGAAAAAATATTGCCATACCTTGAGTCTCTACTGCCAAAACAGTTGTACCTGTTTCCCCAATATCTTCATGTGTCCTATAGACGGCAACATAAGTGAATAGCTAGTCATGAACAACTGCTGCATTTCACATGTGCAGGTACTGGATGGTATCTGTAAATACTGGTCCTTCTTCTGAAATGGTTTAGCTAAAACACTCATTCGTCAAATCAAAATGTTGTTTATTTGTATTTTTTTATAGTGTTAATGTTTTGAATGAAGAAATGCTCGCGGCCCAGATGGACAGCTTTACCTATTTTTCTCTCAGATGGCCTAAGATGTTTGCACAGCACTGGAATATTAGAAATGCAACACTTCAAAAACACCACATTAATTATCTCTGGCATTTTAACACATTAGCACAGACACAGAAAAAATATAAAAGCTAAACAATATCAGTGCTTCAGTCCTTGTGAGTTTGGTGTAAACCTTACCTTTGTGAGATGGACTGGAGGTGCAAGATGAGCTGAGCCTTATGGCTGTTACTCAGTGCCTCTTCTTCCCCCTTTGTCATCATTATATCCTCCAGCGACATTATGACCAACACTGGGGACAACTAAACCCAACACTGGTGTCACTCGCAACCCTATAAAACAGAAAAAAAAACACTCCTTTTAATTCTCTGGGTGAGTTGTAATTGAATACAAGCATTAGCAATACATATAATTGCAGTCCAACCGAAACCATTATTTTTTCTCTTATTTTTCTATTTTTTTGTCTGTATCTTTTGAACATAACAGCTTCTCATTACATTGTGTAAAAAATCATAACAAATTCAGCAATTACAATGGTCTAAAATTGGAATAATTGGAATAAACATTGTACATTAAATTAGAAATAAAGACCTTTTTGTTAAAGACACTCAGTTCACGTTACATGTGAAAAGACAGAATGCAGTTTCTTTATACATTTTAGGGAAACACTTTTTAAATACTTACCCACGGCATTAAAAAAACGTTTTGTTATGTTCTTTAATTCTTGTTTAATTAGCTATCACTGACACTGATGTTCCTACTAAAGCATGAGTAGACTGAAAGATCAGGAATGATCAAACAGAAAAACCTCCTTGTGAATGATAAGCTTAAAATTGGTGTTGTACCACATCCATGCTAAAGGCACTGTGGAAGCAATGGTGGCAATGAGAGCAAAAAAAAAACAAAGTTGTGAATTTTGGAACTTTTTCCATAAGGAAGTTTTCATAACGTATATTAACAAAAGTATCACAAAGAAAACTACTGACTAGTAACAGTGAGGGATGGTAGGAATTAAGTGAAAATTACAAATTAAAGAGTTTTCCCTTACTAGATCTGTTACAAATATATTAATTTTAAGCATGTACAACTATGCTTAACAAGGCAGTTTGTGAAATCTGGGCTAATGGTGTAGCACTTCAAAAGTTATGATGAGATACTGACATTTTATACAGCCATGCACAAGCAAGAATTAACAGTGGTCAACAAAGATCTAAATGATCAACACTGGTTAACACAGGCCTACATGATCAACACTTCTTAACACAGGTCTACATAATCAACACTTCTTAACACAGGCCTACATGAACAACACTTCTTAACACAGGCCTACATGATCAACACTTCTTAACACAGGTCTACATGATCAACACTGGTTAACACAGGCCTACATGATCAACACTTCTTAACACAGGCCTACATGATCAACACTAGTTAATACAGGCCTACATGATCATGTCAGAATAGTCGGTGATGATGCGGAAACAAGTGCAACGCTGGGATTGGTGTAAAAGATGAAGGATTTAATAAACTGAACACTAAACATAAACACAAAACAAGAAACAAGACTCTATAAACCAAACGGGATTCCAGATACACAAAAATTGCTTCGGCAGGTACAATGACAGGAAGTGACGTTAACGAAACGCGACTAGGACATGAAACACAGGGGTATTTATACAAAGCTGACGGGGCGTGGCTAAGACGAACATAAACACAGGCACGTGGAACACACAGGGGCGTACATGTTACAGAGCCCTCCCCCTAGGCGCAACGTCCCGGTGCGCTAAACCCCGCCCACAACCGAGCGTTGACCTAGGAGGACGGCAACACTGAAAACAAGAACATAGACCTAAGACAAGACACGACACGAGGGAACCTAAACATGAAATTGTTAACATAACCAAGACATTAACTGAAACATTGACACAAGAACTGGTAACACTACAGGAAATAACGCCTGGGGCTGGGGAAACAAAGTTCTGCTTTGGGGAAACACAGGTCCGGGCTGGGTAAAGACAGGTCCGGGCTGGGGAAACAACTCTCCAGGCTGGCAAAATAACTCTCTGGGCTGGCAAAACAACTGTCCGGGCTGAACGGCTCCTCTCCTGAACCCCTTGGGCGCAGTGACGGATCCAGGAGACGCACGCGATGTCTGGGCGGAGCCAGGAGATGCACGCGACATCCAGGGGGAACAAGACGCAGCCGGCGATGTTCGGGGGGAAGGAGCGACACATGGCAAAGGTGATGACGTCAGGGCGGAGCTGGGCGTAGGCTGAGACGTCTGGGCGGAGCTGAGCGGTGACGGCGAAGACAGGGCGGAGCTGAGTGGTGACGGCGAAGACAGGGCGGAGCTGAGCGGTGACTGCGACGGTGACGCAGCTCTCTCCAGGTTCAGGATCTGGAGGGGGGACACAGCGGCTTCAGCACTGTGAGGGTGGGACCAGACTGTTACCGGAACAGATGCTGGTCTCGTCACCTCTGTCACTCCCTTCATAGGCTCCAGCGTTCGGCTCGTCGATTCGAAGACTCGGCTCACTGATTCAGGAACTCGACTTGTGGACTTGGAGACTTGGCTTGTCGACTCGGAAACTTTGTTCATGGACTCGGAGACTTGGCTTGTCGACTCGGAAACCTGGCTCGTGGACACGGAGACTCGGTTCGTCGACTCTGAGACTCGGTTCGTCAACTCGGAGACTCGGTTCGTCGACTCAGAGACTCGGCTCCCTGATTCGGGGACTCGGCTCCCTGATTCAGGGACGTGACGCGTGACGTCGGCGACGTGGAGCGGCGTGGGGATGAGGTTTCCTGGAAGCGGAAACTGCGATCCTTGGTGAGGAGGCGGAGCTCTCGGACACAGCGTGCGACGGCGTTAGGGGAGATCCCTCGACTGGCTGCGTTGCTTGTACTGAAGGTGAAGGATTTAATAATGACATCACCTGGGAATCACGAAACAGCTGACAGGGCGTGGCTAAGACGAGCATAAACACAGGCACGTGGAACACACAGGGGCATACACAGATCAACACTGGTCAACACCCATGATCAAACTATTACTTTCTTGTCTAAGGAGGCTGCTAATGAAAAAAGATCAGATCAGAAATCAGAGTAAGCTAATTGGAAAGACACGGCTGTATCCCATTTACACACTATATTCTAATGGTATAATGTTTATACTATGTACTAATCTTAACCGTGTGAATTTAGCAGATTAAGACACAAGTTTCATACTGACAAGAAGTATGGAGTGTTGCTGTACAAATGTATATCATATCTTCCTACAATGCCAGAACTATGTTAGAAGAGACTTTTTTTGGCACAAATTAAATAATAATGGTAATTTACTTTTACCACACTACTACTTTAATATGACAAAGACACTTATAAAAAAGCACTGCCACATATATTAGCCACACATTACAGTCCTACATTTTTTTCTAAATATATCCATTCAGGTTTATCACATTCCCTTTCATATCTCACAGCACTGAAGTTCATCAGCACCACACTCAGAAATCTTTGCAGATATTTGAGTTTACTCAACTTATAATACATACTACATACTCAAACACAAGTATTAAATGTGCAATTAAGACTCATGTAAAACTTCACTCTATAGGACAAAGCCTGGTTAATGTATAACTGAACTCAAATTACATAGTTTGCTTTGTTAAAAAAAAGTTATAATTGTTTTTGTTTGTTTGTTTTTTGTTTTGTTTTGTTCTCATCTACTTCACCTTGCCGTCTATGCAGCCCAGCCACCAATATGGGTTTTTAAAATCACCATGTGAACATACGAGTGTGACGGGCACCACTGAGGACCCTCAGAACAGCAAACTAGAAAAGGGTGCAAGAAGATAATCCTAATGGGTGATTTATTTTTTTTTGCTAAGAGTTATATTGGAAATAAAATGTTTTATAAATTAAAATGGGCGAGTTATATATCTATCATTAAATCATCACGGCAACATCATGTTGAAAAACATACTGAAGTTAGTAACACACCCCACAGTGTGTAGTTGGCAAACAAGGTGAAGAGGAGACAACGGGAAAAGTATGTGTTTGGTGTATTCCTTGCTACGGTAGCCTAGTTCATGCTAGTCATCAACCTGTAGACTGAATAATGAGGCCAAACATTTAGAAATCCATCCATGATGAGATTTTTTTCTCAAAAGGGTGGGAACAGATCAGGGTCCATATGAATTTTTTCACAAACTCTTCAGTGCTTCACTGCAGGTCTCAAAAGAATATAGACACTTTCATGTGTTATAAAATACTCAGTATCTCAATAATTTCACATTTGACTTTGTTAAACAATCACAAAAGTGACTTGCTTGTCATAGTGAACACACTCCACGTTAGGTTTTAACCTTATGTGAGTCTTTCTTCCAGACCTCACATATCTTACTCATAGTAGTAAAAATAATCACTCCTATTTACTGAGGTCATTTTGCTACGAGGCACAGGTGTGATGCTTAGTATGTTCTTCTGCTTTTTATTCAGGCTCAGACAGTCAGAGCATGATTTTTAGTCATGCTTCCTGATATGTTTGTATAAAAAAAGTCTTCAGCAGCTTGTTTGTGTGTGTATTTGATTCTCTGCTAGCTTGTGCGGGGTATCTCCATGGGTCACAAAAGGCTGAGAGGTCCAGAGGATTGAGAATGAGAATGAACTTAACACTCAGTCACACAATGTGCAACACAACGAAATGTGACCTCTGCATTTTACCCATCACACGTGCACACATGGAGCAGCCAGCAGCTATCAACAGCTCCCGGGAGCAGCGTAGCGGCACAGTACCTTCCTCAGTGGGGCCCGGGTGGTAAAGTCCTAACCACTAGACTACCATTGCCCAGACAGTCAGATTTTGTTGCAAATTCTCATGTTTTTCTACAGAGTAAATGCAGGCTCTGCACATAAAGTATAATCTACCTCATATGTGTTATGAACTCCATAGACACTCAACTGTGGCAAAAATAAACAAAACAAAGTGGCACCAGTTTACAATAAGATTACCCTTATAAAGAGTTTTTAAATGGTTTAGAGTAGTTTATTATTAGTGTATAATTGTTATAAATTCCTTACAATCATTAATAAGCAGCTGTAACACAAATAAAAGTCTACTGTGGAGTCTTTTCATAGATTACACACAAACCACCACCTCTAACTTGCAAGCTTTATGAATATAAAACATTCAGCCATTTGAGTGTTGGTGTATTCATAACATAAACCCTACCCCACCGTCATCAAAGTCATCACTCTTGTATGCATGTCTAATGGCTGATTTTAATGCTTTTAAGCATAACTTAATAATTAACCATTTATACAAATCTTTATATAAAATAATAAAATTATACACCGTGTAGAAACCGTTTATAATTAAAAACTGCAAACTTTCCTTTTTCATATACGCAGTATAAACCCTCATTGTGCAGTGAAAATATTTCTAGGTTAGGGGCAGTTTTCAGATAGAGCAGATTACTGTGGGGGTTGTAGTCCACGGTGCTCTCGAGCTCACTAAACCTGTTTACTCGCACAGTGATCTCCGTCTAAACACACAGGTGACCGCAGCTCAACTTTCACATAAAGTGTCCACACATTCTACACCTTGTCCCTCCACTCTGAGCCCGGAGCGCCCGTCTGTGCCTTTCCCCGTTCTGTTTGGACTGTTTTCTCCTCTTTTTCCGCTGCACGCAATCCCGCGCTCCTGCGTGCGAGCGCGTCGCTCCGTCCGTCAGCGCCTGCTGATCGCTCCGCGGCACTACACTCACACTTCCGACAAGACAGGAGGTAGGAAACCAACCGTGTTGGGGAACAAATTCGTGATTTCTTACCTTTTTTTCTTCTTCTTTTTCTTTTCTTTTTCTATCGTGCCGAGCGCATCGTTAGCTGGTCAGGCGCTTTGCGCGTGCGCCGTGCCGCCTCGCTCCACTTCCTGCGCGGAGGCAGCTGGAGCGCTGGCACGAGGAGCGGCGCCTCGCACGCGATCTCCGCACACCGCTCGTTAGCTCGCACGAGCTCCATCTGCCCGCTCGTCAGCGCACACTCACCCAGTGTGAAGACATGCGCTGGCGCATGCGGGCAGACGTACAATTCGTGCACGAAGAAGCTGGTGAAATATTGAGTAAGAGGCAGAGTGCGTGCAAAATACTGAGCTAGGGCCCGAACTGCTGCACGCGTCACCACGAGACTCACACAGATCACAAGTGGCTTCTGAGTACAGTGCAAATCACAAATGTAACTCCCTTTTTTTTATTCAGGTGGGTATGGACGGAAAATCATGTAAAAAATAATGCTGTATTGTTCTCTTTTTATTTATTTTTTTGTTTGTTTGTTTACTTTTGTTTCACTTTTTTTTTTAGATTATGTGACACTGTGAACAGTGAGCGGTGAATGTGTCCTGTGCATTACTCATCCATGACACCAGTGACATACAGTGGTCTGTGTACTTAGGCCGCTCGGAGGGCAGCTAGGGGGGTTTGTTGCCCTGCCCAAGGGCACTTCAGCAGTGGAGGTGGGAGGGGGATGGCGCTGCTTACTCACTCATCCGTTCACATATTTTCCCTGCTGGTCCTGGGGATTAAACCGACGGGAGCCCTCTTCCCCAACCATTGTTTTATTTTGTTCAGGTGTGTGTGGACAGGAAAGCATGTACATTTTTTTGTTTTATTTGTTAAAAAACACAATGTAATTATGATTAACTTTTGGATGATCCATCAGTTACAAGCCTGCATGTGCGTAAAGATGCATACAGAATACTGATTTAGACACTAAATAAGCACGTTCAATACACGCTAGTGCCATACAAAGTCTACAAACAAATCTGCTGTACCTTTCTGAAGCAGTGCCTTCTTTTGTCCTATAGAGGGCGACACAAGGGAATAACTAATCATGAGCCCAACACCATTCTGCTCTACAGGCCTGAGTTATGGATCAGTCCACTGCAAACCCCCGATTAACCCTGTTAAAAAAAGGTAACCCAGACACAAAAATAAATAGTTATATGGTTATAGTTTTGCATGTTGCCTTGTACTTGAAGACTGTAAGTATTTGTAAGTGTTGTCCCTTTGTATGTAAGTGTCTATCCCGAACCAATGTACAAATCAACACAAAAACCTTCTGCCATGGTCATCTCATTCCCCATGAACTGAACCCTATTGAAAACCTGTGGGGTGAGCTGAAGAAGAGAGGGCACAACAGAGGGCCTAGGATCCTGGATGACTTGGAGAGAATCTGTAAAAGGGGATGGTCTCAGACACCATGCTCTTTTTTCTCCACCTATATGAAAGTTTATAAAAAGACTCAGTGCTGTTTAACTAGTAAAGAGAGTGACAGTGAAAGTGAAAATTTGTCATTGTGAACACACCCAAGCACCACAACGAAATGCAACCTCTGCATTTAACCCATCACACGTGGAGCAGCGGGCAGCTATCAACAGCGCCCA
>JBBPDA010000009.1:15236599-15254656 GCA_037974385.1 Arnoldichthys spilopterus | reverse complement strand
TCTCTCTCTCTCTCTCTCTCTCTCTCTCTCTCTCTCTCTCTCTCGCACACACACACACACACACACACACACACACAGCTGAATTTTGTCAGCATTTCTCAATATGCATGGGCCTGGGTGTGAATCACTGCCATAGACTGAGGAGACACCACAGGATAAGAACCCTTATACACACTCAATGGACTCTGGATTCCAGCAGCATCACAGGGCACACTGACTGATGCTGGGGTAGTCACTTTATATGAATCATTTGTATTAACATGCAAAATAGACATAAGGAGTCATGAAATTACGAAAGGTAAAGTACAGGAATAAAGAGCTTAGGTCCCTCAGAGTATTTATCATATGATTGACAGAGAAGTATGAGTGGGGTAATAGCCTGAACAGCCGAATATCCTGTTAGGTCTGCAGGGACGTGCCCACAAAACCCTGAGGTAAAAATAAAATTACACCTTACCTGAAACTGTATAAGTGATGACGGGCTAAAATCTATATCCTCCTTTCCAGTCAGCCTTTTCCTATCAGGTGCTGAGTAGTGCTTAACGTTCTGAGATGTTGACAGTGCTGTTGACAGTGCCTTCATGTTTTCAAGCTTTAAAAAAGTATTTTTTTCTGCATTATTTAGAGGTTTTGTGTGTTAGAGAAATGCAACTACCTTCTTTACTGTGGACTCAGGAGTTGGGAAGCCTACAGTAGAAATATAGTCGTTTTGTTTGCTGTCCAAAATGGCCTGTGACCCTACACCAGTTATAATAGTGAAACAGTGATAATTTCTGAAAAAATAAAATGTTTTCATTAGGTACTATTTTGCCTTACATGCCATGCATGTACATTCCCACAGTCACTGTATTTTAAAAATACATTTAAAGCTGAAAAGAGTCAACAGCCATGTTATTCATAACAGTTTCATATAATAATATTACTGTGAGACATTAAACATTTCAGACATCCTGTTTTTGTCACCAGTGTTGTGAACAAATGTGAAAACAGCTGTTTTTCTCTAGACTGGATCATTTCACATCAAACCACTCTAAGTAGTATAGTTTATGTCTAAACAATTGAATTATGCAGACATTTAGCAAAAAACAGCTAAACTCCCATTTAATATGAACAAGGTTGTGCACAGTCATCTGTACTTGCAGTTTTGAAATGATGTTGACAAGGCTGCTGTTTTTGCTAAATGAAAACACTTGCAGATCCTGGTGTGTGATGGTTAACATTAAGCCAGGCTTTTCTGTAAGACTGGATAGCGTCACTAAATGGAACACACCCAGACGTCTCTCTGCATGACTGGGGGCCCTCAAAGTGATTATGGCAGGAAGTTCAAACCCCGGTTATTTCCAGTTATTGGGGCATAGAAAGAATAAAAGTCCACATAATGAGACTGGCTACAGGCTGGATACAGGCCATGCAGGATGAGGATATATGGTAAACAAGTTCAGAAACCTAATTTTCAGCAACAAAATTGTCATCTCACTTCAGATGGTGACATTAATAGTTTCCCTGTCTCCCGTGGTTACAACCCATGGCTTTGGTATTTCCAGGGAATCTCAGGGGATGTGTCTGGGGCAACAGGGACAGAGGGGGGTAGCGATTGAGCAACTAACAGGATGAGATGGACTCAGTGGTGTGACGTGAAAGACTGGAACGCTGTTTACATCCACAAATCCACAAACCAGGACTGACCTTATCATGGCCCTTCGGAGACGGAAAGCTCTCCTGAAGATTTAGAATCCAGACGTACTGTGTGAAATACCCAGCCAAACCATACATTCAGCCCACAGGAGTGAGTCAGACAAACACTGGCAGCTGAAATTCATCAAAAGAGACTCATTAACAGTCTGACCACATATGCTTATTTGTTTTCCTGTGTGATGATGAAGACTTGTTCATGGCAACAAAAATTTTGTAGAGCTAGCGAAGGAACACGACAAAGGCAACTAAATGGGCCACAGGCGCTTAACTTGCATAGTCATAACCTCACATAGGAATGTCAGCGTGGGCAGATTGAAGGAATAAGGATGAAATTTGTAATGGCTTGTGCTTCACAAGACTGGGTCAAGGCATTAGTGCACCATATAAGGAGCAGAGAACCTACAGTCCCAAGATACACTCATGTTAGGCCCAGATTAATGTACTAGCTGGCTGATGAAATCAGCTGACAAAAGGTCTTTATCTTACATTTGTCTTGCAGATTCGTTTTTCTCTCAAAATTCAATTTTGACATTTGTGATCATCTATATGTATTAATAGTCTGCTTTTATTACTGTATTTAAGACTTAACTGAACTGAAACACTGAAGAGTGAATTTTTCCTTTGCATTTAACCCATCCATTACGTATGATGTGATAAGTCACATTATGAGCTTATGTTTTGTTATATTTGATCATTCATAAACATATGCACCAGTAAAGCTGTTTTAAACTATTGGGTTCCGTTAAATTTAATATCACATAAAATTGTTATTATCCAGGTTTTAATTCTCTTTAAAATTTGTATCAACGTCAGGGGCATGTTTGCATTTGGTGGGTCCTACTGCTCATTGCTAGTTGTTTTAGACTTGTTTAGAGATCATGATGTCATGCTAATGAACTGGGTGAACAAGCACTATGTAGCTCCCTTGTTCACCCCCTCCTGAACCCAATGATTAACAAAGTCTCAGACTAATTACCCATTCATTTCAATGAAACCTGAAAACCCCCTCTAGTATGACTAATAGTGGCAGACTCTCTCCACCCAGGCCTTAGCTCCTCTACCGACGCTGAACAGCCAACCATGTGGGCGTAAACTTGTACCATCTGCAGACAATTAACAGTCTTACTGCCATTTAGGAAGTTAACATTTCAGTCTGTTTCAAATGCAGTGAATCAGTAAATGAGTGAACCATTCTAGACCCAGGACAAGTCAACTGTCCAGATTGTTTTATGCCTTTCGCCGTATGAGCACTGGGATATGCTCAAGCAACCCCTGTGACTCTGTCTAGGATAAGCAGCGCAGAAAATTTAAAAAAAAAAAAAAAAAAAATCCTAGAATATACACATTATGTTTTTATGTATGTTGTATTTTTTGTGTTTGAAGTTAGACTTAAGTTTTTATTTTGCCTAAAAATGAATAATCTTTTACAATTGCAGTTAATTCCAACATTTCAAAATTGATGCAACAGTCATTTCCTTCATATACATTTTCACTTTCAACTGAAATTAGGTTGTGTACATAAGCCGACATATTCAGAGAGAAAAAATACTTAAGTTTGAGATTTTCTCTGCCTTGCAGGTGATGGATGTGGGCACACTGTTTTAAGTGCCAAGAGTGGGACAGTTACCTCAAGGAATTACCCAGGCACCTACCCCAACAATACACACTGTAAGTGGAGCCTGAGGGTGCCACAGGGCCACACACTGCACCTGACCTTTGGTGACTTTGACTTGGAGTGGAGCCAGGATTGCAGAGCTGGCTCACTCACAATCATTGACAAAAGTGGAGTAATCACACTGGGTAAGGACTTCATCTTTGGCTTCTACATACACACAAAAAAGACTAGAGCTGCATGCCAGTCTAGTGGCAAAAATATGTCATTAATAATATGTGAATATATTGTATGTAACTCCTTGCAGTGACATGCTAATAATTTTATAATGGCTTTGCGTCCACGATTAGAAATGTCTCTTTATATTTTTCATGTGTCTTTTAAAAGCCTAGGACCTACTCACAAAAAGTCACATGCTGAAATTGTCATAAGTCATTCTTAAATGGTTAACACCTGAATGGCTTATGAATCATTTTCAGTATGCACACATATAGTTCTCTTTCATCAGTTTACTGATTGAAGTCTTCAAATGTAATTTCTGGACACACCTGACTGAGTGGGGCATGTCTCATAATCTTATACATCATCATTTTCATCTAAATATGTTTCTAAGACAAATCTAAATAATGAAGTTAATGTTCATGGATTGATTTCTTTTCAAACCAGAATTCCAGAGCGGTTCAAAAGTGCATAAAGGTAAAGTGAGGCTATTAAAATCTGAAATACCATGGGGATTGGACTTTGTGGTCACTATATAATTCCACTTTGGATCATTTCAGAAGTGTTTCGACTAAGTTTTTAAATTTTGTGGATGTACAGTAGATGAGGCTAAACGTCTTTCTCAAATCACTGTAGTTCATTCTTTAGTCTCCCACTACAACCGTAACGACTAACACACGAGAAAAGAATTCTGCTCTTGAACCAAAGCTCATACAGTTGAATGTGAAAGAGTGGGCACCCCTGCACAAATAACAATTATTTTTTGATTTTCAAAATAAATAAAAAAATATGCAGCTCCTGCAAAGAAGAAATGTATATTCTAAATATGTCTGCAAATTTTAATGATTATTTCCTGTAATTGATTTGTTGAAATTAACATATAAGTTGTGTCACCCTTTCAGTCTGTACAGTCCCCCCTTTGGCTGAAATCTTTAAATTTAATATTCAAGTCTGAGGAGGGTGATGTCTATTGTTTGTTGAAGTAGTTCTAGGTAGATTTTGATCAACTTTTTCAATTTCTTCCCTGACGTTATGGACTTTAACTTCCAGGATTTGTTGACATTTATTAGAATTGTTTCATCTCTTTATCCCCACCACATTTTTTTGTGCTACTGTCTGTCACCAACCCCCAAAACATAATTGATTCACCCTCAAGTTTAACAGTTGGCAAGGCATTCTTTTACTGAAATCTGTCTCCTTTTTCCAAACACATTTTTTGTAATTGTAGCCAAAGAGAGAGAATGTTGTTTCATTGGACCACAGCACTTGATTAAAAAAGTGTTGATGACTGTGTAGTGGGCAAGTATAAGACTCTCTTTTTATAGGATCATGAGGTTGAAAAAAGAAATGATTAAAACTAATAGGTATGGACTAATGATGAGACAGCCTTACTATATCTATAGTAGTCTCCACTCTCACTCGAAATTGTAGTAATAAGGAAAAATTTGTGTGAATAGGTGGAATCAATGTATTGGTGTTGTAATGTCTTCACATTTCTTTAGATTCAGAGCCCCCATTGTATCAGGTTCTGAACCTGTGGTTACAGTCTGAGGGGTAAAATTCAGTCTGCTAAGTAGCTCCAGTGAAGCACTCTGTATCTCCCTCACTTATTATGTTGTTGTTATTGGCAAATTCCACAGGCTCTACCTCACGCTGTTCAGCAGCTCAAGCCCAGCCATGTGCCCACACAGGTGCTCTACATACCACTCAGCTGCAGCACAGTGGTTATGTGATAGTTCTTCTCTTCACACCTCCTTGCACACACAAACACACATGCACTCACACTGCACAACGTGCAAGGACAAATGACGGGATGTCGCATGAGACCTCCAGGTTCCTGGGGGGATGGGTGGTCTTGGATCTTTCTATTGAATGTATGCATGTGTTTGTGAGCATAATAGTGTGTGCCATTTTTGACTGCATGAAAGTATGTAATTGTGTGAGTCTGGTAAGCCCTGAGGCTGTTCTTCCGAGACTTGTGTTTCC
The DNA here is from genome assembly GCA_037974385.1 of Arnoldichthys spilopterus. NCBI lineage: Eukaryota > Metazoa > Chordata > Actinopteri > Characiformes > Lepidarchidae > Arnoldichthys > Arnoldichthys spilopterus. Next base: position 15,249,144 of record JBBPDA010000009.1, on the reverse strand, counting down.
CTGTGCAATTCTTTTAGAAACAGACATGTCTTGTTAGCACTGTTAGGCCTAGTCCAAGTGGTTAGCACTGTCACCTCACAGCGAGAAGCTCAATCCCCAGGTCCCCAGGTGTAAAATCTGAATATTTACCTGGTTACATGAGATCTGGTTACAAGCTATCTATGATTTAATGTATCGATTTGGTGTGTGTGTTTTGTACAGGACCTCTGTGTGGTCAGCTGGCTACCTCTAAGAGAAATGTTTCAGTAAACAGTAGCGAAGTGACAGTGCACTTTGTGTCTGACATGCACCGCTCTGGACGAGGATTTCTGCTGTCCTATTCTACCAACCAACACCCAGGTACCACTCCACCCAAAACAGCATTCTGACCATAACACACCTCAGATCTACCTAACAGGTTATAAAGATGTAACAGTGCATCGTGATGCATCAGTCTGAAAGTGACATTTCCAATGCATCACTTTCAGAGAGAGGTATAATTCATTATTGTCATTTATATTAATATCTCATATAATCTGCTAAGGTTAGAGATTAAATAGGCCTGCAATTTTGGTCAAAACATCAAGTGCAGCCCAGTAACCTATCCAAGCTTCACTTGACTGAAGTCAAGTTTTGGGTCCATTCATGGCCTAGACCCAAAAACATGTTGTCCAAACCTGTCCCAGCCTGAATCACATCACTCCACCTGACAGCACAAAGTTTTTGTCTGGATAAGCTTTCCATAACATGAACTGTGTTCATGCTGTGCAGTGCTGATAGCCTACAGAAATATGTTAAGACTTCTCCTGTTTAATCCTGTTTACTTTATTTCTTTACATTCCTTTCCTGAATCTATTTGCTACATTCATCTTCTCACATGTCTAAACTTTGTTGACCTCCAGGCAAAATTTACTCAAAAACATTTATGACTAGTAAATGTAGAAAGTGAGAATAAAGTAAGAAAACAAAAAACAAAAGAGGGGGGAATGCAGGGTAAATTTGTTAAAAGTATGAGCCAGACTGTGAAAACCCCAACATGAAACTAGATCCCACCCAAGCCCAACATGTATTTGAGAAACGATATCAAAACATGACCTGATCAGTCAAGCTCAATCAGGTTCAGACAAATATTTCAAGCTCTGGTTCATATCTTACACAAGAATAAACTTTTTTTTAGCTATTTAAAAAGTAATATCCAAAAAGTATTTTAGTTTTGTTGTTTGGATACTGCTGTTATGATAATAATTCCTCCAGTCATATTTTTTTTATGTAATTCTGAATTGAACCAATTGAACCAGGTCTTAATTTGTGCTAAAATGTGAGGTTAAGATATATTGAATTGTTTTAATTAGAAACATAAGATAAAGAAGTCTTTCTACACATTCCAGAAACTCTGCTATTAATGAGTTAAAAGGCACAAAGCCAAAGTCTCTAAATGCATTGTTGAACTGTAATGGTTTTTATAAATGGGACAGTAGGTTCATACAACTATGAAGTAAATGGTCGCGAGATATCCAACAAAACTTTCATTCAAAACAAGTCATTGGGACTTTTGTCCTTCAAAATCAGCTCCACCTTTTAAGGATGTAAACTTCAAATCCAGCTTAAAGACAAGAAGGACATTCCAGCAGACCTGGGGAGTGGAGGGTAAACAGCAGATTGGGAGTGCTCTTCCTGAAAGTTGTTTATTCTCACACCCCCCTTCACTTGTGACTTTTCCTATGGCCGGTCAGCATGTGCAAATCCTTAAATAACTGCCAACTGCATGTGTCATAATGGTAGACTGGACTAGAACAAGATTGCTTCTACCAAAGTATCAATTGAAAAGGTACCAATTTTAATTAACCCTAGAATACATGACCCAAAAAATCATCAAATGCATGAATATTGTAACCAAAGTTTTTCCACCAAAGTAAATGTATCTTATTAGGTATCTTAAAGGTATTTTATTTTTATATTTAACTTAATGTAACAATTAAACATTTTGACATTAACAATGTTTTATTTGATCTCTTAATCCATTATTCAAACATTCAGTAACAGTTCTAACAGTAACAGGCTGCAAACTACTAGAGCCAATGCAAGCAACATTCAAAATTTATGTAAACTGCTTGCATTGGCTCTAGTAGTTTACAGCCTTGCTGATTTAGAAATGTAAAAATATTTCATAACTCAAAACATTTTATCACTTCAAAAATACATATTTTAAACAAAACTTATTTTCCACATTACATTACATTACCAATAGATCTAAGCTGGCAGTGAGTTTAGTGTTTCTTTGACTGATGTCTGAAACAAATTCTGACCAGCAGTTGGTATTTATATTAAAATATCATTTTTTAAAACAAAAAAATAAAATTGATTTTGGATTTTAAGTATTCCATGGAATGTTTAACAATTATTGTTTTATTTTATAAATGTGTTGGGAAAATGTATAAAACAAAATCCATAGTGGATGTGTAGGGGTGTGATGCCATTTGTGAAGATTTAGGGTAGTGATATCATACTGTTATTTTTACAGAGCTAATGACCAAGAAATAAGAAAATGACATTGGTGAATCAAGTTTTATAAGAAATGGAGTGTCAAGGAAAAAAAGATTTTACAAATTTAGAATAATATTTACAAAATATTCTAAATATAATTTTCTGTTTGGTCAATTTGACTACATTTTGTTCCCTTTCTGAATCCTATGGCGACTCATTTGCAAAATTATACTGTCAGGGTTATATGTCATGTTATGACGGCACAGGAGACACATACCGTTTAATGGTAAAACGAGGCACAGGGAAACACTGATCTGTGTGTCTTTGTATGAGTGTAGGGCTGATGTACTGGAATGCGGCTGTGCTGCTTCACTGAACTGAAGAGTGTTTGCTTGGTAAGCAGGCCAGCAGACTACCTCTTCTGGCCTGAATAGAGAAAGGGAGAGAAAGAGGCCCGGGAGACTGACCACACACTGTGAAGTGAGAGAATAACTGCCCCCTCCTCCACTGCAGAAATAGCCACAGCATAGCTCTTTAACCAACTCATGGCCAAAGTGTAACCTGCATCTTTTTTAAATTTTACATAGACCCTTTGACATTACTACTCTGTCTGCAGGGATATTTTTCTTTTGTTTGAGTTTAAGTTGCAGTAGGTGCACAACAGTAAAGAGGGTACAAATAAAATACTGCTGAAAGAAACCAGAAAAGCAGCAGTCTCCAGAAGCTGGTTTACAATGAAGTGGACAGAGGGTGGTAAAAGTGAAGCAGCAAAAGCTTCTTCTAATCTTCTAATAATTCTTTGCATTAACTTTTAGGGCTTCATTTATTTCCAGTTCCAAGTCCTTTATTCTTGAAAAATGCCAGTTTTCCTTGATTTTTTACTTTTTGGTTACCTGTTTTTCACTTTGGCCATTTTACCATGTAAGAATATTTGCTGTAATCAAACTGCTTATATTACCATTAGAACTGGGAAAAGGTGTTCTAAAACCTTTGACTGGTAGTATATTTCCTGCTTTTGTCCTGATATTAAAAAACACAACCAGAAATTGCTCTTGTACAGCAGTGTAACTTTCATTGATTTCAACTACTTTCATTGAAGGAGTTGTATTATCTCTCAGAAGATGAGATTTATATATTTTATTTTGCCAGACTATTGAACTGTAATCACATAATTACATTTGTAGTGAGTTACACAATTAATTATATTTACATTTTATATCCACAGGTTCAAGTCTGTTTTCAATCATTTTCTACTTGTTTTAAAACTGTACATGATAACTTTCCATTAAATTCAAAACATAAAAAATGTCTTATCCTACTTATGAGCTCATATGTGGTAATAAATGAGAGTTTGGAATCTACACTTCTGCTATGGCTTTTATTTTGCTTTTCGTTATTGTTGCTAATAAATTATAAAGTTGATACGTGACATCCTTCTACAAATAAATTTCAAGTTTTTTATTCCATAATATACACAACAACTATAAAACCTTCTCTGGATATTCATAGTTTGTAGTTCAGCTAAAAACAGAAGCTGAGGGTTAGTCAGAAATGGCCATTTACAGAGATAAGGGCTAATAAAGCTTACACACTGAAGAATGTTCTAGAGGGTCATGCTGTGTTCTCTGATGTGAGCACATGGTTTCCTGTTATTTATTTGCTTATTTAAGCTGTGTCAGACCGTCCAGACAGCTCTGTCAGGCTGCGTCACAGGTTTAGACTCATGCCTTTAGTCCCATACATGGGTTACAGACTATACACAGGTCATGTGACTAGATGGTCATCTTTGGAGGCTAATGGGTGGCATGCAGACTGTGTATGTATGACCAACTGCGGGGGAGTTTGTTGTATATTTAAGCTGATTTGTTGCATTATTTATTTTTTATACATATTATACATTTTTATTGCTGATGGCACTGCTGTTTTTCTTTCCTAGACCTAATCTCATGTCTTCACCGTGGAAGCCATTTTCCCTCCCAGCAGATCAGGTAGGAGGCTTTCCACGTTTAGTACAGTATCTCAAGGTCACTCAAGTCACTCAATGCCAGTAACTCAAGTAGTTTATTTAGAACACCTATGTTGTACCTAATCTAGTTTTGCATTTTTGTGAGTGTACAGATTTCCATTTTGGATTCAGATCTGAACTTTCACAACTAATTTGTTGCTTTGACCTTGTGCTTGGGATGGGTTTTTCGAAGCTCAAGTGTTTAGGTAGACTGAAGCAGGTCATGCCCAGTCACCAGTGAGGAAACAACATGGTGCTGCCACCTCAATACTTCACTGTTTAGATGGTGTTTGTGGTTTGTTAAGATGAGGATTGTTGGCCCATCAGTGGCTTCCATCACAAGGCACCTTCTTAAAGTCAAGTCAAATTAAATCTGACTCTTGAGGCAGGAGGTATGATGTATCTTATCCAGAAAAAGTTATGATATTTAATGATTTACAATTAGAGGCCAGTAATAAGCCCACTGTGTCCTTATTTTGGCAATAGCTTTCATTTGTGTAAGCTTGGAGCCTCTGTAGGTTGAAAAGATGTGTGAGAAACATTTTTTTTTCTGTTAGTATTTTCATCATTAAACGAATAAAATAGGACACAGAACTAAATTTAAGTGTCATTTGTAATCCATACAAATCTGATGACTAAATGTGCTTGAATCCTCTTACAAGGCACAGTATGTGCAATTTGTAGGTATACAAATACTGATCTCCGATGTAAGACAGTTAGGTCTCATGTTTAAACACAGACTCTGATTTTCAAAGTTACCCAGACATACTTTTGTTGTTATGTCATAAAACTGGGAACGGGAACTGATTATTTACCTGGCTGATTGTATAGAGCACATTTACTATAACTAGACTATAACTTATCAGCCACCCTCTAATCCATTCTTCACTAGAAAGGAACTACACTGATCATTTTGTTTATGGACTATTCTCAGCACAGCAGCCTTGCCTACATGTTTGTGACATTTGTTATGTGTATCAGGCACAGCAGCAGATGGGGTACAGTCAGTAACTGTGTACTCACAGTGTGCCTACCTGCATTGTGCACTTGATAAAAGGATCATTGACTGTAGGTATAAAGTAGATGTCACACACTGATGGTAGAAAGCCTGTTGGATCGGTGGCAGGTGTGAATAGATACAGATCAACAATTTTAATTATTATGAAATAATGTGCAGATGTAACTATTGACACACCTTTGTCCTAGTGTGTTCTGTCCTGGTGGCTGCAAGGATGTGGCAGGAGAAATCTGGGGTCGGCATGAGCAAGGCTACCGAGATGTAAGCCATTTCTTATGATGCATGCTACTGGAGTAGTATGTGGTTGACGTCTCATATTTTTGCCATTTAAAAATATTGCTACTATGAAATAAAGCCATCTAGGGCATTTAATGGTAATGTGTGAGTAGATATTAAATATATGACTATGTGCAACGTAGTGTTGATGGTATGTGTGCTTTGTAGACCTCTGTGCTCTGCAAAGCTGCTGTCCATGCAGGGATCATATCAGACAGCCAGGGAGGAATGATCAGTTTGACCCTGCAGAGGAGCATCACACTGTACGAGTCAAGCTTTGCCAATGGAATTCTGTCCAGAACGTAAGGGTCATACTTCATGGGATGGCTTCTTGGACATAGATTAGACCTAGTGTTTTATTGTTGCTTCACAGATATTTATACAAACATTTACACGCATTCTCATTGTGCTGGTCATTGCAACAGTGATATAAGTATTTGATTTGAGCAATTTTATGCACCTTATCTCACGGTGTCTCTCTTTCTCACAGGGGTTCATTGTCAGACAAAAGGATTGTCTTCAGCAGAGGTAATGCCAGTGCTGACACAATTTATATACAACAGCCTTGAAAAACATGTAGTTTTTTTTAGTGTGGCACCAGTTTCATGTGAAGTCAATGTGCAGTTCTTGTCTTGAGTGTGGAGTATGCACAGTGACATGAACGCTACACATATAATTACAGCATAACTAATATGTACTTACAACTACTGCTTAGAACTTACCCTGAATGTAGTATCATCATTACCCATGACACAATTACATATTACCCATGTCTAAAGATGGTGTACAGACAGCAAGAAAGCTGCTATTTATTTGCTTGGGCCATAATGTGAGAACTGACAGACTCACTTTATTTTGCTGCATTCTTTTCCCTCCGCTCCTGCATGTGAAAGCCTGTGACCGGCAACTGATGGTAATGTCCTACAACGCCTCTTCCATGTGGAAGGAGGAAGACAGGTTAGACTGGATTCCACAAGACAGAGACTTCAAAGGCCAGATGCCACACTGGTCAGCCAGTGCACAAGATCAGGACCCATGGCTGGAGCTGGAGCTATGGAACCGTAGCAGTATCACAGGTCAGGAGGCTAATGTGACACGTCCATGTTTTAAATACATTACTTTTATATAATTTTTGTTTTGGCTTTATTTGTACACTGAACTGAAGATGTGCAAATAGTGCAGGGAACTAAAATGCAATACCTTTATGATACCACCCAAATTACTGACAATTTCAATGTTTACCCTACTGTTAAATAGGCAAGTGAATCAAACATACATACCACCCAACTTAAATGAAATATGGACTTTAGGATTGAACTCCTGGTTAACGTTTGTTTCCTAGCATTTAGAATTTATATGAACTACACTTAAATAAAACTGGGTCTAGCTCTACTCCTCTAGCATCTAGTCACAGTGGCCTTTAATCATAGAAATTCTAAATACCTAAAGAAATAGGAAGCTTTATTGAAACAGATATTAGTTTAAGCAAGGCCATGAATATTTTTAATACTGTTAATATAAGTATTTTATCAGTTTCTAATAGCAAATTCTGCTCATTTATTGGGTGTTTTCTCTTTGCAGTTTTATTATCAGAAGCAGATACTCCCACTTCTGGATGTTTGTAGACATAATCAAAAACTGCTATACATTCGTCCAGCTCTAATAATCAAAAACAAATGGCTAGTGAATTTGAAAACAAATGTGTAGAACATTTAAAACAGGGTATGTTCACATGTGTAGTGTATTCATATAATTACAAATAATAACTCTGTGTGTTGATACTACCCTGTATCAGCTGTTTGGAACCACATATGCAAGACAGTGCAGTTGGCTTTGAAGGGTCTGCCACCTGAACTTAAGTCCAGACCATTACAGAGGAAAAAAATAATATTTTTTATTGCAATTTTGGGTAATAGAAAACTACTAAATGCTACTGTGTTAGTTGTGTTTATTCAGCCAATGCAGTGTGAGATTTGGGATAGAGAAAAATTTTTGTAAAAAACATTGAATATATCTGTCAACCAATTTGGCTGTTAAAAAAATACCAGAATCCACCAGAAAAAATTATCATGAGTACATCTGTTATTTCTATCTGTTTGAAACTACAGAAAAGTTTTTTGCTTCTTAATGAAATTTATTTTTTTAATGATGTTATAAAGTTTTTTTTTCTAGGTATAATAACAAAGGGACTGCCAAACGCCTACATTGAGTCTTACACCCTAATGTTCAGCAAAGATCGGAAAAACTGGAAAGTCTACAAGGATTCCTCGAGCAAGGAGAAAAAGGTTCACAGCTTGCCCTCAATAACGTCTCAAAATACAATACTAATTTTGCATTTAGTACTGTACTGTGCCAAAACTGAACCAGTTTTTCATTCAGTATCATGCAGTATAACCCCAGTATTGCATTCATTTCATGATGAAGGTTCATCCATTATGTTCTCTTTCTGTACAGGTGTTTCAGGCCTACTCTGATGGTCACACAGTGGCTCTCAATAACCTGTTTCCTCCAATAGCAGCACGCTACCTCCAACTCTGGCCACAGCACTGGCACAGCAGGGCGTCTGCACAGGTGCAGGTGCTGGGCTGCCCCTTGGCCTCTTTCCGACCCCGCTCCAACAGTCATGGTGAGACTTGATCTTTTTGATTAGGTTTGCCTTTGCTTTGGGTATCTATATGAGCGCCATAGTTTAAAGAGAACACAGATTAGGCATAGGTCAAAATGTAATTCTTAGAGTACGTTTCAGAAGAATAATTATGTGATGACTGATCATTCTGTTAAGACTGGGTTGCTTTTAAATTCCATCTTTATTAGCTCATTCAATCTTCTTCATAGGATTCACTGCAGTGAACCCAGTTCCTACGGAAACAGTGCTGCTGCATCAAGCCTCCACAGAGAGTCCTGTGGTCACAAGGACTTTAAGTAAAAGTGAGTCTGGACAGCTGCTGAATGACATGTTTCTATCAGCTCTTCTATTGTAATGACAGTCAGAGATTGTAAATTCATCAATCTTGAAAAAAATTAATTTAATATATAAGCGATTGTTTACGCACTTGTGGAGACATAAGGACAGGCTGTAAAGCCTCAGGGTTTATAATCTTAGTTCTCATTGACCACACATGCAAAGCTGAAGATAATAAGGTCTCCCTTGTTTCCTTACAGGCTCAAGCCAGCCAATGATGTTGATTGTGGGTGTGATTTTGGGTGTGGCTCTGTGTTTGGGTTGTTTGCTGGCAGGCCTTTTGTGGAGGAGAAGGTACTTTTCCAACTACCCACTTTACTGTTTTTCTGGGATGTTACCATAAATGTTGAATGGCACTTATTTGTAGCAGATAATGTCCAATTAATTCAACATCCTTAAATCCTTGTTTCAGGAAACAGACTGCACATATAAAGAAGTGTTGCCTTGACTCAGGTAGACCTGCAATATAGTGTTTGGTATTTCAGCCTCTAGCGTTCTTGGCTTGTTTTCCTGTGGTTTGTGATGAGGGTGTTACCTGGCTAAGTGTTATTGTGTCTTGTGATTCAGGCTCTCAGAGTTTCAGTGGAAAGAAGCTGCCTTATACAGACTCTGAGCTCATATCTTACCCTCTGGCCAGGAGTGTCCATGACAGCCTCCCAGCCCCTCCGCTTAATGGTGAGCCCCCACTAACAATTCAGTTTTTTAACTGAGTAATGTACCATGCAAAACACCAGCTTTTAAAAATATATTAATTCACAGGATTTCTCTAAAGTTTCTCTGCCATTTAGTCATGCCCAGTTCCACCTACTAACTAGGATTCTTTATATGAAGTGAAAGTGAATATTTGTCATTGTGAACACACTCAAGCACCACAACGAAATGCAACCTCTGCATTTGTAGTGGGACCTTGCTCAAGGTGGTGCCCGGGCCAAGACTCGAACCTGAGACCTTCAGGTCTCAAAGGCAGTGTCCTAACCACTAGGCCACCACTGCCCACAAGAATCAGTTGGAGATGCCAGGGATTGAACCCGGGGCCTCATACACGCAAAGCATGCGCTCTACCACTGAGCTACATCCCCACTGAGCTACATTACACTATACCACCAACAGTGGGAGGGTGAAGACATAATTTACAACTGCATAGATTTGGTTTTAAATCTTAGAATAGTTCAATGCACTTGGAGGTGTAAAGTTAACAGACATGTGCTTGCTTAGACAGTTGCACCACCTAGGATTCCAAGCATCAGTTTTACCCAGTTACATCATCAGTTAAGTCTGTAAACATCCAAAACATACAAAGACAAAAACAAACTTACCAGTAGCAATTTAGCTTGTTTTCCAATTAGCTCAGCAGCTTACTGGGGATTGCACATGTTAGCAGTTAACATCAATAATCTCGAACCTAGATTATGTCCCTGCACTAGTGTGATATAAAAGATGTCTGAGAGCAAGATAAAATTGTTGTGTTTGTGTAGACATAGCCCCACACAAACATCTTAAAATGTAGTCTTACCATTTGACTTTGAATAGAAATCACTGGAGTCTTGATTTATGACCTTCAATAGCATAGGAAAAGACTCTTTAACAATTAATACAGTTGGTTACAGTGCAGTTAATCTCAATAAAAAAGCCACAGAACAGTGTTTGTTATGATGTTGCCATGGGGTACAAACGTTCTTATAGTATCCACAGATAAAGAGCTTTCAGACCTAGTGCTAATTCAGAGTGGAAATGAGGGGGTTAGTGTGAATGCAGAGGCAGAACAGAAAGAGAGTAGCTAAGAGAGACTCTTCTGTTCCACCCTTCGTGCTTCATGGCTCTGTTGGGCAGCCAGAGCAAGAGATGGGTCTGATGGCTTATACTCTCCCCCTCTCTCTCTCTCTCTCTCTCTCTCTCTCTCTTTGTCTTTCTCTCTCTCTCTCTCTCTCTCTCTCTCTCTCTTTCTCTTTCTTTCTTTCTTTCTCTCTCCCTCTTTCCTTTTCTCTCGCTCTTCCTCTCTCTGTGTTTGTGTGTGTCTATTTTCCTCTTTCTCTCTCTGTCAGTGGCTCAGCAGCAGCATAAATGTGTCTTTCTTTAGACGGCTGAGCCCCTCTGAAAGGGACTCTTTAATTGGCACCCCAATGACAGGCACTCATGCTGGAGCAGCACTCATCCCCCTCCCTGCCTCAGGCCAACACACACTTGAACAAGGCCTTCAGTCCAAAGTGGGACAGAAAATCATCAGCCAAGACAATTGGGGTCCCTATTAGAGTCGTTCTAATTAAAGCAGCTTCACCCGATTAGGATTCATGTAACAAGTCAGAGCTGGTGAAACATGCATAGAAATTTAGGGCCTCTTAAAATATAGCGGGTGTTGTACCACATCATGGATATAGTTATTGGAAACTACAATGGATTGTACAGTTTTTTTGTTTGTTTGCTTGTTTTTTCCTTTACTAACTATGGATGTGTTGTGAGTGCTTATATATATATATATATATATATATATATATATGTAAGGCACAGTTGCAAAAACATCTCGTTTAATTCTAGGATATAAAGAGAAGTTTGGTGATGGTACATTCACCCATACTTATTTCATAAGTGGACCTCAAGGACACAAAATGAAAAACTTCCACTTGAATTGTGCAAAAGCACAATTTATTTATTAGAATTATGCTAATACATATGTACTGATATAACGGTAAAATCATGCAGTCAAAATATTTGTATATACTTTTTATTACATTGTTCTTAGAATGCTTTCTGAATTCAACGTTACAAGACCATCCACTACTATGATGTTCTTTTCCCTGTGGTTGCAGACTACGCTGAGCCTGACGTGTTAGCGGGTGGACAGAAGGTGGGCCTTACCTTTCGGCCAGAGCTGGAGGAAGGCTACACCATTCCTTTTGCTCTCAACCACTACGACACCCCAGTTCAGCTGCCAGAGTATGCAGAGCCCCTGCCTCCTGAGCCTGAATACGCTACACCATTCAGTGAGCAATGTCCAGACCATTCCATCCCTGCACAGCTGGATACATTACACATACACCCTCCGCTGTTCCAGGCAGGATCTGGTGCTCAGGGGGACAGGTTGTCCTCAAGGCAGCCAGAGTATGATTGCCCCGCTCACCGTGGCCTCTCTAATGGATACTGCACTCCAGTTTTCAATGGCACAGGCCCACGAAAAGCAAATGTGATCTACACAGAACCACAGCCAGTTGAAGCACTGCTGCAGCATACCTACCACGAGGCCCTATAAGTTACCACAGCAGCCCCTAGAGGCAAAATGCAGTCATGCCTCTTCTTCTGCTTTCTCATACCCTCCACTTCAGTTCTGTTTTAACATGTCCTTGTCGACTTGGCCTCTCCATTTCCTATAAAATAGTTCATGCTTAAACTTTTCTTCATTCAAACTGGGCTTTGTGTAGCACTCCATAATTTCTACAAATCTGATACATCTTTGTTCCTTTGATTTTCTAATTCTCTACTTAGCAAACTTAAAGCTATATTGCTAGCAACAACAAAAAGTGCAACTCATTCTAAACCTAAAGCCTAAGCCATTCATAAAGATTCTTGCACTTAAAATTTGTTTACATGGAGTAGGTGCTACGTACTTTACATGCTATGATGTGAGGCAAAGTCAACAAAGGCTTGTTAAAAATATATACACTAATCAGCCATAACATATGACCACTGAAAAATAAAGAAAGTAAGGGAGGAGGATATATTAGGCAGCAAGTAAACAGTCACTTCCTGAAATGTACAGGTCCTTCTAAAAAAATTAGCATATTGTGATAAAGTTCATTATTTTCTGTAATGTACTGATAAACATTAGA
>JBBPDA010000009.1:15214161-15232578 GCA_037974385.1 Arnoldichthys spilopterus | reverse complement strand
GGGCAGCTACCAACAGCGCCCGGGGAGCAGTGTAGCGGGACGGTACCTTGCTCAAGGGTACCTCAGTAGTGCCCCAGGCTGGGACTCGAACCTGCGACCTTCTGGTCCCAAAGGCAGAGTCCTAACCACTAGGCCACCACTGCCCATAAATGCCGTAAGTCTGTACTGCACCAGAAAGTTCTGGCATATACAATTGTGAAAGAATAAATATACCTGGACATTTTCCCCCATATTTGAAAGAGCAAACATTTCACTCTCCTAAATACAGCCCCTACATGCAATACACTTGGACAAAACCACAATAAAAAGTAGCTGTTTAGTAATCATTTATTCAACAATAAAATATCAATAGATGTCATTTTCGTCTGTGGAGAAAGAACACACTTGACCCAAGAAGCCAGTATTGCCCCATGTAGCAGAGGTAAGTTCTTGTAGGGGTTTTTGTCTCTGATATTGGTGACCCCATGCAAAATCTTGCATCCTTTTTAAGTCCCCCACAACAAATCAGTGGGTTCAAATCTGGACTTTGAATAGGCCACCCCATAACCCTCTTTTTCTTTTTTTGAGCCTTTCAAGGTCCACCTCCTGTTCAGCTTTAGTGTTTGTACAGATGTCCTCACATTATCTTCAAGCACTCTGAGATATGCAGAATTCGTTGCTGAATCAAAAACTGTCCAGTCCCAGAGGAAAACCCCAAACCATCACATTTCCACCACCATGCTTCACAGCTGGTAATAGGTCTTCTCTTAAAAAGCTGTTTGGTCTATGTCATGTGTACTGTTACTGAGGCCAAACAACTTTATTAAAATTACTTTGTAATTTTGTCTTTGCCTGTATTTTCTTTTGCAAACCTACCATGTGAGTCAAAATTGTTTTGTCTCTTTCATACCAGCAGTTGCAAGAGTTACCTGCAGATCCTGTGATTACATTTTTAGGGATCTCCGAGACTTCTTTATGTAGGTGATGTTCCTTACAGTGGAATGATTTATTTAAAATATATTAAGATCTTTTTAAATGCATTGCTAGATTAATAGTCATCCTCAACCTTGTTTTCTGAAAGCCTTAGAGATTTAGATCTTGGCATGATAACACACACTTCAATAGCAAAGAGAACCCCAGACATTAGCTGTCAGGTTTAAATAAAGTAGGTTGCACCTGCAACTGATGTTCTGATCAACTGCACCTAATCTGGAACAATTTATTCTAATTTCATGGACTTGAAGGTGTAATAAATGTAAAGGTGTACTTACTATTTTCCTGCTGCTTTTTTATTATTTTAATTATAAACATGACGTAAAACATCCATTTTATGTGTCATTTGTTGATGTCACCTTATTCTTTGGCACTGTATCAAATAGGGGATTTGTTTGCTAATTGTAATATATTGAAAACATCGACACTTCATAAGATGTACTTATTTTTTCACATGACAGTATATACGGTGGTGCACTTTAAAATATTCAGATTTTCCTCATAAACATGACCTAAAACATCAGACTTTCATTAAAAAATTCATAAATAAAAGATAAAATTTGTATACTTGGTCAGTTATTGAGGAAAATGATCCAGTATTACACGTGTGAGTGGCAAAAGTATGTGAACTGTTGCTTTCAGTATCTGGTGTGACCCCTTTGTGCAGACAAACATTTCTTGTAACTGGTCAATCCTGCAAATCAACTTTTAGCACATTGCTCCAAAACAGCTTCAACTCTGGGATGTTGGTGAGTTTCCTCATATGAACGGCCTGCTTCAAGTTCTTCCACATTTTTAGTGTGTTCAAATATTAACTTTTGTGCTAAAATATTAACTTTATTCTTCTTTAATCATTTAATCATTGTCTCTCCATAACCCTTCCTTACTTGAGATTCAGTTCACAGAAAGATGTCCAGACATTTGTCTAAAGATTTTCCTGATATAGAATTCATCATTCCAACAATGATGGCAGGGTGTCTTGGCCAAGATGCAAAGAACATACCCAAACCATGATACTATCATCACCATGTTTCACAAAATAGGATACTGTTCTTGTGTATAAATGCAGTGCTTTTTTTCCTCTCCAGACATTGTGATTCTCATTTAAACAAGTTATTTTGGTCTTATTTGTCTACAAAACATTTTAAGGTCTTCTGGCTTGTCCACATGAACTTAAGCAAACTGTAGATGAGCAGAAATGCTCTTTTTAGAGAGCAGTGCTTTCTCCTAGCAATCCTCCCATGCACACCATTGTTGCTCAGTGTTTTTTTATGGTTGGCACATGAACTTCAACAATAATCAGTGTGAGAGGCTTTTAGTGGCCTAGAAGTTACCTTGGGATCCTGTGTGACCTTGCACCCTTAAAATGTCTTTTAGATCATTAGTGACCCTTGTTGGTCAAGCATTCATGTAAAGGGCAAAAATGGTTTTAAGTTTCCTCCATTTGTACGTAATCTATGTGCCTTTGAATTAAAAAATGGTTTTGTAACTCTTTTTAGTCTGATGAACATCAACAACTCTCTTTTGCTTGTGCCATTATACACTTCCACAAACATATTTTGGAAATCAGACTGATAGTTAAAAAAAAAAAAAAACCTCACAGATATGTAATATTGGATCATTTGTCTCATGTAACTGGGTTCTCTAACTACTTTTTAAACTTGTGTAAAAGTAAGATAAGAAGTTAAGTCATATTTATGCAGAAATATAGAAAATTAAGGGTTTACAATATTTCAGGCCACATTATCACTATAAGTTCTTTGATAAGAATGTAACAGCTTTCATTTATTTTGTACAATTACTACTGGTTGGTTAATTATTGATTGATTTCTCTAAATAGAGCGTTCTTTGGTAGTTGACATACACAAACTATTTCCATATTTAAATCTTTTTATTTATGAAAAAAATAAGATTTAATAAAGAACAATGATACTTAGCCAAAAACACAGAATGTTCTCTAACCTTCACAAAAAACAGTTAAATTTTATCCCCACAGAAGAATAAAACTATTGACCATGTTTGACAGGTGTGATTAAAGGATTGTGTCAGTATTCAAAGAAATTAAGTCTGCATTACTGCTGAAGTTAAAACTAAATTAGAACAAAGCACTACAAAACACTGCAGTAGTACATACCAATCTTGGTGTATGACCGCTATGGCCAGTTTTAACAAGTAAATGTGTCGGGTGGGAACTTTTTTAGTATAAAGGGTAGTTCTGAAAATGTTAAGTACTAACAAAAGTACTGCAAATGTGAAAGTCCTCACTGAACCATACAATACAGTTTAAAAAGAAAAGCCTATACATCACAAAAAATATTAAATACACATGATGGTACCAGCACTACTTTGGATATCCTTTTCTTACCTGCACAAACTTGCACTTGTAATCTGGAATTCAATGATAAAAACTAAAACCTGCTGTCATTTGGGAACTAAAGAAGAACTATGTGCCTTGTGTTGATCTCAAACAGTCTATTTGCAGAGTATGAACCATACTGAATGACAGAACTGACACTGCCAAAGCTTTGTCTCAAGCCTTATTATGTAAATCATTTCCAAATGATTGAGAAAACACTGACAGTTTCAGTGTCTTAATATTTATTCTGTTGAAACCACCGATTTTGATTTCTAGGAAATTGTCGCATACACAGTTAAATTATTACTGGAATAAACACTTGAGTTAAACCTGGGGTACCCAAATCCAGTTCTGGAGGGCCAGTGTCCAGCACAGTTTGGTAGTTTGGGTCTTACTAAACCTGGCATTTAAGAGGGGAGTCGAACCAGCAAACTGTGCTGGACTCTTGGAGACGTATCGTTGTGTGTATCCACCAGGATAAGCGATAGCGTCTTAATTATACTATGGAAACACAGAGTGAATAACTGAAAAATTGAATGTATGTCAAAGATAACTTGGCGCTGCAGATAAAATTCATTTTTAGCAAACGGTGACATGCTGACTGTACAATCCTTCATGATGTCAGCCACATTTGACCAACCTTACTTTGTCAAAAGTATGGCCTCTGGAAAAGGGACTATTTGTCTTTATTAAAAAATGAGCATGCATAACACCATGCCCAGCTCTATTCACCGCTACAGGATATTTACACCCATAGATCACAAACTAATCTGTATGAAAATCCTCCCAAAAATAATCAAACCTATAGATTCTAAAGGAAGGAGAAAAAAAGAGGTTGTAATGATGAATATGCAGCTATATATAATTTACACATACTTTCAAAGCAGGTGCTGTAAAAATGCAAATGCCCACAATGAGAGATCTGATCCGATCTTTGTGTATTTCATGCAACATTTAAGATATTAAGATGTAATATTTAGGCCTATAATAGAACAGCCTATTATAACAGCAAGCACAAACCATAACAGCCAAATTACAGCATCAACAACAATAGTTTGGGCAAGTCTGTAAAAGTAAAAAATCAGAAGCACCTGTTTGACAATAATGCCTCCATCTGTTTGGTAAGGAGGCCTTCTACCCCTCAACTGCAACACTTAAAAGTCACATGTTCTCCTCATGTCGAAAAACCAAAGAGCAAAAATGTAAGAAAAAATTCTTGGTCTTCTTGATCTTGCTACTTTTTTGTTGTCTTTCGGATCAGTGCCATTCGCTGAAATAAGACAATAAGAAATGTATTGAGCAAAAATAATCAATTTGCTTTTCGATGTACGTGTTCTATATCTGTAGTCTAAGAACATGAAGGCTAACCTGTTTGTGTGCTTCTGTAGTACATGCTTTCTTGTATGGTCGGATTTCATCTGAGCCAAAACCAGGGATCCACATGTTCCACTGGCGCTCTGTGGAGGCACCACACAATGAAGAACGACATTTTTTGACATGACAGTAGTCTTCTATACATAATAAAACATAACATCTTGTGTGATGAGAAACAGAATAATTAAGAATAATTCAGAACAATATAATAAAAACTATTCTGCATGGTTTGTTTTAAAGATGTTTTGTAAACAATGTTGCACAAACTGTAAATCTCAATTTACAGGCTCTAGATGCCAACATCACCAATCACAACAATTCATGACGAATAGTTAATAACAAGACACTTACCAAGATGCAATTGCACATCCTTTACTTCCAGCGTATTAGACTTCCTGTGCCGGGCAAGCTGGCAGGCAGCAGTCACCACACTCTCTATGAAGTCATCAGCAACCTGCAGCAACATCTGACAAAAAGGACAAATTGATTTACTCACACCTTCTGATTTTACACCTGTAGTACACAAAGTACTAGGAATAGCTGGTAATATATATGAAATTATACATTAAATGCACAGTAATGTTAAAACTCTGCAGCACAATTAATACCAAAACTTGTATCAATCTTTCAGTACCCTTCACAGGCATCACTGGATAGCATAAACAATTCCTCACTGATCTTTATAGAGGTCTTTTAACAGTTCAATCAATTTTTAATTAACAAATATACAAGTCAAGTTTATTAAGTCCTCACTGGAATGACTGCTGTATTTGATTCATTCAAGTTCTGGATTTAGTGGATGTAACTAATAATGTAACTTGAAACTTTCTAGGTGCACAAACTTTTTGAAGTTACAAAAGTCTCAACTAAGAACATGTTTGTGAGAATGTGTCCAGTCAGCCAAAGCAAAATGTGTGAGTATGTTGGACAAGAATGCCTGGCTCCCAATGCAAGTTCAATAGACCTCAAGGCTGGGTTGGGGTCAGGGACCTATGAGGATCAAAGGAGTGCTTTAAACACTAAACTCACAAAATCAGTAACTTCACACAGTCAAGTTAGAACAGGAAAGGGACTACATACAGCTTTTGCCACAAAGCTGGAAGCATGCAGTTTTCTAAAATCTGTTTGTATGCTGTAGCGTTAACATCACCTAGCCTAGCCTCAACCTAGTCTGAGACCATTACCCCTCCTCCACCAATCTTTACTAACACGGGAAGATCTAGCAGGGCAGAACTCTCACACACGGACAATACTTAAACTGACTGAAATCCTACAATCCCAATTTCCAAAATGCAATAAAAACAAAATCTGTAATAATTAATGTAAACCTTCGCTTAACTGACAAAAATACAAAGAAAATATTTTGAGTCACTTTACTGAGCAACTTAAATGTATTTTGTAGATATACACAAATCTAAAATGTGATGGCTGCAACACAAAAAAAGTTGAGAAAGAGTTAAAATAAGACTGAAAAGTGCACAAAATACACCAGTTTGGAAAAGTCCACATTAAGCAGGCTGATTGGTAGCAGGTGAGGTATCATGATGGGCCATAAAAGTAATGTCCATCAAAGGCTTAGTCTTTGCAAACAAAAATCAGTCATGGCTCACCCCTTTGCATCAGAATTTGTGGAAGAATCTTGAGGTTAGTTTGAAAGGAACATTTCTCAATGTACAATGTCAGAGGACTTTGGAATGTAGGTCTTTGAACATCTACAGTACAGAATATTGTGAAAAGATTCAGTACATGCAGAGTAAAGCATTAAGCATCTGTGATGGTAAGGGGGTAAATCAGTGTTCATATCATGGGTAAGTTGCATGTATTTGACGGTTCCACATTCCTGCTACAACAGCTTGGTTTTAAAGACACAGGTCGCATGTGCTTGACTGGCCCACTGCCAGGCCAGATTTACTTCCTACTGAAAATGGATTGTGCATCTTGAAAAGGAGAATCAGTCAAAGGCGAAGATGGACTGTTGAGCAACTGAAGTCTTACATCAAGAAAGAATGGACCAAATTTCCAACTACAAAACCTTAGTCTCCTCAGTTCCAAAACTATTAAAAATTGTATTTTTTAAACAAAGGTGATTTAACAAAGCGGTAAACATGCCTCTGTCCCAACTTCCGTTAAGTGTGTTGCAGCCATCAAATTTTAAAGTTGGGTATACTTATAAAATCCACTCAAACACTAAAAATAGTAAACTCTTTTCCTTGTAGTTATGCCAGTTAAATAAAGGTTCATTTGAATTACCTAATCACAGATTTTTATTTTTATTACATTTGGCATGATTTCACTACTTTTTTGAAAATGGGGTTTGTAGCACAGTCTGATTTTTAAAATCACTGAGCTCTTCAGTATAACACATTCTACTGCCAGTATTTGTCTCCACCTAAAAATGCTAAAGTCCAGTTACCATAGAATTACCATCATGTGAACACATAAAATCATAAGCTAGCAACTTTGCATGGATCATCAACTAGTGAAAGTGAGTAAAAGCCATTGTGACACCACACAGTGCACCACAATGAAATGTGACCTCTGCAGTTCACCCATCTGTCCAGGAGCAGTGGGCAGCACCCAGGGAGCAGTGCTTGCTCATGGGTACCTCAGTCTGGGATTTGAACCGGGAACCTTCAGGTCACAGGGGCAGGTCCTTAACCATTACAACACAACTGCCTCAGTAAATATCTACTCAGTATACTAAAAGCAAAACATTTTGAAATACATACTCCTTATATGTGCTTGCTTCTTAATTGCCAAAGGACATTTATTAAGAAAAGCTTTTAGATTAAACAAAAAACATACTAGAGAACAAGTGACATATACTACCTCTTCAACGTCCTCATCAAGCTGCTCGTTGGGGTCAATTTCCCGCACAAGGTCTTGCAATTTCTTCTTACTAAGCACCTGTAAGATAATCGTAATCTTGTAGTTAAATATGTGGCTCAAGCACACACATGCATATATTATGGTCCTTTGTAAGAACAAATGCAGTGGGACATGTATATAGTTAGGCAAAAAACACTGGTCAAGCACACAGGTGAAGAACTAAATCACTAATGAATGAAATATATTTTTATACAAATACATTTAATATTTTATATACTCTATAAAAGTAGAAAGAACATCTGTAACTGCTAGATTTTATGACTGAAATGGCTTTGTGGAAATATGCATTTTAGATGGGTAGAGAGACTCACCTGAGTGCCCTCAGGACTGAGTCTTCCAGCAGGACCAGGGGTGCCTAACACCTTTCCTGGGACAGCAGTGCTGTTTGCCATGCTGGTGGTGAGGGAAGGACTTGTGGAGGCCTCAGTTTTGGAAACGTTGAACAGGTTGGGTCTGCTGGTTTGCTGTTGATATTGGTTCATGCCAAGCGACAATCAGCAGTCATGAGTCTCCTGTAAGGCTGCAGTCTTGTGTGTTCAACTGTGATGAAAATACAATATAGTGAAGAGTCAACAAAGACGGTCAGCAAACATAATAAACCAATAAAGTGGAGTAACACACTACCAAGCCTAATAAGAATCACAAACTTAACATCTTCGGTTATTTAATGGGGGTAGCTATCTGGATAGCTGGCCAGTGCGACTGTATTGGCAAATACACTGACTTTCTGAACAGGGAGAAGAAAATCAACAAGAGTTTAACGTTAACTAATGGTAACTAGAAAGCATAGCATATATAAATAACAGCTGACAAACTACAGTTTCAGGGTAGCAGAATAATTACTTAACACCATCACAAGCTTCGTGAAGTTACTAAATGTTAAAATTCAGCAACTGACTGAAAACAAGTCGCAGTTTTAGCAGCTGCAGCTAATTCCTCAACCGCCTCCATTAGCTACACAGATACCGCTTTTTGTGACCTGCACAGAGAGGCAAGGCTGTAAACAGTTTTACTGACTAACGTTTAAAACTCCTAACTCACTGAGCCCACTGTATCTGTCAGCGTATTAGTTCACAACCACCATTCCTCGAGAGTTAATCTGCTGTGGTGCAGCGCTGCGGGCCCCGAGACGCTACAGCTAGCGCTGACGCGAATAAGCTGGCTAGCGTGTTTGCTCATGTTTTTCGTTTTATGCGTTTAATTTCTCCACATGGAACACACATTCTTGTAAAACGGGCTGGCTGTTTGTATCGAGAGCCTACAAATGTCTAACCTGTAACCGACCTTTATAGCCAAGCAGGCAGCTATCTTCGGGTATTCACTGGTGGCTAGCAGTTAGCGCGAACGCTGAAGAGCAAGACTAGATAGCACTTTAAACTACAAAACACAAACAAATAATGTACCTGACTGTATTATGTCTTCATCTTATGCATAAATTGTTGAAGTCCAATGGAAAATGTTGCTGTTCCAGGTAATTTAAAGCCCTTCCATTCGCTAACGTTACCAAAACAGCAAGAGACGGCGGGAGGATCTCGGAACCCGAGAAAAGCAGAAATGAGTTTACAAAATAAAAGTCTCTTTAAAGAAAACAAGCCCAGAATGACAGGAAAATAACACTTTTCGCTTATATACTGTGCAAAACACAATTGAAAAAAATCTTCTTAAAATCCACTAACGCTAGAATAAAAACATTACGCATTAATAAACTGTGATTGCTCTATGCATGTTAATAAGTTCTATTAACCATTTCCTGACCTCTCATCGCTGAAGCTGAGTATTACCTGTAGTTTCTATGAAATATCTGGTTTGGCTCAAGCAATGCTTCTTTAGAATAAATCCAGATATGCTGCTAATGGTATTTCACAAATTCACAGAAAAGCATACATGAATCTGAATAAAACGTGTGGTCTTCTTACCACAAAACATTAACTACTTCTTAGAAATGTAAAAAAAAAAAAAAAAAACCTTATTACTTTTACTGCATTCTGTTCATCTGTATCTATTGAAATATTATATTGTTTTTGTGGACAGACACTTGACAGATGAATGGCTTTATACAGTTTGCACAGGAGCCTAATACTTTTGCATAAGTAACACATTAGTCAGTAAACGTTAATCAGTAAACACATTTCATGGCTTTATTTTACAACACAAAAGCAAACAAGTTACATAAAAGGTTTATAGGAAGTTCATGATCTACCATTTTTGTTCATTGTTTTTATTGTAATGGTGGTGTAGCCAAATTTACATACCTGCAGTATCTACTTCTTGAAGAGTGGTCCGTCTGAACCACCTCCAGATTTCACTTTCATCCTGCAGCACTTGGAGCAGATAAACCACTATTTAACTAAGCTCAAAAATGCTCTAGATTGCTTTTTTAGAATGTAACACCAAAACCATGCTAATTTATATAGGCACTGATTATTTAGTGTTCAGGAAAACGCTTATAAGGATAAAGTAAAGCAGTACTGTATTACTCACTTAACCATACTACATACATACTGTACATAGATTTTTGAGATAGGGTTTTACATCAAAAATACTAGTAGTTTTCTGATGTCAAAAATATACTCCCTATTTGCAATTTTCTGGTTTCTATTTATGTTCACAAACTCTGTTCTTAACACCATATTGATATCTACTTCTGTTTTTAAACTAATGTAACAGAAAAACATACGTAAGCATTAGGCACTTGGATCTACGCAGAGAGCATAAAGGCGTCAAATGGTGCAGACAGAGAAGTACAGTCTGCTCATGTCATGACATACCAGGGGCTTCATTCAACTATTTGTCATGGCAGTAGGAATATGTTTAAAAGAAAATTCCACCCAGTGTCTTTAGAATTTTTGCAGAATTCAGTTGTTGAGCTGTTAAACTAATTTAGAGTGATTTTATGCCTAAACAGTGTATTGTAGAGAGCTAATGATGTCAACAATGCAATACTATTATGTAATTTGCTCCCTAAAACGACCAGAGCCCACTTGGCAAGTTTGAGTTTTTACAATGAGTAAGAACTTCTCTTTGGGTACTATTTTTTCTTTACTGTGTCTTGTACTTGATTGTATCTTCACCCTGAATGTGTTTTGAAAATGACATTTTATGGGAAATGTAAATTATTATAACAAAACAATATCTCTGTCATGAGGCAACAAGTTCAGAACTATTTAGGACACTGAAAATGTTTGTTCCTTTCCCCACTGTTGTGAACTACTGCGTTATGCATAAATATTGACCTTTAAAATGTTCAAACTGAACAAATTCTTTTAAAAGACTTAAGAATTAGTGGGATCCATAGGCTTGATTGATTGATGGTATTCTCAAAATGTACTTATATATATATATATATATATTCATTTTATATATTCATACTTAAACACATTTATAATTTAAGATGTATCCCCATTGTATATATTTAGTCACAGAAATATTACACCAGAGTTCAACAGCAAAAGGTTAAAATCTGTTCTGTTGTGCTCAGTTGGTGGTTCTGTTTAAACCGTTCTGTTCAGTCCCTTAAGTCTTAGCTTCAATGTAAAAGCTCAGTGTAGTAGAATCTTTAATACCGATTCAGCTGAAGTAGTTTTCAGAGACACATCACCTCACATGATGTTGTTTTGTCCTCAACAAGAGAGGAAAAGAACAAAAGACCTTTTTGTGCTTTATCCTCCATTTTTCTTTGTGCATGCCTACATTGTGTGGCTACATTCCTTCTATGAGACTGATGGGAATTTGAGATCGGAGAGTTCAGAGTCTGGGGAGCTACTGCCACTACGATCACTGTATGTATCTCTGAAAAGAAAAAAGAAAACAAATTAACAAACAAACAAACAAACAAACAAAACAACCAAAACGAAATGTCTCAAAACATTAAACAGCAACATGCTATATTTCTTTACTCTCAGCAGGAAATGCTGTTGATATATATCTAAAAGTGATGACTAAGGACAAAACAAATTGTGGATTCAGATGAATTAAAGGATTTAAGAAGAGATGTTAAACACTCAAACAAACAATCATTATTACCGTGGGGA
Organism: Arnoldichthys spilopterus; assembly: GCA_037974385.1. Taxonomy (NCBI): domain Eukaryota; kingdom Metazoa; phylum Chordata; class Actinopteri; order Characiformes; family Lepidarchidae; genus Arnoldichthys; species Arnoldichthys spilopterus. Next base: position 15,220,956 of record JBBPDA010000009.1, on the reverse strand, counting down.
AAGTCTGCATCCTTTGAGCAGGTAGCTCTGAAGTTTCCCTGCAGCTGCTAAAAGGAGCCCAAAATAAGGGGGTGAAGGCTTAATAGGGCGAGAGGTGAACTCTGGGTGGTACTGCACTCCGACAAAGTAAGCATGGTCTGTCAAAACAAAAACACTTTAGCTGACCTAACCAAGGTCTTTCATGTGAGTTAGGAGCAAAGCATTGTATTTTGACCAACCTTCAAGTTCAATGACTTCCATTCGCTGCCCGTCCACATCCTGACCCACAAAGCGGAGTCCCTTCTCCTCAAAGTAGTGTTTCAGTTCTGGATTCACCTGGATAAATAAGGGACGCACCACAGAAATGTATCCAAATTAAGATTCTTTGTAATAAGTTTGCAATAGATGTTAGGGTTTATACAGTATAAACAGTAATGTCTATCGCAAGCTTATTACAAAGAACATTAATTTAATAAATATATATATACACACATCTACACATTATTTTACACACACACACACACACACACACACACAGTTGTTTTTGTTTTTTTTTAAAAACCTCAAAGCGATGTCTGTGCCTCTCATCAACATATTCTGCATCTCCATACAATTTTCCTAAAATGTAAAAACAAACCAACAAAAAAAATCTGTCAGTAGCATCTCATTCCAATAAATAACCTGGTCCCAATTCCCATACTCTGCTTTTTGATTATAAATCAGTGCAGCACATCATGCTTCTGTTCTGATCATCTTCTATACTGGTAACTTACTGAGAATACTTGATGTGCTTTTGAAAATGGTTCGCCTTTTCCCCAGCCGCATAGTGCCACCCAGTTGTCCTGGATTATGTTCTGGCATGTCGATCACCTGCATTAACAGAAGTGGGCTGCTACTGCAGATGTCCATAATACTCATACTGAGTGCCTTAGTGGCAGTATTGCCTGGGTATACCAAGAACTGTAGGTTGATATTTCTTGATATTTCATCATTTAGTGTATATAATTAAAAAACACTTACTACAGGGTGCTTGGTTTCAGGATCAAATTCAGTAGAGTTGGCATCTGTCCAATGAGACAATATAAATAAGCATTAAAACTGACTTTCATTAAGCATATCAACAAAAAGTTTGTTAGTCTAATTACCTTGCCAGCCAAGGACACTGCGTGAAAATTCACACACAGCAAGCTGCATACCTAGACAAACACCTGTAAACCACAAAACTTTCATTTATCTTGGATAAGGAAGTATTCAGACACGTGCAATCAATATCTAGACTATATAACCTGTAGAAATATTCATGAAATGCAACAGTCAGGAGAATTTCAAATCTTCTTACCTAAAAAGGGCTTTTTCTGTCTTCTTGCCCAGCTAATAGCCTGTATTTTTCCTTCTGTGCCACGTACACCAAAGCCTCCAGGTACCAAAACACCACTGAAATCAAAAATAAATGGTCAGCAAAGCCAGAATCACATATTCAAACAGTAAGAATACTGATGAACATCAAGTCATCTTTTAAGTTTTTTGTATTTTACTGGAAGTATATACAGTGGAGGAAATAATTATTTGACCCCTCGCTGATTTTGTAAGTTTGTCCAATAGCAAAGAAATGAAAAGCCTCAGAACAGTATCATTTTATTGGCAAAACTCTTGTTCGCAAGCACAGAGGTCAAACGTTTCTTGTAATTGATGACCAAATTTGCACCTGTTTTAGGAGGAATTTAGGCCCACTCCTCTTTGCAGATCATCTCTAAATCAGTAAGGTTTCGAGGCTGTCTCTGTGCAACTCTGAGCTTCAGCGAGGGGTCAAATAATTATTTCCTCCACTGTGTGTGTATATATATATATATATATGGATGTTAATTTACCAAATACACATCACTAATTTGTTATTCTTGATCCAACTTCAGCAGTTTTTCCACTAACTCAGTGTCCTAAGCTATGTAATACTTATTTGCACTAGTCTTGGAGTCTAGTTATGCATTATGTGACAGTAAGCTGGGCCACTCACTCAGCACTGCAGAGTTTCTGCCAAGCTTCATGGTACTTCACTGGCTCATCCTGCAGTGTGCTCTGCTCCAGGTCTGCCGAGTCTATGTACTGAAACCAGAAAGGTAATTCATTCTCATTTGCATAGAGGGTAGCCAGACCAGTCCAAAACCTTTTTTATGATAAAAGGAAATATCTAACAATTTTAAGATTGTTATCAAGAATTATTCTTACTTTGACCTCTAGCTTGTAGTTGATTGCCAGGGCAGAATGCTCTAAGGCTTTAATGACTGACGCATAGGAGTCTGAAAACTTGGTGTACTTTCCCACCAATGCAATAGAGGTGTTTTCCAAAAGTCTGTCGGACCTGTTAAAACACATTAATCACACTAAATAGCCAGCAAACAGTTTCACTCATGCTGGCACTGTGCTCCAAGTACTGCTTTATGGTGCTGAAGGACAATTATCACCTATCAGACATTTCTTTCCACTTAGTGAGCATTCTACGGGGCCTCATCTCAATGGGTAGGTCCAATCTTCTGCAAAAGTATTCCACCATGCCTTGATCCTCCAAGAGCAAAGGAACTCTATAGATTGAGGACACATCATGTATGCAGATGACCTAAAAAATGAAGAACAGGATATGAACATGCATACACTTTTCTTCCCTGTTGTTTGTAGACTTTGCCTTTTTTGATGGTATGGCCAGTGCCAACACAAAGCAGCAATTATTGCCTCATTATTCAAGTTAGCTCAAAACATGTGCAAATACCTGCTCTGGCTCTACGTGACAAAACATAGAGATTTTCTCTTTCACTGCAGTGTCCAGAGGTGTGGAACAACGGCAAACAATCTAAACAAAAAGAAACATATGGTTGTCAAAAATACAATACAGTTGGATTTGTTTTTATGTTGCTATGTCATTTAAATGTAGAATGTCAGCTTTAGGAATACAAACAAACATTCATAAAGGGTGAACTATATAACAGAAATGTACATACACAGTACCCCCCTTTCAGGAATCCAGATTGGCTGTACCTGCTTGGCAGGCTGTATTTCATTGCATCGTTTGTTCATACACCAGGAAGATGATAGAAGGTCTAGCACTGACTCTAAACATATGCATCTACATACTGAGTTAATGGCCATTTTCACTTTACATAAAGGTCAAAGGACAGTCAAAGCCAGTAATTACAACAAACTTATCAGGGGTGAAAAAGGTGACAAAGTTGCAAACCACCTGGGTGGTTAGGGGGTGTTAGGCATGTTGTGGCCACAAAGGTTTTAAATTTATTTTGCTGGTGGTGGGGCACTGCTGTAGAGGTTTTCCTTTGGCATTGTTGGTGGGGACAAGAGGAAATTGTCTAGGTAATAGACCGTGACTGGTGTCATTTAGTTCTTACTTATAAAATATTCACCAAAAATAGTTTTTATGAAATGTACTGTCTGTTTTAATGGTACTTTATTTGTCTTTCATTTTTAAGGAATCAAGCATGCCATTTAGCTACTACAACCAGCTGTTTAAAGAGAGTACAGCAGAATAGTCATTCATAAATGCCACTTTTCTTTGTTTGGTGCAGTACATAAACTTTCATGATGGTCCCTTATGAAGCGAAGTAGTAAAAACATGCACTGTGGAGCAAAACCAACTACACAACTTTTCAGCCATTATTTCATGAAAGTGAAAGTGACTACTGTCACTATTGATCATTGTAAACACTCCCCATTATGCAAAGTGCACCACAATGAAATGTTACTTCTGCATTTAAGCCATCGATTGTGGAGCAGTGGGCAACTGACAAGGGCAGCACCTGGGGAGCAGTGCAGAAGTACAGTCCCTTGCTCAAGGGTACCTCAGTGGTAACTGGGCTGGGACCGGAACCTGCAACGCTTAGATCACATGGGCAAGTGCCTAACCACTAATGCCGGTTATGTCTTTTTTAGATGTGCTGTTTTCTGTATATATGTGAGGGAATTCAGAATATCCAGTAAACATATCTAATAAACTGCTTCAGGATTACTCCTTTAAAAGTACTAACATCACTGATGATGAGAACACAAAAATGACCTACTGTGGATTCAAAACAGCAATTTCTGTCTAAAGGTGACAGGACTGCATCCCTGAGGTTTGTCAAAATCAACAGTTTTTAACACTGTTATAAAGCAAAAACACAGTGGGGAGTCTGGCAATAGCAACTGATCTGTCAGACCATTTAATGATTTAAATAAAAAAAGAAAATCAGACCAAGAACATGGCCAGGATGTAGGCACAGATTTAAAAAATAAATAAATAAACGCATTACCTCAGAGGACATATATCAATTAAAAAACCACTGGTAAGTCAACAAAAGAGAATGTTAAGATTCCATCCCCAGAGCTCTGGGAAAAAGCATAACGGAAACTCATTCTTTCTATTGTTCAGACTGTAAAAGCTTCATTTTGGTCTAGAAGAGAAATGTAGAAATGTGTTCTCCTGTTATTCCCCCATCTGTGGTCATAATTAGATTTATTTCATTTGTTGTTTTAGCCTATATAATCCTTAAAGCCTCTTTAACATCACATCAAATACAACAACTTATTTTTTGGTAAACAATGTAAATAGAGGATTTGTTTTGTTGAAACATGAAATGTGTTGCAAACATTCCATTAAGATAACACAGAAAGAAATAACATTTGACTAACCAAATCTGGAGACAGACCCAGCCCACGAAGCTCTCTCACACTGTTCTGTGTTGGTTTAGTCTTCTGCTCTCCTGTAGTGCTGGGCTGACAACACAGCCAGAAACAATCAGGATAAAATAATCCCACCTTTATTGCAACTGTAAACATTAGGGCTTAACGTGCAAGGAGTGTAAATACTGAATAAGACGCCAAAGAGGATTAATAAAATCATGTGTGCCCACATACCTGAGGAACAAGGCTAACATGGATGTTGCAGAAGTTCTCCCGTTTCACCTTGAACTGAAATTGTCTGAAGGCTTCAATGAACGGCATACTCTCAATGTCTCCAACAGTGCCCCCAAGCTGTGGTAAACAAGTGCACTGATCAGCCATAACATTAAAACCACTGTTTATTTGCTACATAATATAATTAGATATGCTATTTGTAGTGTTTAGTGATAGTGTTTTTAATGTTATGGGTGATCAATGCATAAAGAAACACCCCAACATTAACATAGCACCACCACAAATCTAGTAAACATGGCTTAGAAAATCATACCTCAATGACACAGACTTGGGGCTCAACACCATCATCATCTACTGAGACTTTTGCCTGATGCATGACCCATTCCTGAATAGCATCTGTGATGTGTGGAACCACTACAAAAAATTCACGCAGCAACAACAATTACTACTCAAAATGGTAAATTTACATTTATATACATGAATGACCGCCATTCTGCAGACAGATCACAGTACTATCTTTTACAGGTAACTGAGCTCTTACCTATAAACTGTACAGACCAACAATATATGAAACACAAAATAATTATTTACAGCAGAACAATTACAAACTCCATTTCCAGAAAAGTTGGGATTTCTCATAAAATGCTAAAACAAATGTTTTTTTTTTTTAAATTAACAAATTTAGAATTTGATGCATGCAACACACTCAAAAAAAAGTTTGGATGGAGCAAATTAAGAATATCCAAATTTCAAAGCCTTGACACATTCAACAATAAGCAGATGAGGCAAACAGGATTGGACTGTTGAGCAGGTGAAAGCTTATATAAGCAAGAATGAGCACGAATTCCACTTGCAGAACTGCAACAGTTAGTCTCCTCAGTTTCCAAACGATTAAGCAATGTAATTAACTGTTACTTAAAGAAAATCAGTTAAGACATACAGTTGATACACTGAGTATCAGTTTCGCTTTCCTAAAATGACCCGAGGTTGAACAGTAAAAACTCACCTTGGACAGTTTTGCCAAGATAATCTCCTCTCCTCTCTTTCGTTATAACAGACTGGTAGATCTTTCCAGTAGTCAGGTTGTTGTCTTTGGTTAGTCGAATGTCTAGAAAGCGTTCATAGTTTCCCAAATCCAGGTCAACCTCCCCGCCATCATCCAGCACAAATACTTCACCTGTAAGACCACAATTCTGTCAGCAGGATTGACCCTAAAGACAGTAGTCCCTTTAAAACATCACCATTCAGGCTGTTCATCAGCAAACTCACCGTGCTCATAAGGAGAGAAGGTGCCAGCATCGATATTAATGTAAGGATCAATCTTGATTGCAGTGACGTGAAGGCCACATGATTTAAGTATTGTCCCCACACTACTGGCAATGATGCCTTTGCCAATTCCTGATATCACTCCACCTGTGACCAGGATGTACTTCATTTTGGGACAAAACCTGTTACATAAAAAAAGTGAAAATGAAATCTGGACACTAGCCACACCATGGTTAGACAAGATAGAGGTTTTCCAGGGGTTAGGCTATGAACCCTGTCAGTACTAGTGTTTGAACACCAGTTGTTCTAAAGTTGTATAGTTTAGTATGTGGTGACATTCAGGAATAGGAGTTTTGGATCAAGGTTTGTCTGTGACTGTGTGGCAAAAAAAAACATGGAATGGCATTTTCCTATTGTTGTTTATATCTTTACTAAATTCTACCATGAGATATTGTGATATGATTTTGTGTCAGTATCATCCATCCATAACATAGGTCGTGTTAATGCTGTTAAAATATGTATATGTGTAAAAATATGTATATGTGTAAATATATATATGTATGTATGTATGTATGTGTGTATATACAGTGGTGTGAAAAACTATGTGCCCCCTTCCTGATTTCTTATTCTTTTGCATGTTTGTCACACAAAATG